>JALIRH010000001.1:112716586-113131586 GCA_023055505.1 Callipepla californica brunnescens
TTCTAAAGGATTTTTTTTTTCTGTCTTGCTAAGGAGCAGACAATGAACTTGTTGATTACCACACTTTCATCTCCATATATCATGTCAGACATACTTCCTTTTTGATGTCACAGATTTAAAGCCTTGGCTTCCTCTGTAGCTTACATGTAGCCCATACTGTCTGTTAGTCATCTGGATGCTGTGAAGGACAACAGGTCTAACACCTGGATCACAGCTAACAATGAAAACATAAGTGCAACCTTAATCTCATCTCTTTCAGAAATTCAAGTACTTCATCTTTAGCAGAGAGTAGAACTTTTCCTTCAGTTTGAAGTCATACTTATTTCTAGGCTCTCCTGAGTTTAAATCATAAATTTATACATATCTGGATGAACTAGAAAATACATAAAGTGAAATATTGCTTATTTTATTCAGTTTGTGAGTAACTTGCAGAAAGTGGCTTGAAGCACCTGTTGTTCATGAGACAGTTTATTCTGAGGGATGAAACAGAGACCATCTCATTCCATATGTTCAAAGCTTTGCCACCTTTTGCTTCATCTTGTGAGCTAGAAACTTGACCCTTGCTCTAGAGCCCTGTTTAAAGCCTTTGGAGAAAAAAAAAAAAAAAAAAAAAGAGAGACAGACTTGGACGCACCTTTTTAATCTAATCAATGCTAAATATTAAAATATTAACAGAGTGTAACTCCTGGTCCTTTTTGTCTACCACTTGGATCTATCATCTATTTTCATCATACTCATTCCATCTTCTATGGCAAGTGAATATTCATTGATCCTATGTAAAGTTTAATGATTTTCAGATAAAAAACAACAAATGCACTTTATTTTGCTAAGTCAACACAAGTGTGACAATTAGGGTATCCCCACAGGAGACTGGAAGAACTAACCATGCTGTCATGGTGTGTAGTTTTTCCATGAGCTCATAGATAAAAAAAGATTAAAGAAGGGACATGGGATGTTCCCAGCTTTACATTCTGTGGAACTGAATTTTGTTTAGTAACTGAGGAATCCCATGGAAACTAGCCCTGCCAGGGACATAATCAGAGGTTAAGGTTATGAACTAGAATGTGACTGAATGTCATGGTTTTATGGTTTTTTGTTGGTATTCTAAATCATAAAATCATGCAGTGCACCGGGAGTTAAAGAATTAATTCTATTGTTTTGTGGATTGTTGGTATATTTCATGAGTTCCAGTCTCTTGGTCTCAGAGGAGAAGAATGAACTACAACTCCTAGACGACATCATTTTTCCATTTCCGTTTTCCATTTGAATGGAAAGATAACATGGACTGGGAGTCACAAAATTTCTCTTTTTGCTCCCTGGCTACTTTGCCTACTGCATTAGAGTAAGGACTTTAGTTTTGGAAACTCTCCCATTTTATTTTATTATTATCTTAAATTCCCATCATATTGTATTATATTGTGTTATCTGACATTCTGCTACTGTATTTAGTAAAGCAAACTAGCTTCCCTTAGCTCGTTCCTGACATTCTTTCACCCAGGCCCATCTCTCTGTGTTTTTCCTTCCCCACTTCCCAGGGCTTGAATCTGTGCATCCCTTTGCCTCTTTATCATGGACACTAGGTTGAACCAGGCCTACTCATGACACTGAAGCATGAATTAGGCCTGGATGTTTTCAAGTGAACTGCTGGTCTTTGGAGAGAGGTATTTTCTGGGCATCTACTGTAGCAAATACAGTAATTTCATTGTATTCTTTTATGCTGCCCATTATGCGAGTTAATATCTTAATATGCTTTGTTTTATTAATTTTTTTCTAGACTGCAGTTTCCTTTGTTCCTGTAATTTGAGGCTGTTTTTATTCCCATAGAAAAAGCTTCACAGAGCTATCAGTTTTGCAAGGTTTCTAACAGGTGAGTTATAAATTATACATTTTGATCAGCATGACCATTGCTGTGAGACAGCACCGGGAGAATTTCCAAAGGAGCATTTGGTAATAAATATTCAAGAATTTGTAATGTAATGTTTAGTCTCCAGTACTCATCAATGACTGGACATGTCCATTATCTGTGCATAATAGCTCCTTTCACCATCATTTTGTAACATCAGAATCATGCATCGCACCATCTTGAAACAGAAAATTAGCAGATTTTTAAGGTCACCTTGTCAACTCTAAGACCGCACTCCACACATGTAAGTCCATAAACTCTCTTTAAATGTTTATTAAAGCTTGTAAATGATGCTTCTGTGGAGCTCTCTCATTTAAAGTGCAAGTTCATCTGGTACATTATTTGCAAATAGTGAGACAGAGTGGAACAATAGGTGGAAAAATGACAGCAGCAGTAGAGGGCAGAGTATTCTTGAAAGGATGATAGGTGGGAAGTGTTTCCAACCTGAACAACACAGTGAGTAATCAAATGAAAAGGATTTTAAATCCAGGGATTTGCTTTTTTTTTTTTTTCTCTCCAGTGTTATGAAGTAAATAAATATAATTCTTCCAAATTGATGTTGCATTTTTTCTCTCTGTAATGGGAACATGAAAACCATATGAATACCAAATATGTGTGAGGATGTGAATCATCAAAACTTCTTAACAAGTGTTTCAATCTGTCATTTTTATGTGTTCAAATCAAATCAAACTTTCCACTGAGAAAGAACTGAAAACTGAATGAACATTGACGATGCCTTTCTCATTTTAAACAATCCCACGCAGACAGTGGAATGAAGCTACTGACTGACAGGTGCTTCTTCAATGAATGCCAGGGCTGCTGAGACAATAATTCTGAAGTGCCAGGCTGAACTGGTTATGGCATAAGGAAAATCATGGAGAGGAATATGAAACTTAGTGCAAGACTGTAATTAATTCAAATGAGTAAAACTTGGTAGAAATCAGTAAATTATTATTTCTCCTTTTTCTGATGAAATACAAAATAAATACAAGATTCTTCATATGAGATAGAAAAGTATAAGAGAGAAGAAGTGAGTATGAGGAAATATGTGTCAGAACTGCCAACACAACCATCAACCATTGAGAGTTATTTCTTACAAGCATTCAGAATTCGACATATTTGATAAGTAACTTTTAGATCTCCAAAATCTGAATTGTCTGATATTGGTCAAAGAATCAGAGAATATTTCAATTATAGAGTCCAACTCCTGGATCCACACAGGATCACTCAAAATCAAACTGTATGGCTGACATTTTTGCCCAAATGCTCCTTGAATTCCCATTAATTTGACCATTTATCACTTTTATAAATTAGCTTGTCTGTTACCTGATATTTCTCCATGAATGAAATATTCCAGTAAACAAAAAAATGTTTGATTGTTATTCATGGAGGCTGGATTGATTTTTCTTAAAATTAATCTTCTGAATGTTAAACATGTTGTCTAGGTTAGTTGACAAGACATCACCTATAGCCCATGCAGAGAGAGACACTCCCTGAAAGTAATTCATCAATTGCTAAGATTCTGTCTGCTATAGATAGGATGATCTGTCTTCAAAGTGTACATCTCTCTCCCCAGACAGTAGAGAAAGCTTGCACAAATCCTATAGGTGCAGTGCCTACTGTTTATATGGTTAAATTAAGGTAAGCTGAATCCTACTCTAAATTCCTCAGGCTGTTGTGAATTGCAAAGGAATATTCTCATCCTGATTCTAAAACCGGAATTCTATTGGATCTAAAGGATGTATAAGGAAAGTAATTTGTTGAATTAAAAAAAAATCTGTTTGTAAGCATGAGTTGAGAATAATTCCTATGTTTAAAGATATAGGTCCTCTAATGCTTCTCCTCCTTCAGGTTCTCTCATGACCCAGAGTAGTTCTATAGTCTGGACTCCAGGAACTGCAGTCCAATTACTACTTTCTTGTGGAGAAGAATCTCTTTCAGTTAGAAACTTAATAATAGGTTCTTCAAAGAGTTTACTGGATGGGAGCAGATGCCTAAGAATGGAGCATAACCTTCAATGGCACCTCAATAACTATCCATTGTGGGTTTCAAATCAGTTGCATAATACAGTGTAAGACCAGGCAGTTGTGCATTACTCATCCGCACAGGCTTCATATGGCCCTAACATTACTTCACAACATATTTTTATTACCCAAACAAATACATAGCTTATAGAACCTCTTTCTAAGAGCAGAAAGTGATGAAGAGACGTGCATATTGTCTGGCTAGGCCATGACTGATGAGGTTACGTACCTCAGATCAGCTTCTTACTATGCCTTCAGTCTGAGAAAAAAAAAACAAAAAACTAATGACTAGGTTAAAATATTATTTCTGTTGTGTTGATATTATTTGCTCCATTCACTTCTCATGTCTGAAATCTCTCCATTTACCCAGTAGAGATGATGAGAATTGAGATCATGTCCATCTTTGAAGTAATACGATTCTTAACTTAAAAGTATAGGGAGGAAATGAAAAACATTCTCTTCCATTTATTTTAAAGGAGTTAGTTATGCAAATAACTTTGGCAGCCTTGAGTTCTCTTCCAAAAAGAGAAGACACAGTAAGAATAAAGTAAATTTAAGAAGTAGATATCTAATTTTAATAAACAAATTCTATCATTACATTTAAACAAAATTTTTTATTTATTTATAGTCTTTTATATTTATTAACACATTAAATTTATAACAAGTCTTAATTATGTTCTTCTAGAAAGATAACTGATCCTGCAGAAAACAAATAACTAGAAATCAAAAGTAAGATTCTGAAGAATTAGTATCTGTGTCATTATAGTAATACAAATATTTAGGGTAAAATGTTTATGAACATCTAGAATGTGAGGACACTTGGCTTGTGAGAATGCCTCATTGGAAGCTATTCAACATTTAAAAAACAAAAACAAACAAACAAACAAAAAAAACAATTAATAGAAAACAACAAGAAGAAACACAAAGGACAGGAAAATTATTAATTAAATTGAAAAATACAGAAACTTTAACAAATAGGAGGTAGCGGAGATAATATCAAAGGCCAGAACAGGTCTATGAATGGACCACTGAAGCATAGAAAGCATCATTCAGAGCTCAGTCACTGATAAGTGATAACTGAGAAAATACATTATTGTAGGTCCCATGGGAAGAAGAAAAACTCATGGGATGTTTGAGGGGAACTGCGAAATTATGAAATTTATTATGTGAGACTTAGGGGAAGAGTCAAAGGTAAGGAAAGGGAGGAATCAAATTGGATGGGAAAAGCCATTCAAAGTCAATGTGGAAAAATGGAAAGGAGGGGCCATTCCCATATAAGTAAGATCTTAGCTGATCAATGGACTGTCCCTTGTCTTTGTGCTTAGCTCCGTTGCTGTCTCTTTTCTGTATGACCTTGCTCACTGTCACACCTCTATTTACTTTTGGACTTCAGGGCTGTCTGGTGAGCAGGATACCAAATCTAATCAGACCCAAAACTGAGTTTGGGCAGTGATTCTGAAATACCCACAGAACCTGAGACCCATATATGTGACTGTGCTTTTGGGCTGGGAGAGTGAAGATATCTGTACATCTGCAGGTGATCTCTAATCTTGATTACCTGGAGAGGAGAAGCACATCAGCCCTTAGTGTTGGTCAAGCGCTGTTGGTGTAATTGTGGATTCTGATAAAGACACTACTATCCTCTGTGTTGATCTGTGTGGTTAGATGCATGTTTATGTGTGCGTTTTAGAGTATGTGGCTAAATGGATGTTTGTGTATTGTGTGCATCTGCATCCTTATAGTGCACTCTCAACCTTGCTGCTGGCAATGCTCACACTTGGGAGCAGGAACAGACTAAATAGAAGAAACCTCCAGGGTTTTCAACTCCACCGTATTTGACTTCTCTTAACAATTATAAAAGCAGATGTCACCTAAATATGATGTTCAGGGCATACAATGACTTGTGGAAGCTATCAGGCGCTCTCTTATTCAGAAATTTACGTGTGGATTTTTACATTTAGGGTCAGATTTTTTTGGTATCCTGTTTTGGAGTTATTAATTACAACTACATGCTTAAAACTGCTAAGAGTTGGAAGTATTTATACTCTGTGCACTGAAAACAGACAAAATTGGTAATTCATTTGTGGTTGTTTTCAAAAATATGTGGAAGACAAAAGAATTCCCTAAATACTGGAAAAGGACAATAATTGTGCCTATTTTTAAAGAGTTAAAAAGGAAGACCTAGGTCTACCAGCTTAGCCTCTATACCAAAAACATTCAGGAACATCTTGTTAATTAGTTTGGATGCACCCTGAGGATAAGGTGATAGGGAACAGCTGACATGGATTTGTCAAGAGAAAAAGTCAAATCAAATCAATCTAAGTTCTTTCTGTGGCAAGGTAATTGCCTAGTGGACAAGGGAAAAGCTATAGATTTGATATAGCTTGACATTAGTAAGGATTTTCACACAGCCCCATTTGGCACTGTCATAAACAAACTACAGAGGAGCTAGCTGTAATTGTCACAGGGAGATTGTACAATAATTTGAAAAGGTGAACATGCTGCTATCCATAAAATCTGGAAGGTTTTGCAGTAAAATTAACCAAAATAATTAGTAACAATATAATACCAATTATTAAATTAATTTCAGAAGCCAGGATTGGTATAATTAATTGTTTGAATAATTAATTAATTTATAGCACAAGAAAGGCTTTCTAGGGAATCTGTTGAATCCCTGTCATTGGAGATATTTAAAAGTGAGTTAGACTACCATCTGTTGCAGATACCTTTTGGTATATTTGATGGATAGATGTGACTAGACAGATGCCTAATGCTCCTTGTGGCTCTGCGATCTCTTCAGTGTTTTCTTTCTCCCTGGCTCTTTCACAGGCTTCTGATTATTTCAGGGCAGTCGCTCTCTGCTTATCTCAAGCCTTACTGCTTCTCATAAAATCCTTAACATCTTTCATAGCTCCTAAATTAGAGGGGCTGTTTGGCACAATTTTGAAAAGTTTTAGAATGAAATCACTGCATAAGCACAAAGTTTTCTCATTATGCGTCAAATAAGAAGTTATTTGTACCATAATTTTCTAGTGATGTCTAGAAGTTACAGCTATCAGGCTGCCTATTGTGTGTGTACAGAAAGATTGTATATAATTTCCTTTAATTATATATTTGTCTATTAAAACTCAACCGAATGCATTTTGTACCACATGATCAGTGGTGTTAAATCATTTGCATTTTAGTGCTGAAAATGTATTTTTGAAATTCAGTACTTGAGGCTATAATAGATTTCCTAATTGTAAATCTCAAAATTATGTTCTGCCTAAATTACAGTGTAACTTGCAGCAGTACATGCTTTGTATCCAAATATAGGGCTTTTTATTTTATGTGAACTGGAAAAGAATTCTGTTGAAGCGTTCTGTTAAAGATGGTTTTGCATAAACTTACATTTGTTTTACTGTATTCAGTGTGTTTATAGAATAATCTCTATTTATGTAACATCTTTTTTTCTCATTGCACACACACATGAACACATGAAAGAATTTCAAGTTACAAAATTGTATCTTTCAGTTCTGCAAACATTATTGTGTTGAAATGGCATGGGGCAATTTTTTGTGTGCTTTTTTTGTTGTTGAAATTTTTGTCACCAGGCAGTCTAACTGAACAGTCTTGTAATATTATTTGTGTTTGTATGTTCTTCTCTTCAGTGCTGTGTCATGCTTTCAGCCATCAGTTAAACAGATTTGGCAGAATACATGCAAAACTGGAGGAAGAATGGATTCCTTATTATGAAGAGGAATGCAAATAGATAATTCTTTAGCTAATTGTTGCCAAAGTGGTCTCAAAAATACCCTTCGATTTTTTTCCTTTGCCAGCTGATGCTGACTTTAAAAGAGAAAACTGCAGTGCAAGAGTTAGGAGCAATACAGTAGGAAGCTTTGAGTCAGGAAGACATTCAGATACAGTGCATGTATTACATATACTGAGTTGGCTTCTCCTAAGGAGCTTCCCATTCAGAGTAAAGACATCAAGAATCATTTTTCAACTAAAATAAATAGCGAGGTTCTGTCAGTAGTCAGGAAAGACTCTTAATTTAACTTATCATATAAATACTACAGGCTTTCAGAGGCACCTTGATTCTTCTAACTTACATTTGGACTAATCTGTTGTTTCAGGCTTTCTTCCTAAGAGCAAGATAGAATGTGACATGAAGGGTTCTTGGATCTTATCCCAGTTTTGAGTTAAAATAAAGCATTTTGCATATAGTTACATAATGTGTGGTTAACATAGGAAAAAACTCAGTCCTCTAGCTCAGAATGAATCACTCCACAAACTTACAAACTTCTTACTGTTGTTTGATGATAGATCAGGGTGAACTTGATGAAAAATGTGAAAACCTGCTTTTCAAGAAAACAATTCCCAGATATTTACAAATGAAATCTTGTTCCCCAATTGAACTTAGAGAACTCTACGGTGATTTTTAGTTAAAAGCAACTGGTCCTCAAATTATTAAAATAGCCTTAAGATTAACATAGTTAAGTAGCGTAAGTTTGTAATAAAGTGAAAACTGTTTTATATGCTGAAGCACAAACAAGATTCACCTGCATCTCTGGAGAAAAAGCCATCTTGTCACAGTCACTCAGTTTATGATGGTAATATATGTGAGCATAGCATAGAACATCTGGGTTAGTAGAACAAGCAGCACAGAATCAATATTGCATGAGTTATTTGTCCTTCAATTAGCTACAGTCTTCACACTCACCTAGAAACTTTGTGGCACTTTCTTTGAATCTCCTCTCTTGACTTCCTAATAATAGTATTCCTGTTTGTTCCCAAAGAGTATGACGATGTCTTCTCTATCTGTTTCTGCCTTTGTTCATACACGTCCTGAAAGGCAGTCTCTGCTTAGCTCAGCCACCATTTATGTCTGAGCTTCTAGTGCTTGATACTGCTTTTGGTTCAAATCCTATAATCTCTCAAATAAACGCAAATACTTATGCTTAGAAACTGTTTCTGTCTTGCATGAAAGTGTTGAGTCTTGGAACCCTATATGAGAGTGAAAATTTGAGACTTATTTCCATCTGTTCTTTCCTAGACTGCGAAGTCAAAGAATAGACCCATGTTTAGACCCCTAGGCTCAAGCCTTGAATGCATGTGTGAGGAGGTGTCTGGGACTATGACAATCTGAGTGAGTGCCCTGCCTAAGATATTGACAACAAAACCCAGTTTGAACTATATCTGTCAAAGTATATTATAAGAAATATGCATATAAATCTCCCTAAGCTCATCATTTTCAACTCTAATAAATGGGCATTCTCAGACAAGAAAAATGTTTTGGTCAAAAATCTTTGCCTAGCAGAGGACTATTTTGTTGGAATACATGGAAAAACAGCCAGCTGTGCAGATTGTTTTGCTGAACATAGTGTGGATACAGTGAGGAAACCACTAGAAAATCAGTATTTCAGAGGGACCAAGAAGAAATTTAAGATTAGCTTTGAATAAAGGAGAGACATATCTTGCTGCCTTTATTCTTGTTTTACACAATTGTTATATTCTTTTTGTTACCTGGTTTATCTCAACTAACAGATGTACTGAAGTTGAAATCATAAGCGTACTTAACAGTTAAGGAGAGAGAAAGACACCACAGAATTGAGATTATCCCCAACAGAGATGCTTGTCTCTGTCCTCTGATGACAGTACAGCAATCACACTTCCAAATTAGGTCCTTCAGTTAATTGGGTCAACCAGGATCCATCTAGGACATTGTCTTAAATTAGAATAAGGGCTATTTACAGCTCTCTTTCTTTATTTTACTTTATGTCATTTTTACAATGTCTGAAGAATAAAATTTTAACCTTGATTAGTTTTTGCTCCAATCTACAATCTAATATAATAATACAGGGTAAGAAAATAGCTGGTAGATATTATGCTGTAATGCAGGCGGGCTTTCTAAGCCAATTAAGGTCATTGTAGATCAGTTTTGTGCCTGCGGGGAGTAGTCACAGCCACACACTAAATGATGTGCTTCAGAGAAGCAGCACAGAATATGGTAGCAGGAACAATAGGACTGCCTTGGGTCTTTGTATTAATTTAAAAAACACAGAGAGGAAAATGCATAAATGAGTTTGTAAGATTTTAGCCTCCTGGCCTGTGTGGAAAAGCTGGTTCCAAATCGTAATATCCCTAGTAGCAATAGTCACCCAGAGGATGTCATCTTATCTGGACAGCTATACATCTGCAAATGCTGACTGTACTTAATACATTACCAGGGACTGTGTGGATGGAGGCCAGAACTTAAGCACATAGTTGCTAAATTCCCAAACTGAACCCTCCAGCAAATATTGTAAACAAGTCTTCTGCACAACAGGAACAATTCTACATGAGAGTTACGCTTCTTTTTCAGGAGGAATGTTGACACTAAGACTTATAAAAAAGGAATGAGTACAGGGAGTCTGATGACTTTAATGTAGCTGAAATGAGTAAATGAATGAGATCCTGCTGTTTCAGGAAGGAGAAGTCAAAAAGTTATGATGTGGCAATAAGCATCAAACATGAGAAAACTGGGAAAACGAAGAACAAGGGTTAAATCACATCTGTGTCTGTTTAGCTTTCTTTCTTACATGTTACATATCAGGTAGCATGCATAATAAGGTAATATATAGATAATATATTAAAACTAGACAGATAAAAGCTGTACAAGGGAGCATGCAGGTGATGTCTACATACCCAAATGATATATATAAAGTATATTGAAAGTGTGTACTAGATTTCTGACACACGCAATAAATAAATAAAATAAAAAATGAAAAGTAAATAAATAAAATAAAAAATGAAAAATAAACAAGCCGAAAACAGAATTTGCAGGATTCTTATATACAATTATTATTATTAATAATAATAATAATATACATTAATATTAATTAATATACATTGCCCCCTTAGTTTTCAGTGTCCTTCCATTTCTATTTTTGATACAGATATTTTACATCAGTTCCAGACTTTGCTCATGTATACCTGAGGAATTATAATCACTCCCTGCCACTGTCTATGCATTCAAAAATTTTAAGTCCAGAGGCTCAAATAGTTCATCTACTTGGATGCACAAAATTTAATTAATCATTCCTGTATTTCACCTAATAACTGCCATATGAATAAACATGAGTTTTTTTGTAAAGGTTCTCAGCTTCTTCTGAAGACTACAGGATGTAAAGTCTATCTTCTTTGATAGCTTTTGATTAAAAAGACATGCTTTCTTTCTAGCTTGAATTGATCTGATCCTTGAAATATATTTTTTGTTAATCCAAAAATCTCAGAATAATAGCACTGAAGGTCTTGAACTCAATACCACTAGATGTCCATGTAATAATAGTAGGAATGGTTCTTCATTCTGCTCAACTACAGCAACAATATTTGATGTGAGGAAATGTAGAGTAAGGGTCTGAACAAAAGGTGCTTAAGTTATAAGAAATTCCCCTCAGCCTGCCATAAATACATTAAAATTCCCACTTTTAATTGGCAAAGGGAGAAATAAAGATAAATGTTGCATTACAAAGCATTTTGAACCTGTTCAATTGAAGTCTACAGGAGATATTTTCTCAACGGTTTTCCCACCAGAATACGATGCAAGTGCAAGAGCAATAATCACTACAGTAACCCAGAGATCAAATAAATTAATAGCAGATTTAGCATCTTTTTATCCTTACAGACATTTTTAAAAATATTATGTTAATTCAGAATCCTTACACTGTGCTTTTCACTTGATAAAGAAACAAATCATCAATAACTCTTCCTTTTGCTGTAGATGAAAAGTTCATGGTCATTCTTCTTCCTGATGCTTTGTTGAAAATCAAATAATAGGGTGGATTTACTGCTCTAGATCACTGCATTTTAACATAGTGTTAACCAAAGCTGGATTATGTTTGGCATTATGGTTTGTGGATTATGGTTATGTTTGGCATAATATTTCCATGCTACATTAGGAAACAGGCTTTAAAAGAAAAAAGCCAGCACTTATCTGCCAATTCTGTTAATCCATTTTGTCAGAGGAGGAACAGGACAGGAATATGGTGTCATCTGTGTGGGAAAATATTCTAGAAAAGGTAGGAATATCTGAAAATTACTGATCTTAACCTTGAGTGCTGGATGATAGCTACTTAACGGAAAGGAGAGGAACTCTCCCTCCTTCTTGCCTTCGTTTCATCTGGGATGGAATTGTTTTCTTCAGTGCCTGGTATTAAGCTATATTTTCATTCCAGTAGAAAAATAACATACTGATGATTATAGTTGCTGCTAAGCAGTATTGGACAGAGCCAAGGACATTCTCAGCAAAGAGCCCAGAGAGCTGGGAGGGAACAGACTTAGGACAGCTGACCTAAACTGGCCAAAAGGATATTCGATACTGTATGACATCATGTAGAATTAGTTTTGAAGGGAGTGGGAGTGTCTCTCTCTTCTAAGTCTCAGGGTCTAGCTGGGCTTTGGTCAAGAGCTGGTGAATAACTGCTTGTGCATCACTTGTTATATGGATTCATGTATATATATATATTTGTAATAATTATGATCTTTCTCTTTTCTCTGTCTTTGTAAGCAATATTATCTCATCCCACAAATTCTACTTTATTTTTCTTTTTTCATTTTCCTTTTCAATTCTCTCCCCTATCTCACTGAAAACTGAATGATCAAACAACTGCTCAGCCACTTGCTAGGTTAAACCCCAATAGTTCTTTTGGCAAACAACACGGGGCTTGTCACCTGGATTGGAGTGACCACAGGAATTTTTGTGAGGGCTGTGGCATTTGCAGGACTCATTAGAAGTGTAAGAGTGACTGCAAGGTCTGTCAAAATAGTCAGACTACGTGCGGAACCCATCACAGGTATTGGAGCAGATACTGTGTCTGTTGCAAGAGCTGGAGCAGCTGCAGGGCTTGAAATGTTGAGATAACAGCAGATCTGACCAGACTGTTAACACAGGGTGTTGTGGTGCTTTGACAATTACTGGTCACAATGTTAATTTTTTACCTATTTATGTTGCTCTTTAAGATTTTTCTCATGGAAAATATATTATGTAGCACCTTTCTTGCTGCTTATTTTCTCTGCTGGATTAAGATTTTTATTTTTCTGTGCTGTGTGGCCTTGGTTTATATTATGATAACACTGGGAGATGAGAAACTGCTGCTTTGTGTGTATTGCAGTTATGTTGGGTGTAAGGGGACCTATTAAAAAATAATGATAGAGAAGAACAGAGATTAATGTTATATCTCTAATGCTAGGGCACATCCTTCTTTGCTGTGGAACACAATTTTGGTGTACTGATAGTTTTGTGTGTAGTCAAAAAACAAAGAAACAAAAAACACAAACACATTCTTTCACATTCTTTAATGATTTCCTTTTAAGTTTGTCACAAAAAGAAAATATTGTTGATTATCACCATGGTCATGCACATTAGAATTTGGATGTCTAAACTCCTGCTTCTGAAGATTTGTGATACGAATTACAGTACAATAATGCTGAACATGAAATATGTTATTACTCTAGCACATCACACTAACCTGTTTTATTTATTTCTGTTTTGGGTGGCAGTTTCATCCCTGATGTAGAGTGTTAGGTCACGTGGCTGAAGACAATAGAGTACAAAGCAATGAGCTTTCCCAAGGATTTCTAGAAGTACACGAAAATGACAGAATAAAAGGATTTACGGTGACTTGTTTTGGAGCAAGCTATTTATATTGAGTAGCTTATTGTAATCAGACATGCTATTTTCATTTATTTTTTCCCTTTTCAGGCATTTTTGCTGTTTGTGTGCATTTTCAAGTGCTATAGACATCTTTTCAAAAAACCTAAAACTCAGCACATGGATAAAGATGTTTATAGGTAACAGAATTTGGAGTAACTGTTGTTTTATAACAGAAGCTTGGAATTATTTTCCTGTATTTTCTAAGTATTTAGTATTTAAAAAAAGAATCATTGTAGGACTGTACTTAACGAAAGTTTTTGAAAATGTGAAGTATCAAATCACAATATGGCATTTTAAAAAACTAGAGCTCTGGGCAGTCTACAAAATAAACTCTCAGCAGCTTGAATAATACATTTTCTATCGAGATAAGAAGGTAAAAAAGTGATATCAAGGTATCAATTTTTTAATAAAAATCCACTGTACACCTCTTCAAAAATCAAAAACATTTAGAAAAAGAAAGAGATGTCTAAAATTTAAAGTTAAATTTGAAAACAAACACTTAAAATCCTGCTGGGTTTAATATGTGACTAAGTAATTTTCTCACTGGCTAATAAAATTTAAATGTTTTAATAGTATTTCATTCAAGTAATTACTGTTTTCAGCTATAGCTCTTTTCATTTTGATTGCCATTCTTGCAGGGTGCAGTAGTAGGGCATTATCCAAGATGGTGGCTACTCAATTTTCATGATGATTTGTGGTGTCAGACTAACATTCTAGAAAGGTGCAAGAGTGCAAATAGTTTAGATCCTGGCACACATTCAAATTACACTTTGCAGAAATATTTTCACTTATTTCATAAATTATGGGTCTATTCCCTCATAAGGTCAAACCTGTCCCCTTTAGATTCATCAAAAGCTTTCATTGTTTCTTGAGATTCAATTGCCAAGGATTTATTTGGTGAATTGCTGGAGTGGAGTACTCTAATGCTCATGTATACTGTCAGTTGTCTGTCTTTAATGTACCGAAACTGATCTCTGCTTCTAAAAAAATGAAGTTATATTTTATGAAGCCAATTATGTAGAACTATAGTTAGGAATTTTAAATCTGTGTTTAATAGTTAAGCAGGTTTGCAGGATTAACATACCATTAAGACTTTTCCAGGTGTAGGCAATAATGTGATAATAACATCTCACAGAAATAAGAATATATTCTCCATTTAACAGTCAATTAAATATAACAGTATCATTATTAGTAGTATTAAAATTGTGATTTTGATCATAGTCTCTATTTACAGTGCTAGGGGCTTTACATATGTATATGTAAGTGTGTACTATAATTATATTGTAAATCACACTAATTTCACTTGGGTAGTCAGTAAGTTAGTATCTATCAGTTTGCACATATCATGTTCCTTTTCACAGCATATCATGATAAATCTCTGTTGCCAGATAAGCTGAATAGCGGATTGAAATCAAGATGGGTTTCCCAAACCTTTCTAACTTATAGAGAGGTAAGAAATCAATTTTTTAACTATATAGAGAAGCAATTAATCAGGACTTCAGGCTCTAAATGCATAGAAACTGAAGAAATCAGTTCTGTCATTAAAAGAGTCAATTGTGAAATACTTCATTATCAACTGTAACAACACTTATGTTATAGTGGTCATACAAATGGAGTGAACATCTGGAACGAACAGGATTCTGTCACTTATTGTCACACATGACCCATATTGTGTTTATCACTAATTGAGAAGATCTAATTCTCTGGCTCTAATCATTCTATAAATTCCTTCACTATGACTGACAGGCTGAAAGAGCTGGGGCTCTTCAGCTTGGAGAAGGCTCAGAGGAAACCTTATAGAGACCATCCAGTACCTGAAGGGGGACTACAGAAAAATGGGGAGGGACTTCCTGTAAGAGCATGTTGTGACGGGATGAGAGAAAATGGCTTTAAACTGGGAGAGGGTAGATTTGAGTATATATTAGGAAGAAATTATTTACTGTGAGGGTGGTGAGACACTGCAACAGGTTGCCCAGTGAGATTGTGGATGTCCCCTCCCTGGAAGCATTCGAGGCCAGACCGGATGGGGCTATGAGCAACCTGGTCTAGAGGAAGGTGTCCCTGCCTATAGCAGGGGGTTGGAACTAAATGATCTTAAAGGTCCCTTCCAACCCAAACCATTCTAAGATTCTATGGTCTGGTGATTTTGCACTTAGTCCTCTAAAATACTGACTAACATACATAAATATTTTCTTTTTTTTTCCACTGACAATGTTGCAGTTTTCCATTTTGTATGACACTGTGACCGCTTGTGACCCTCTAGGAACTGTCTCAAATACACTTTGTGTATGAATTAAAAGTAAATTATGGAGTCTTTCGTACAGTTTTTCCACTCCCAAGATGTATTATCTCTCTAGTGATGTAACTCTCATGGAGAATTAAAACTTACATTTATTTTACTAGCTTCTGAAACATGGAATAAAATCCAAATCAAAAAGACACAAACATTGCTGGGGAATAATAAATAATGCAAGTTACAAGGAATCTGCAGCTGCTCTTAAAGTAGGTGATTTTTGCAGTAATTTCCCATGTTCTCTTTTACATACAAAATTGAGATAAAACTCTGAAATTTTGTAGGCTTATAGTAAAGATGATGTATTGAACTCCGATTTTGTTTCTATTCATATTATTCCCTATTCACAGTTGTTTCAAGATTTAATCTCTTTAACATTATTGGACTTTCAATCATCTGTGATTCTGTACTATTACTTACGTCCCTCTCTGTTCTTCAGTTATTTCTACTCATGATGTTTTGTCAATTAAAATACAGTAAGAAAGTTCGAATTTTCTATCTTACGTAAATTTATATAAATGCCTTCGAAAAACAAACAAAAACCCACATCTCCCCTCTCTCCAAACAAAACAAAATGGACTAATAAACAAAAAGAAAAAAAGGAACTCTTTTCAATTAGAAAAAAATCCTACAGGACAACTTCATTATACAGGTCAGAAGAGTTTTGAATGCTTCAGTATAACACTATCCATTCACAAAACTTTTTTTTTCAGCTATGCAAGTACAAACATACACAAAGACACATGTCCACATACAAGAGGCAAGTCAAAAATCTTCTGCTTTTACTTTAGTTTTATAAAAAATATTTTAATAAAAATTGCCTTTTCAATTAAAAGACTAATTTCTCTTGGAGATGAGAAACTTCAAAAGAGTTGCCTTCAGGATCAGAGCAGATTGCCTTTAAACTGCAGTGTTACAAATACTATAGAAGTCTTTAGATCATTGCTGCATTTTAAATCTTATAGTATATTATGATTTATTTAACACAATTTGAAAAGAACAAGGATTATAGAAAAAGATAATGTTTTCTCAGTTTTTTAGATTCCTTATTTTCACCAGAACTAAATTTGACAATGGAAAAAAAAAAAAAAAAAATGCCAATGAAAGATCTCTTATACTCAAGTGCATAAACAATACATTTTTTGAGAAGCAATGTATGAATACCAATTCAGAAGTGCAGTGATTAACTACTTCTGTTGCCTGGTAGTGGCACGATTTGCATGATGTATGAATGTTTAAAAAAAAAAAAAAAAAGCTTTTTCCAAACTAGCATATTTTTTCTTCATATCATAAATATCAATACATTTTACAGTACAAATGTAATCCAAAACAATTTCACAAAAAGCTGTTATAGAACTAGTTTATTTCTATAGAAATTCTCATGGCAGGAAAAACAATCTGAATGTAGATAATTATACAGACATGCTTAGTGTCATCAGCTATACCTGAAAGAGGACTTGAAACTCAGCTCTCATGTACTTGAAAAGGTATGTAATATCTTCAGCATTTGGCTAACAAGATTTGTTTTCACATAATGCTATAATGCTATTTTTAGGATAAAATCCAGTTTTAATCAAGACCAAACAATAAATGACACTTTCATAATTTACATTCTGAAAGTCTGCTGTACTACAATAGCTGTAGAAAAACTGACATTTAGTTCAGAAGTGTAATGTTTTTTTAGTATATTTAGTGTCACCTCCAGGTGAGGAAACACTATTCATTCTTCACTACTTTTGAAGTTATGATCAAACTTCTGGCTTCCTCCTCACAGTTCTGATATTAATTTTTGAGAAGATGGTTTCTTTTTTTTTTTTTGCTTTTTTGCTTTTTTGCCATTTGGCTGATTACTGTGTTCATTTAAACTATTCAGTAAGATAATTTTAAAATGATTGTAGCATGAATTAATCACATTATATTTTTCTCTAATTTTTTTTCTGCATTTATTTTGTCTTTGACAGGTCTCTAAGCACTTTCACTTGAGAAGCTAAAGTATATATACATATATAACTAAGAGGAAGACATACATACATACATACATATACATACATATATATGTAAATATAAAACTAGTAAAACTAACTTTACTACAGTCTTGAGACCCTGAATAAAAACTAGAAGTATAGCATATTAAATATCATCACTTAATTGTAAACCATGCATTCATTACATTGGCCCTCCCATGCTTAAAGGAAGCTTAGAAGCAGAAAGGAGACTGACATTTTACATGGTCAGATAGTGATAGGACTGGAGGGAATACTTTAAACTAAAGGAGGGTAGATTTAGGTTAGATGTTAGGAAGAATTTTTTTACTCAGAGGGCAGTAAGGCACTAGCACAGGCTGCCCAGAGAAGCTGAGGATGCCCCATCCCTGGAGGCATTAAAGGCCAGGTAGGATGGGTCATTGGGCAGCCTGATCTGGTGGGTATCAGCACTGCCTATAGGAAGGGATTGGAATTAGACCACAGAATTACAGAATTGTAGGGGTTGGAAAGGACCTCTAGAAATCATCTAGTCCAACCCCCCTGCCAAAGCAGCTCCCTAGACCAGGTTGCACAGGTAGGTGTCCAGGTGGGTCCTGAACATCTCCAGAGAAGGAGACTTCACCACCTCTCTGTGCAGCCTGTGCCAGTGCTCTGTCACTGCACTGTGAAGAAGTTCCCACGCACATTTGTGCAGAACTTCCTATGCTTCCGTTTGTGGCCATTTCCCCGAATCCAATCTTCACATACTGCTGAGAAGAGTCCAGGCTCATCCATTTGCCTCCTGCTTCTTAGATATTTATAGATGTGGATCAGATCCCCTCTGAATCTTCTTTTTTCAAGGCTGAACAGACTCAGGTCTCAGTCTATCCTCATAAGAGAGGTGTTCCACACCCTTTATCATCTCCTTCAATCCCTCCACCAGACTCTTGAGGAGATCCCTGTCTGTTTTGTACTGAGGTGCCCAGAACTGGACACTGTACTTCTGGTGAGACCTCACCAGAGCAGAGTGGAGGGGGAAGATCACTTCCCTTGGCCACGCTCTTTTTAATACACCCCAGGATAATCTTTAATGTCCTCTCCAATCTAAACCACACTATGATTCTATGGTTCTCTGATTCTATGATATGTTACATATTCCTGAACCTGAAGCGTGTATTGGAAATTGAACTTATATTAACAACAAAATGTGTAACTTTTAAAGAAGCATTGATATAACAGTATGAATAAGAGTATGCAGAAAATCCATAGGAAATTAAAATATAGAGCCTTTACCTTCTACAAGCATTTCACTTCTGAAGAGGTGCTACTAATCTCTGTTAGTAATTAAATGGATCAGAGCCATCTACTCATGTACAGAACAGCTGTTCCTTTTTCAAAGATAGGAAGAGAATATCACAGAAACAACAGTTTTTTCTTCTAGGAGAGAAGTGAGTACTTTAAGAAAGAATTCGTAGTGCTAAGCTCAGACTGCAGACTACACTGGCTATATTCTGGCATTTGAGTATTTTGAACATTAAACAGCTGGGAAAAAGCTGTCTTCTTTCTCTATCATACTGAATACACCATCATCCCAGAAGCATACATATTTTAGAAAACTTAATCACATTTTAGAGACTAAATTATATTGATTGCTTATATGTCTAGATAGAAATGAGCTACAAAATTCGGTCCAATCTAAAAAGCATTCACTATTGTATTTTCTTGTTTCCTGTCCACTTTTACAGACTATCGTTTATAGGAGGGGTGCATTTTTATCATGTGAAAAGTACTCATTCTTGTACAAAAATAATCACTGTAAATATTCATGTCAAAGTTCTGTGGTACAGTGGAATCAAAATATCTAAGAATAAAGCTAGTTCCATGAGGCACAGTTTCTCTCAAAAACATTGTTTCACACCAATTAACAGGAGGGAGAGAAGGTTCCTTTGCCATATGTGAACCCAGCAGTGAGATTAAGACAGAACAGGTAAAATGTTAGCCTGACCAGTTTGTTACAAATTCTAGTTCCTTAGGGAAATGGGGAAAGGAAAAGGTGATAGAGAAGTGACAGGAAATAAAAGCAAGAAGTCTTTGTAGAAAGCAAGAGAGAGAGAGAGTCACCACCAGGATTCCAGCGTAGCTCAACAGAAGCTGATCTCCAGTAGCTATGGGTCATCGAGTCATTGGAGGTCGTGTTGTTCGTTTGATGACAATGACTTCTTTTTAGTCTTCTCAACAACTTATAAATAAATCCAGAGTGGTTGAGTCAGCTATTTTTTGCCTTGCCAAAAGATAAGAGGGAGCAAATTGTATCTTTCCTTCACATAATACAATGGCATCATTCTTTAGTCACCCACACCAGTTATTTGGTCACACGCCAGATCTTCCACCAGTAAACACTCCTGAGCACTCACTTTTGAAGGCAAACACCCCAAAGAAATTCTTTCAAACATAAAACTGTCCACAGAGTGATGACGGGCTCTGTGACACCCACCACTCACCTCCTCAATAAGTCAGTCTTATCACAAAAAATGCCTCAGAAAGCAAGCTTTGAGCTGTGAGAAAAAAATCAATTGTTCTCTTTCACAAACATAAATTACACGGTGTGTGTAATTTCAGCGGAACTTAAACTTCCTCTTCCCCTATAAAATCTTTTCATTCCTAGCAGCATATTCTTACAACTTGACCCACAATTCATTTACATGCTATTTTATCCTCATCTGCTTCACATCTACCTCCTCTGTGTTCACAGCTTTTATCCTAGCGGATCTTTCCTAGTTTGTGATTGCTGAAGTGCACAAGTAAATTCTGCTGTAAAACTCTATTCTCCAGTAGCCACTGGCTATCCTGCATGAAAGAATGGCAGTTAGACAGAATCTGAAGAGTTGACTCCTTTTTTGTTTTCTGTATGAAGTAGAAAGATACAGTATTTAAAGTCTGGAAGAAACAAAGCCAGTTTATTACTCTAGACAGAAAGATTGGTAAATGCTGCCAATTACATTCTACTCACATAAGTGCTCTACCTCCTCATGAAATTTCATTTAAATAAATTAACACAAACATTAATGGATCACCTGCTACAGCCAGGTGAAGCTGCAAGTGTATTGCAAAGAAAAAAAAAGCAAGCATAGGTGAAGTTAATGAAAAAGAAAAGAAATAGAATATGTGTAAGTTTTTTGTTGACTATTACATTGAGTTTATCGGGCAGATTTTCTAGACTCTTTATACACTCTTCTCTGTGCAAAATGAGTGAGCTACCTCATCCAAAATATAGTATCTGAGCTGATATCCTAAAGCAGTTCTGTTTAGTCTGATAGGACTTTTGGCATGTCCTAAGCAATAGCAAAGGATGTTTTGTAAGAAGAAGCTCTTCTCTGTCTGGAGAAATACAGAGAAGGAAGAACTTTCCTGTACCAGTATGGAGAATTGTGCTCTGGATTTCAGCTCAGTTTCAAGTCTTGCTTATCTGTGTCAGCACTTACCTTATTGGTATTCAAGACTAGCACTAAGGCATATCAAGGGAAATTGGTCTTCTTAATGACCCACAGAACAAAGACCTCTTAGAAAGGGTTCCCTGTTTTAATATTTAGCTCCTGTCAAAGAAGACAATCTTGACTACTGTTGTATTCTAATTTTTTGCCTCTCTAGCAGTGGTCAGAGCTGCTGAGTGGAAAGATTCCCTGGCCAATAACTATTTCCTTGAAACACAATGCTTATAGTGCAGGAAGTGATGTTTGGAGCTTTTCAAAATGAGGCCTTGTAGTCATTGAGAAAGTGTCTAAGGGCACTGCATGCAAAGATGAATACTAAATAGACGTCATAAGAGTCATAGAAATGGCTCACATTGGAAGGGACCTCAAGGATCATCAGGTTCCAAATCCCTGCCACAGACAGGGTTGCCAACTGATAGATAAAGTACTAGATCAGGTTGCCCAGAGCACCATCCTTCCTAGGCTTGAACATCACCAAGGATAGGGAATCCTCAACCTCTCTGGACAACCTATTCCAGCACCTCAACACCCTCATATATGCATAACTTCTCCCTTACATCTAATCTTTCCACCTTTCATTTAAAATCATTCCTCCTTGCTCTGTCACTGTCTACCAGTGTAAAAAGTTTATTTCCCTCCTGTTTATAAATACTCTTTAAATTTTGGAAGGCTGTGATGAGGTTTCCCCACAGCCTTCACTTCTCCAGAATGACTAAGCCCAGTTCCTTCAGACTATCTCCAGCCCTTAGATCACTTTTGTGGCACTCCTCTGGACCATCTCCAAAAGCTCAACTACTTTACTGTGTTGGGGGCCCCAGATTGGGACACTCCAGATGAGGCCTCAAAAGGGAAGAATAGAGGGGAACAATTTCCTCCCTTGTCCTTCTGGTCACCTCTCTTCTGATGCAGTACAAAATACCTTTGGCCTTTCAGGCTGCAAATGCATGCTGATGACCCATGCCAAGTTCAGTTCCATCTGTGTCTTGGCTTTCCTAATCCCATCTCTGCATGTCTGGACAGTATCCCTGTATTCTTTCCAGGGGACATGTCCTTTTTTCCACTGTGTGTATTTGCCCTCTGTTTGACCAGCAGGTTCCTGCCAAGCCATGCTGGTTTTCTGCTTCCTCTGTCTGATTTTTTTATTCTGAGGAATACAGAACTCTTATACCCTCAGAAAAGCATCCTTAAAGCATAGTCAGCTTTGCTCCACTCCTTTGTCTCTAAGGACAGCTTCCCAAGAGATCTTGCTGGACAATACATTATGCAGCCTGAAGTTTGCTCTCCTGAAGCTCAGGGTCCTGACTTCACTTTTTGTCAGGCTCACATTTTTCAAGATCTCAATGACCGGTGCATGGTCACTGCAACCCAGGCTGCCTCCAACCTTTAGCCATTTCGTCTGCATTGGTGACTTATCTATGAAACCTCCAGAATTTCTGAAAGAATGATTAAAGTAGTATAATTTCAAAAATTTGAAATGATAAGCAGCATTGCAGAACTTCTGCTTGAGTGGACATATCTGTTAGGCCTTTGTTTCCTTGCCCTGGTGCTTCAAGCAGAAGCAAGGAAGCTGGCCTGGAAAACTGCCACCTCGCATTGTCACACATATGTGCTAATTATTTTGACACTGGAAAATCAACTGTCAGTCAGACAGTGCTGGAGGACTGTCACGCTCTGCTGAGACTTGTTTGCTTGCAATTTGTAGGCATGAGGAATATGCCAGGAATAATATTTTTGCCAGGGAAGAGCAAAAGCCAGCAAATCGCTGTGGGCTGGAGGCTCCCTGAGAGCAGTGGTGCAGGGCCTGACAGCCATGGCCCTCACCTCCACCTCAGCCAAGAGCCATGCCATGGGCACAGGGCTAAGTGAGGCTAGGCTGAGATAATGACCTGCAGTATGTGCCTCGCTTGGCAGGACCTAGATTGGGCAGGGCAGGTTAGTTAATGTCCTATGATGTCACAGAGGTATGGTCTGACAGCCTCAGACAAGGCCTGAAATGGGGTCCTGGGCCAAGGGAAGGAGTTACAGAAAGCCAAGAGGAAGGTAGGCAGGGCCAATAAGTCCTTTGCATTCCCACTTGCTCTCAGGGTCCTTATGCTTTTCTCTTTCCAAGCTGAGCTAGAGACTTTGGTGGCATGAGTGTGTCAATGGGCTGCTTGTTGTATCATGCCCCTAAGTAAGTAATTTTATCAATTCCTCTTGGTTTCAAGGGTTAATGGAGGAAATTTGGGGATAATTATGTCAAATCCACTGATAACACCCAGCCACTCAATGCTTTGAGGTTTATCATGGACATGTTCTTCTTCATCCCTGTTCTTCCTAAAGATGTACTGTAATAGCCAGTTTTCCACCTTATATGTGGGAATCTTTTCTCTTTTTGTCTAATATTGCCTTTAGATACATGAAGGACCACAGTGAAAAGTCTTTACTATCTCATCAGCTGCAAAGTAATGGTGCAGGACTTATACGGGCAGCTGAAGAAAGGTGGGAAAAATGACATATTTTTCTGTCCAATATGTATTTTTCCAAACGTTTTTGTTTCAAGAACTGTCCTCAAGCCCAAGCCAGGACAGAGCACAATCTGAATTCCTCGTGGCTGTTTCTGGAGCCTGTGATGGTGTGAACCCTGAAACCATTTGAGGAAGCTGACACTAGTGATTTCACAGTAACGTGCAGCTGAACTTCACCACACCACTATTTCCCTCTTCCTTCCCAGAGGAATGGGGAGAAAATACAGTGAAAAAGATCTCAATGGGCAAGGAAATCACTCATTAATCACGAGTAAAACATATTCAGCATAAGGATATTAGTACAATTTACTGCCTACTACTAACAAACTAGAGCAATGAGAACACAAGAACACCTTCCCCACAAAAAACCTTTTTCCTATCTCTTCCCCCCAAGTAGTGTAGGGGAATGGGGAACAGTGTCAGCCCGTAACACTTAATCTCTGCTGCTCCTCCATGGACACTTTCTTCCCCTTCCTGAACACCTTCCTGAACAGGTCCTGCATGGGCTTGAATCAGTGACCAAGAGAGGCCTGGGAAGTAGGAATTTGAACACATTATACGAATAGTGATTTCAATGAATGATTGCTAGTGCCAGTGAGGCTTGTTGGATTGTGAAACACCAAGGAAAATCTTTCAGTAATAGGTTATAAAGAAGTAAAGTAGCTTTCCACATGCTTTTTAATATGCCTGGAGTGAAGGGACTGTTAATCCATATGGGGTATATTGTTCCCGATTACTTTTATGGAAGGTGTTGTGTAAGGGTTGATTTATTTTCTGAATAAAATATCAACTTATATAGAACTCTATTTGCTTTCTACTTCGGGGACATGCGGTGCCATTTAATTGGCTTCTGTAGATATCTTGCTGGGTTTTGATACTTTAATAAAACCTTCTAGTATAGCTGTCTCTTCACATTTCCTTAGAATTAAGTGGATGGCAATATAGTCAACGAGTACTTAAGAAACACAGAACTTTGAAAACTGATATTTACAATCAGAGGAAAAAATTAAGAATAATGAAGTAAGACTATTCTGTGTTAAAAAAAAGAAAAGAAAACAAGAAAAAAACCTTGCAAAAATGAAATAAGCAAGAAAGAAAAAAAAAAAGACACATGCATCTTCTATCATGAATACTGCACTTTGTCTTGTCCCCTAAGGCTCCTTTTACTTTGTAATATAAAACTTCTGTAGCTATCATTTGCATAAGGAAAACATTTGTTTTTTTGCCTTCAGGATCTCATGTCAATTACTTTAGGCTGCTACAAAATCCCAAATAGAAATATATGCAGTCTGGAAATGGCCCTTTTACAATATCTCTGTATTTTTGGTTTTACTGGTCCGATCAGTTCTACTCATATATAATATTTAAGTATATATTTACATAATGATTATAAAAAAAAAAAAATCTCTTTTTAAAATATTGAACTAAATTAAAGAAGACGAAACAGGGAAATGCCTTATTAGTATCAAGTCCCAAACCACAGCAGTTCATATTTTCTTTACATGTATTTCAGTCCTGACACAAAATGAATACTATTATTCTTATTTTTTTCAGTGGATGATGTTTACTTCTTTTTCTTTATCCTTGTACTGAAGGAAAGACTGAATTAAAGCTATGATACCGTTCCCTTGTGTTTTACTAGGTGCTGTTTCTTTGCAGTGTGACATTGCTTAGTTCCAAGTGTTTACCGTTGTACTTCTGAGGCTTACATGACTTCCTCCCATCTCTTTTTTCAAGTCTTTTGATTAATTTAATTGTACTATAAGTAATAATTAGCTCTTTTCTGACTCCTGGTTTCTTCTCCTTATTGTAGATTTCTGAAGAAATAGGAACACAAGAATGGCTGCAGCAGGCCACATTAAAGGTCCACTTAGCCCAGTATCTGTTTTTCAAACCTGGTCAATAACAAACGTTCCAGATAAAAGTATGAAAATATGACAAACAAGCAGCAGTGCTACTTTCCTCTTCTTTGATTCTTCCACAGTACTTCCAAACGCCAGACAATATACTACTTAGAAACTATCTGAACCACCAATAACATCATTATTTTTAATTGCTCTTGATTAATGCTGCTTCCAGGAAGTTCATAAAACGTTCTGCATCTTATTTTGAGAACAGTAATTGCATTACCTACATAATGCCTCATCATTTTTTTTCTCTTGGAGCATCATGTAGAGGCTAACTGATTCAAAACAGAACATAATGTAGTACTTGAAGCGACAAGCCCAGAAGAGTCCAGAACAATAAAGGAGAAAGTTATCTTATGGGAGGGGGCCTGGTGTCACCCCCTTTGATTTAGTTGGTGTTCAGCATCACAAGCAATCCTGGAATTGGAGCTATCTACAACTATTAAAAGGGGCTTCCCTTTTTCCTTTGATACTATACAGGGAGGCCAGCCCAGCCTAGCCCTTTTTTACTGTGCAGCTGCTCCTCTGCTCACTGCTGTTACCTTTTTCTTTGTTCTAGGCCATGTGGAGCACACCCACCATCAGTCCTGGACTTGAGACTGGTGATCTCTCTCTTCATTTTTATCGCTTTTTCTCTTCTTATCTTCCTTTTAAAGTTCATAAGTAATGCAAGTCTTACTTGAATTTCCAATAAAACCACACAATTTCAATAAACAAAATTGTGGAAGGGCCAGCAGATATGGGATAGATATTTTATGAAATTTCCTATTGGTATTGATGTTTTTTCCTCATATGTATGAATTTTGAGTGTCATTTCAACTTAATCTAGCCATCTGGTCATCCCTCCCTCCTTCATGGTCAGGATGTGACAAATATAACAATGAATTTCATTAGGGATAGAGTGGTTAGATTTAGCAAAACTCACTTCCTCTCTCACTACACATATTAGGTTTTTGAGAATACTATATACTGTATAGACACATTTTTTTCTCAAACAGCAATAGATATAAAACAGCATCAGGAGCAGAAATCAGTTCCTTTAGTATTTGTCAATGGAACACTGAAACAAAAACATTGGAGTGGGACAAATACATCTGAGATGTACTCAACTCATGCAGAATTTGAGTTGTCCTGTAAAGATGGCTTTATTTTATCCTTGGGGCTACGAGCAGCCAAGATGACTCTGTGATTCATTAAATTATCTAAATTTAAGCGTATTCCAAGTACGTCAAAAAAAAAAAAAATGTTGTATGTTTCTTTCTCACTACATATTTTGCCAATAAAGCTTTTGAGTCTTGCAAAAGTAGTTTTCTTGCTAGTTTAAGAAATCAGGAAAAAGCATTTATTTTCCCTCTTAAATGCATCTTTGTGCCACTTAACAAATGGTTACTGCATTCTGAAAAGAAATATCCTTACCATACTCAAACTCTCTTCATCACAAACAACAGGCAAATACATGTGAAAATAATTTCCAGTCTGAGTCTGAAAATATATTAAAATATAATTTCTCATCTACATACTCTTAGTTCAAAAACTGTTGTTACCTTTATGTCATAATAACTTTATTTTAGAAACATCAAACCTGTTGCTGTCTAGTTTTCTCTGTGTGTTTCTTCTTGAGTTTTGGGAGATTTTATTCGAAATACCCTGAATGAACACAGAAAAACAACAAAACTATCTACTTTTGAAAATGCTTAAGTGTATGGAATCTGCAGCTAAAGATGTACAGTCCATTTCTAGGAATGGAGAAAACAGAGGAGGCTGTACTATAAGTTTTTCTCCTAATTTGACTAAGAATTTACATTGAAAATGTAATTTAAAAAGGAAATGTCCAAAATTAGACTCATGAGGACATCTTTTCATTCTTTCTGCTTCCATACTCAAATTCCAGGAGAAGAGGAGCCAGTCAGCACATTTCACTTCCATTTCTACTCCTTATTCTATGAGGTACTAGCCACAGTCTTTTTTGTTTGTTTCTGTTGAGAATATCATCATGACATTAAAGAGATAACATAAAATACATGTACTTTACATGAAGTATCACAGCCCCAGGAGACAATTAGTTTTTGATTGTTGCAGAAAAATGTTTACAAATTTAACTGAAGTTTTGACTTAGTCTTTGTAGATAGGAAAAATAACTTTGTGTTACTGATTTTATACTTTCTTTCTCAATCAGTAGAAATTGAGATTTTTTTCCCTCATTGGAATACAAACACAGTTTGTCATTTCAAAGTACTGAAACTTAGAAAAAGGTTCTTTACTGATTAAAATCCACCCCACCCCATACCCCCCCAACCCCAGCATTCAGGGGGAGTCCATGCTATGACTGTGAATTCTATAAAACAAAGGGTTACAGAAGATATTAAATAACTTGACATTTCCCACCTTCAAAAACCTGTCCTCTTCCACACTCAGTTCCGCAGTCTATGAAGATTTTATACTATCTATGTTCTCTATCTCTAGGAAAACACTGCATGGATGTCTAACAAATAGTACTGCATGATCTGAATATTCTCTGTTCTCTTTCATCCTCTTATTTGTTTACTTTCCTTTTGAGTAAAAGCTAATCTGTAACCTGGTAAGGAAAATAAAGCCTAAGGTATCTTCTTATTATATAGAAATGCATAACTGAAAATAATACCAGAGTAATGAGGGAAGATCTACTAAAATAAACGATTCAAATTCCACGTATTCTCTTACAAGAATAACAAGAGTAGTATAGAGGGAACTAGGAGTAACCAAATATCTAAATGCAGTATAAATGGCAGTTTATATTTACTCATAATATATATTAATAATTTAATTTATTAAATATATTAATTAATATCGTATAATTATAATTAAATTAATATAATTAAATATATTAATTTTTATATTATATATTTTTATATATGGGCTCCCATATAACTGCCCAAGTGCCGGAATTGGGATAATCTTTAGTCAAACTAGTTGGAATAGACTACTGAATTAGTCTTCTCTTTTTCCATTACAAGAATGGCTTCTGTCGTAGAAAACAGACATTTATTTTTATTTTTATTTTTCCAAATTGCATTCTTTCCTTTGAAGCCATGTGTATTTATATTTATTTCGACAACATTTATTCATTTTCATTTATATTCCCAGATTTATATGTACCTGGGGATTTGGGGGGATAACGTTTTCAGCAGTGGAAAAGGACTACCTTTATCAGCATTTCTCTACTGCAACAGTTTAAGATTCTTTCTGAAAACACTTTTTATCATTCCTTATAAAAAATAACTGAATATTGTGTCCAATGCTTGAAAAATAAAACTTGTTCTATTTCCTAGCATATCTCAAAATTTAAAATTTAATTTAAAAATTATATTTAATTCAGAATAATTTTTATTATTGTATTATTTGTGGAGGGTTTGTATTTCACAGAAAACAGTAAAAAAAAAGAAAAAAAAATTCTCTTCAAATACTACTTCCAGGATTTGTGTTTGTATGTGTTCATGTCTGCAAATTATGAAAACATGAAAATACAGCATTTTGTTGTAAACAACAGGATATATTAATTGTAAGTTGTCAGATTACTAGGTTGGAGGCAGCTAGAATTTTACCAGCAGTGTGTTAGGGTATAAAACAGATGTACAGAAAATGAATGTAAAATGTCTATTCATTGATCAGCGACGAGAAATAAACACTTGTAAGTCACGATTCATATCACTTTAGAGTAGCCAAATAAAATAGACTGGATGAATCATACTCTGTAAAATGTTGCTATTTCTCTATTGATTACAAAGGGAGCTGTCATGGTTTTGTGATTATTGTTATCAGAATTCCACATCATAACATCAGGTAAGGCACTGGGAGTCAAAGAGTTAATGCTCCAGTTCCATGGACTGTCAAATTGCCAGGTACCTAGTTCTCAGAAGAGAAGAACTACATACCCCAGAGGATATTGCATTCCTGTTTTCCACTCAGAGGGAAAGATAAAACTACACACAATTCCCAAGACCAACTATTTTTTTGCTGCTCATCTTGGGAGTGCGTGCTCCTTAGTCAACTTGTCTTCAGCTTTAAAGTAAGGCCTTTGGTTTTGGACACACTCTCTCTTTCTCCTTTATTTTGTTTATTAGCTTCAATTCCAATTAACTTGTATTTCTAATATTATAATTGATGAATTAACTTTCCTCCTCAGATCATTGCCACTGTTTTCCTTATTCCTTTTCCTCTGTTTCCTCCAACACACGCACTTTTTTCTGGGACAGTGGGCCCGTGGGCCTCCTGCCCACATGACAGAGAGAAAATCATAGGTAAAGGATGCATATGTGATAGATTTCTAACATTACATGACATGAACCTAACCCATGCTGTTATCTCCTACTAAACAATGCTGACAGCTATCAGGATAAATGAAAAAATGTGAAGAACTACTGAATTTGAAGGAAAATTTATGATCAGTTCCTGACTGGGAGCAAGTTTTAAAGTACAAGCATTTATCACCGGTCAGTTTCAACATAAGCAAAAGAAAATGACATAATGCTCATTAATTCAATTAGTTGGAAAGTTTAAAAACAATGCAAAACAACCCAAGCCAAGACACTGTTTGAATATTCCACAGTTTAAATTCATATACTTTATATTATCTTTTATAACTTATGACCACAGGACCAATCTGCACAAACTCTATCAATTTTTTATGAATAAACACAAGTGCTGCTCTCAACATGAACACTTCAATAGTGTTTTGAAAGGAAGAAAATTAATGTCACTTCAGAAGATTTTAAAAAAGATACTGTGGAACTTCAGTAAATCACTTCTATTGAAATTGCACAGAGTACAGCATAACAGATGCAAAGTGACTTATACTTGCAAAAGTAAAGCTATTGCTAAACATTATCTGAAATAGTTTCACTAAGCTGCTGTAGAGGAACCAGTACATTAAGCTCCAATAAACTACTGTAGCAAAGCAATACTAATTTGCTGCTTCTGAGCAAATGACTTGAATGAGTGGCTATACTTGAAAGATGAATAAAAATCAACAACATCTGCACCATTAGGATGAAGATATTAGGCCTGAAGTGGTTGGGAGAAATTAGAAATAACAAGGATGAATATCAATGAAATTGTTGGATCATTATTAGAAGGAACAGTGACCTCAACTGTGACCTGTTACTCAATCAGTTAGTTTGCTAAGTGGGGAGCTAAAGGGGATGAATAGAAGTCAGAGTTCTAAAGCTTGTTGTTTTATTCCTGGCTACGATTGTCCTTGCCACTGATAATTACCATCTCTCTTTTTCATCTTATACTCTTATGAGAGATTCTTCTACTTCAGGAACAGCCTGCAGACTATAAAAGGTTACAACAGAAATTAGTGAAAATACAATGGTCTTTGTCCATTTTTGTTAATGAAAGAATCAAGAAAGTTGTACGAAAGAGTTGGTACCTAGATGAGGTGGGTTTTTTTGTTTGTTTTTTTCATGGCTATTTACTAGGCTTGCTTTACTCTGACTCTTGTACTTTGCAGTCAAGCACTGGGTGTATAACACAAGGTGTGTCACATTAAGGCTGAGTAAAGCACTGGGATGGAGCAGGATCGTCACTCTTGGTTTGCTAACAGTGCTTACATTTCCCTTTTATTAAATTTGATTAGATTTCTATTCATTCACTTCTCCAGCCCGTGGAGGTCTCCTTGAATGTCAGCACAACACTGGTGTATTTGGTTACTCTTCACAGTTACATTCAGAAGTGCTGAAGACACACCATTTCCCAGCAATCAGACCCTAAAGGATGATATTAAATAGTATTTACCTAATTAATAAACTGTGGTGCATTCTTCTATTAACTCAGCTCAACTTGGACTTTACTCTTTCAGCCAAGAGTTTTCAGTATACAAGCCTTAACTTCTCAACCCACTTTCATTCCTATACTGACCAATCAGTTATGGAATCACAGAATCACAAAACTGTAGGGGTTGGAAGGGACCTCTAGAGATCATTGAGTCCAGCCTTCCCCCAAAGCAGGCTTCCTACAGGGCTGCACAGGTAGGCAACCAGGAGGGTCATGAACATCTCCTGAGGAGACTCCATAACCTCCATGGGCAACTTCCTCCAATGCTCTGTCACCCTCACTGTGAAGAAGGTCCTTTGCATGTTGGTTAGAAACTTCCTATGTTCAAGTTTATGGACATTTCTCCTTGTGCTGTACCTACAGACTGCTGAAAAGAGGTTGGCCATGTCCCTTTGACTCTCTCACTTAAGATATTTATAAACATTAATAAGATCCCCTCTGAGTCTTTCTTCAAGGCTGAACAAACCCAGGTCACCCAGCCTTTCATTATATGGGAGAAGTTCCAGCCCCTTTATCGTCTTTGTTGCCCTCTGCTGGACTCTTTCCAGGAGATCCTTCTCTTTCTTGTACCAGGGAGCCCAGAACTGGGTACAGTACTCCTGGTGAGGCATCACCAGGGCAGAGTAGAGGGGGAGGATCACCTCCCTGAACCTGCTGGCCATGTGCTTTTTAATGCACCCCAGGATCCCATTGGCCTTCTTGGCCACCAGGGCACACAGCTGGCTCATGGCCCACATTTCATCCACCAGGACACCCATGTCCTTCTCCAAAGAGCTCCTTCTCCAGCTCTCATCCCCCAACCCGTAACAGTGTGTGTGATTATTCCTCCCTAGGTGCAAGACTCTACACCTGCTTTTGTTAAACCTCATCCAGTTTCTTGCTACCAATCTCTCCAGTCTGTCCAGGTCTTGCTGAATGGTAGTACAGCCTTCTGGTGTTTCAGCCACTCTTCCCAGCTTTGCATCATTGGCATACTTGCTGCTGAAAGTAAAAATGAAGAGACAGATAGGCTTTTTCCCATACTGTGAGTGCTACATGCTCCCAGACTCTACAACAAGAAGGAAGCCAACTCCAGGTCAAGAGACATTTAGTGTATAATATATTATTTTTTTCTTCACAGAGACCGCCAGATGAAGAGTAAAAGAGTAAAATGTTTCATCAGAAACACAAGAGATAGAAACAAAACATTCATTTCTGATATCAGCTGCTGAAATCAGATGAGGGAAGCATCATTACAAATGCTTTATGATATCCAAACAGAGAACAGAAATGAGGGAACTGTTTGCTCTGTCCAGAGAAAATGCTAGATTTCCAGTATTTTTAATTTAAAACGATGTTCTTGTATTGTTTTGTTTGTATATTTTGTTTCATAGTATCTTCATTTATTTTCCTATTGCTTTATGAATGCCTTTATTGGATTTATGTGGCAAGATTTTGGTAGCAGGAGTGCTGCTGCTCAGTGTCAGATCAGAGACTGCTACAGCTGCTGAGACTGGGACCTGCCACTGGCCGGACCTGAGCCATGAGCGACACTGATTGTGCCTCTGGAAGGGCACAGAAAAATAGCTACTGAGAGAGAGGAGTGAGAAATGAAAAGAAGCAGCCCTGCAGCCCCCAGGGTCAGTGTAGAAAGAAGGCAGCAGCTGCTCCCTGCACAAAGCAGATGATCACCTACAGCTCATGGACAGCAAGCACCTTGTCAGACAAGACTCTAAAGAGCAGCTTGTGGAGGAGACTATTCTGAAACATGTGGGGGAGACCTGAAGGAAGCTGCAGATTCCGGGGAGATCAGATAAAGTGTGCTCATGGCAGAAAATGTAGCCGTACAAGACCAGTCTGCTCCTGAAGGATTGTATCCCTCGGTAGGAGCCCATGCTGGCTGGCAGCATAGGTAGATGAATGAGATATCATCATAGAAACCAAGATGAACATTTTTATTAGATCATCTTCAGGAAAAATTTAATCTATACAGAGATGTAACTTATGAATTATATTTAATTATGAAGCCTGACTGATAAGGAAATCTAAAGTTAATTGTAGGATTATCACCTACTCTAATGAACCTGTTTTAGGACTAGATAATCTCCAGAGGTTCCTTCCAACATGTATGATTTTGTGATTCTGTGATTATTCGCTTTCCATATTCTCAGTAGCATTAAGTAAACAGGCAAATGGAAGTGGAATGCAATAAAAGTGAAGAACACAGAACCCTTCAGTGACTGAGGTTGGATGGACCCTGGGCATTATCAAGAGTTTATTTGACTGGTCTCCTGAAGCAGGTGTGATTCAAACATAAAATAGCACACAACTACCACACAGATAATTTAAAATAAACAAAAGATATTAAAAGGCATTTTCAAGAATAAAAGAATACAGCAAAGATACCACAGCTGGAACCCACCTTTGGGATAGAAAACCAGAAACAAAAAGGTAGATGATGGGAGTTTAGTAGCAGAGCAAATTGAAAATTTTCTCCATATTAATCAGAACTTTGCATGCATTTAAGAAAAAAAACTATGCAGCTAAATTTAATCTGATTTTAAAATGTAGTAAGAGCTGAAGCTTTGTTAACTTCAGAATGGATGTTCAACCTCTTATGAGAGTAAGGTCACCTTTTGTTAGATGTTTAAGTATGCATTTCATGGCCTGACTTACAAAGGTGTTATACATCCATAACATCCACTGAACTCTGAAGAATTTCAACACCTGTGAAAAATAGAATGTCTACCTGTAAGCATGTAATTCTGTGATTGATTCTGATCAAATAAATTGCTAACACAACTGTGGGAGAATGAAGTTGTTTGTTGAAGTTGATTCACTTCTGGAAAATTAGATATTCTCTTTAAAGTGTGAAAATAAGAAACAATATTGTTCAAGATCATTCTTCATTTCAAGTGACATTATATTTCTTTGATTAGTCATACTGCTTCGATGACACGTTGTGAAGATTTTATTTTCCTTATAGTTTCAATCGTGTGTAACATTAAAGAAATGGTAGAAATGTGCTACTCAGCCTGAGTTAAAGAGGGGAATATTCATGCCTGTAAAAGTTATTGAGGTTCATAAACTGTACTGAAGAACTAACAGAAATTTCTATTACTTCATGAAATTTAGGATGGATTATTGATATTGATGAAATAATATATATAAGTATATTTTCCATTCAGAATCTCAGATACTGTCTTCATAGGTCTTAGTAATAGCTTAAGTAAAAAACACATTCTAAGTTTTGAAGTCTACTCTGTAGCAGACTGCTTTTAACTGTGAAAAGGACTGTATTTGAACTAAAGCTATTTTGTCCTAGTAATACTAACTGGGAAATAAACTGGTAATAAAAGAGTAGAGAGTCAATTTGGAGAACTATTTAACTTTCTGTGATCATGTATTGGCATATTGGAGCTCCAAATATTTATTTACACAGTACAACCTCCTTCATGATTGTATGAATTTCATGTGGAATAATAATTATGTTTAAATGAAAAATTCATAATACAAAAATTTGAAAAATTATACCAAGCATATTTATGACCTTTTATAATATTTTATTGATTTTTGCAGTCAAAAACGGTGTTTCCATCATAAAAAACTTTTTTGGACATACAATATTGTAAATTTTAACCAAAGAGATACTAGAGGGAAAAAAAAAGCTCAGATTTTGATTTCATTTTGTCATTCAATCAGGACTCAGTTCCAGACTAAGTATATATATCAGCATCAATATACATGGGTAGGAGAGTAAGTTCCCATTCTTTAATTGTTGGAGAGGCAGCTAATTCTAACCTGGAGCTAAAATGGATCTATTGAGTGCTTTGTTACATTCTAAAGCATACTGAATCCACTTACTAACTTATGTGTCTAATAAACTGTGGAAGACTGAAGAGATTGACAAATGATGTTTTGAAAGATCAATGTACTTTCCAAACCACAAGCTGAAGATAGGATAGAATATCCCACAGAAACTGGCTGACGTTTTTAAGCAGCTGAGTCAAGAAATCCTTCAGAACATCATTCAACTACGTAACAATCTAAAATGTAAGGTCTGATTTCCATTCCATATCTACTGATTACAAGCAGACATCTCAGATACTGTGGGGCTGAGGAAGTCTCCGATGGCATGAATCAACTTCTTGACAAGCAACTAGATTTTCTCCCCAGGACACACTTGGTTGAACAGCCATGAAGACATCAGCAGAATTTTTAAATAAATAAATATAAACCAAAGCCAATCTTTATAAGACTTGTGATGTAACAGTATAAATATGATTGATCATTAAAATGGCTTTTCTTATCCCTTGCAAATATTAATTCAATCCTTAAAGAAACTCAGTCAACTTCTAATCATTTTACATTAATACTGCAGCAGCTCTTAGCTGCTTCTGTGGTTTAAAGATGTACACTCTTCCCCTTACTGTGTTAAACATAATATTGTGTTTAATACTATTTTTCCTTAGTGGGTTTAGTTTTGCCATAGAAATTTACTTTCAGCACTAGTCTTGAAAAGTGTAATTCTTACTTCTTTGTAGGAGTAATCAGAAACTGCACCAGCATTTTGCTCTCAAGCCTATAATGTTCTCTTACTCCTTTATTGACTAGTCATGCATTTGGCATTTGTCATTGATGCTTACTTTTAAAGAATCAGAATGGTTTCTTGAGAAAAGCTAATCGAGACAAAGAAATTTTGCAGTGATCAATGCCCAGAACACTTAGCTTTCCTAAGCATAGTAATAAATTTATTGTCATAAGCAAAGAGCTTGCATGCAATAGCATTTCTTTCATTAGATATGCAGTACTTATTGCATGCACTTTTACAGAGACATTTAAGCACTGGCATAATTTTGCAGTAAATTATGTGTCACTCTTAACAAGACTATTTCTTTATGATAGAGTTCCAAGAAAATACTCTTATGTTTTCTTGTAAATCCTGAAATGGCTTATAGCATCCTATTCCAGAAGAGTAGAGAATTAGGAATCTGTATTTAGACAAATTATTTATCTTTCCTTAATGGCCTTTATAGGAAATAGATGCTAGAAAGCAAATAACTTCAGGAAAGCAGTGTTCTTCATTGCTGTATATTATAGCAGATAGGCAAAGAATAAAAATCTACTAAAGTTTATTTATTAATGCCCTATTTCCCTCAGCAATTTAGGGTAAAGTAGAAACTTAAGAAGAATATATTTGGAAAAAACATGACATTGAAACCTAATAGTTACCTGGGGGATCAGTTACTTTGCGGAAGAAAGTAACTTATTTACTCATGACATATGCAAACAACACAATTCATAAGTCTAACTTATGAGCTTTGAACATTTGTATGTATTTCATTCCCATTTTTAAATGATCTGTTGGTTATGGCTAAGAAGACTGGTTTACAGAAAAGCTTGAGACTGTGTTATTACTTTCAAAGTGCATAATGGATTTGTTCTATAGGTGGAGGAAACTCAAAGTAAAAGTTTGATGCCAGGTTTGAAATAACTCTTAGCTTCTATATGACAGTAAATTAGATTTTTCCAAACAAAAAAATCGGTATTGGCCTAATTAGGTCAAATTCAGTAGTATTTTCTGCTACAAAAGCCATACAGAAACTATCCAAAACAAAATCATAGCACTTTAAGATTTTAATACTAAAAAAGTTTATTGATTCACTTTTCTTTCATCTGGGGTTGATTTCTCTTAAACTAAAGCAGTAGTCAGTTATTATTTTTCCTACTTTTACACATTTACTATTCATTCCTAGGTAGTGCTCAAAAAGACCATGCAATCCTGTCAGCATGACATAGCTGGCAGAACACTCTTCCCTCATGGATGAGAAATTTTTTCAGTGTAAAATGAAGAATGATCTCTAGCTCTCATTTTTAGAAATACCTTTGTTGCATCTCTTTCCACAATAAAGCTCTTAATTATTTTGTGAGTGCAAGGAGAATTCTGTCTGTTAATTACATCTTATTTTCTCTGTGCCATTTTTAACATTACATAGCAAACTACAGGACCCTTATACAGGATGATTATTTCACTTTCTCACTAACACTAGGAAAAACAGTCATACTGTGATAGGAACATACAAGTTTTAGGGAATAAAGAGATTCACTGAAGTAGAAATGAAATTTGTACATACTCTGACTCCCTTACAGTCTCACAACCATTGTACTATTTGAATTGTTGGAACTAAAATTCACAGCATATGTATTGATATACTTAATTTTAATGATGAAATACATCTGTAAATATAAAGAAATACTAGCCTAGCATTGCCCAAAGAAGTTGTGGATGCCCAATCCCTGGAGATGTTCACGGACAGGCTATGGAGCCTTGAGCAGCTTGATCTAGTGGGTAGTAATCCTGACAAGGAAGGAGTTGGAACTAGATCATCTTTAATGTCCCTTCCAATTCATGCCATTCTATGACCAACTCACCACCCTCTGAGTAAAAAAATTTCTCCAAATACCTATCACTATCAGATTGTGTGATAAAAATCAGTTTCCCTCCTACTCAGAAGTTCTTTTTGAATACTGGAAAGCCACAGTGAAGTCCCCCCAGAACCTTCTCTAGGGTAAACAAGCCCAGATCCCTCAAGTTTTCTTTATAGGAGATGTGCTCCATTCCCTGTGTATCTTCATGGCACTCCTCAAGGCCCCCCCAACAGCAATACATCCTTCTTGTGCTTCTGTGTCATTGATAACAGTGTTGAAGAGCACTGGCCCTTAGACAGACCACTGAGAGACACCATTAATCGGGAGTCTCAACCTGAATGTAGAGCCACAACCCTATGGATGCAACCATTCAACCAATTATATATCCAGTGTATAGTCCACCCTTCAAAACCATGTCTCTTCAGTTTGGAGATAAGGATGTGATGCTGGACCATTTCACAGGCCTTGACATATGCAAATTAATAAGATAGAACAACTGTTTAATAACAACTATCCTATCATTTGTTACTTATTTTTAAAGCCTGCATTTCTTAACACTTTGCATTTAATGAATCAGGTTTAATGTAGATGTTTCTGAAAATGAAGGTGTTTCTGTACCCCTTTGAAAAGTTGAACATATATAAGTTGAAGGACTTATTTTGGAGACTTGTTTCATGTTTAGTATCACAGGCTTTTTAGCCTGTTCATATTTGCATGCAATATTCTAACTCTTGGAAGATCTCTGATTAAAAATGCTATGTCAGCTATTTTTTATGGTAATAAAAAAAAATTCTTAAGCAAAAGAAAACCTCTCCTACATTTGAGAACCTACTACATTTTTGGAAGGAGAAAGACCACAGGGAAAAGGATGTCTAGCATCACTGACAAGCTTATCTGTGTATGACAAAGGCACTTTATAAGATTTCTAAAAGAATCTTGCTTCACAGTTTTCTGTCTTTCTATTTCAGTGATGTTTGACATTCCCCTTTGTTTCTGTGGATTTTATTTCCCCGAAAGAAAACTGAAAATGCTTTCCATGTCACCATTAGCTTAGCTATGGCAGACAAATTGTGTCTGACTATTCTGTATACTTACAGCTGCTATTTATTAGCTAATTTGGTTGCTAATATTAGCTATTATCATTTAATAAAATTATTGACTGCCATTATACTTATGGCTGAAATTATATATTCTAGTTAGTTAATCTCCTTTGCTTGTTCATCCAATGTTTCTTTGATCCACATGTTCCTAATATGTTACTTCTTAGTCTATGTTACTGGCATATTTTGTCAAGCCAGCAATATCAAAAGTTCAAAAAGGAAACAAATTAGTATATGTTTCATTTTATAAAATGAGAAGAGCTTTCAGAAATTGAGATGGAGAATGCAAGGACAAATGAATTACAGTTGGATTGCTTTTTAAAGTAAACCTCTGTTTCTGCTTTTATACTTGTGTCTTCATTAGCTGACTTGTCTGAGACTTGGTATATTATTAAAAAATAGAAAATGTACTGCAGATTTTTCCTCTCTCACTCATGTATTTATCTGAAAACTTTCCTTCTTAGAGGAATTTAGTTATATAAGAAATAGTGCTCTAAAAATTATAAGATCCACAAGATTACATCAGCCCCTTAAATGGCCACAAGATTAAGATCTTAATTGAGGTAGCAGAATGCATCCCTCCTGGCAGTAGAGAATGAGAGAAAACATCATGCACAAAGTGAATGGAGCAGGCGAGACCTTTAGATTGACTTTTATCAAACAGAAGACTTAATCTGCATCGTGACTTGTCTTAACAATTTGCATGAGTTTCATCATATGAGTACAAAGACCTTATTTTCCCTCTAAAGGGCTATATGCCATCTCTGCCAGAAGAGAATAAACAAAAGACAGTGAAATATTGGGAGGACAAGAAAGCTTGTGTGTCTGTGAAGGTCAGTTACCACAACTTCAGTACCCCTAGCTTGTGCCTGAATAGGAGAAGAACAGAATCAAAGTGTTATTTATTTATTTTTTTAAAGGCTTATTACGAAGCCATTGGAGCTAGCAGAACTGGAGGTGAATGAGTGAGCTGAAAATCTGGTGCATTCTAAAACATGTGACCGATGATTTTACAATATTTTGTTAGGGTAGAAAATATTGATGATTGCTTTTGATAAAATTGGTAAGTCTGAAGCTGTACCTACAATTTTACAGAGTTTTTAAGATCTTAGAATTTTTGAAAGCTAGAATTTAACGCTGCTTTATGGCTGTCAGTCTGTAAGGTAGTGTATAGGAAAACTTGTTCAACGTTGATGAAAGGTGAATAAACTTTTTTGTGTGGAAGTATTTTTCTGCAAAGGTATAAGACCATACTGCAAACATTTAAATAATGGGAGAGTAGTAGCTATATGTGGGAGATGAAAAGTTCTAAAATAAAAATGATTGGAATATTTTTATACCTTGAAAAAATTATGATTTATTAAATGTACATAATAACAAAATTGCTAAATGCCAAAAAACTCTGTAGCAAATGAATAACTTCAATACTACTTCTGTGACCAACCTGCTCAGTTTAACTTCTGCATGTCTGTTGCCAAATTTTATCTTGCCTTCACAGTATACGATGGTATCATCTCCCAGTCTCCTGTACCAAGCTGGAGTTATCTGATCACAGGCCAGATTTTCCACTAATAAACACTCCTGAGCACTTCTTTTCAAAGGCAAACAGCTCCAAAGAAGTGTTTTCAAATTTAAAATTGTCCACAAGGTGTTGCCCACTGCCACATGTTGACAACCACCACTCACCTCCTAGACAAGTCAGAGCCTTATCTCAAGAAATGCCTCAGAAAGCGGGCTTTGAGTCAAAAAAGGAAAAAAGATTTCACACAGATATGTCCAGTTTCTATCTTTTTTCCTCAGTCTGTGGAATTTCTTCCTCTATCTAGACAAGCCTGAATAACTCAATACTGGTGTAAATATGGGCTTGGGATCTCGGGAAGTTGTTATTTAATTATTACTTTATGTTATACAACTTCCACAGTGAGATGACATCTATCAAGGGTAGGTTTAATCTGACGAACAGAGAATCACCTGGCTCTTTAAGTACTTTGAAAATGTGTCACAGTTCATGATACTTTTGTGATAATATTACCATGAGTTACTTATACGATAATGTCCAAACATGGCAATCTTCTCTCCAGGCTTAATACATACATATAAATGTCCTGCAAAGTACAGAATGCCTCTCAAATACAAGACATGGATGTATAGGAAACAGCTTTCTGACCAGTGAGATACACTATCTAAAGTCAGGGAGCCTTGTTTTCTGCAATGTTAGAGATGAAGGTTAAAGTTTTATATCTGGACAACAGACTAGTATAATACTTTTATTCTTTTTATTTTCTTTCTTATATGTGGTTAGGATGTATTAGGTTTTTGTTTGTTTGTTTGTTTTGTCAGTGTAGGTGTTTATCACACCGGATGCTTTCTTGCCTCTATAATCTTAAATACATTTTCTTTTTTCTTATAATATACAGTCTTTTTTCCTGTGAGATACTCACATAATTCTTGTTTTAGTTCAGCACAAAGTAGACTGAGAATGAAAAAAACTCTGTTGTGATCCCTACCATCATAGGCCTCTCAGCAGAGGACTGAGGATGCTTGTGGCTCTTCTGAACCCCAGTCCCCATTCTTCTCTAGGAAGGAGGCCTCATGATAGAGTAAATGTTAGGAGGAACATAACACCAAAACAAAAAAAAAAGTGGAGATACTAAGACTTTTTATGTATAACAGTTTTTACTGTTTCGTTAATTAAACTATTCTGTAATAAATAATTTTTACTAGGGTTGTTTACTAGTAATTTTGCTAATGATAGCTCTTTCTTCTATTTTGATTGAACTGTAAAACAACCTGCTAGCTTAGCAATAAATTCTTGCTTTTATAGAATTATATAATCATTGAAATACATGTTTCCAAAGTTCTCTAGAGACTAGTTCAATCTCTGTAAACATGACATTTCTTTCAGTTCTCTGAAGACCTCATCTACTTTTAAATCCTGATAAAATCATCTGTAGCAGACATGCAGTATGCAGTGTTGCCATGTTACCTTAATTGTAAGCAGTAATATCCCCATACTGGTACTTCATCCATCCCTTGTCAGAGCACAGTACATTCCATGGCCACAGATCTCTGATTTCTCCTGTCTCCATGCTATGTGCATTAGCACACAGCCACTTCAAAGAGGAGCCCAGTCACACAGATTTCCCAGAAAAATGTGTGAGAGTCACCACTATCACACTGTCACTTTGTCATTTCCATATTTCTTCTTGTGATTACAAGTTCTCTCTTGTACACATTATCAAAATCCTTTGCTTCCCAACCCAGTTAACTACTTCCTCACTAGATTCTGGATCACATTTTTCCTCTCCCATTGTTCTTAGTTCAAAGTTCTTTACAAAGCTCACTGGGAAAGAGGTTTTTTTGCTCTATGTGGTCAAGTGTACCCTGTCTCAACAGTCTTCAGTTCTCAAAGAAGGTGCTATAGCTGTAAGAACAAAAAACAGTCATCCCTGAAGGTATTCAAGAAATGTTTAGATATAATATTAAGGGATAAGGTTTAGTGGGGAAATATTTGTGATAGGTGGGTGGTTGGACTGGATGATCATAGAGGTCTTTTCCAACCTCGGTGAATGTATGATACTCGGTGAATGTATGGGGCCCTTGGGAGCCTGATCTGGTGTATGACAACCAGTGCAAGATTGATTGGAACTGGATGGCATAATGTTCCTTCCCAGCCAGGTCTTTCTATGGTTCTATAGTAATGAGCAAATAGGAGTATCCAGTTTCTTGTGTGTAGATGCACCAGTCTACCACAGCTGGAGATTTTTTAGGTGTGTTACTTGGCATAGGAATGCTACTAAATTAGTGTGTTTCCTATAGATTCTATCAGCTGTGTCTGCCAGCTCTGTATGTCCCTCTGATTTGTGAGATAGATACAATGTTTACATCCATAATGCAAGGATCTGAATATCTTTCATGGTAAATTGGACATGTTGTGAATGCAAACAATCTGTTTGAGGTAGCCTTTGCTTTGAACAGTGTAGATTTTGTCAAAGACACACTAATTGGCTCAGTAAGCACTGCACAAGTTCTAACAGAAAGATAATACAAACATTTATACTTAACCGAAAAGGAACTGTGCCAAAATTTTACCTTTAGAGGGAATGTAGTAATCTTATGTAATGTGTATGCTTTTCTCAGACTCAAGCCAAAAGTAGAACAAAACAGAGGTTGTAATGTTTGACAGAGTTTTATATAGTTACACATGTCAGAACTCCGTGTAAAAAAATGATTCTTTTGCTAATATCACAAGGGGAATATAAGTACAGCAGACGAATGTTGCTTTATTTTCTTTTTTTTTTCCATCTGGAACTAAACAAATGTATACAACCCTGTGTACTCGCATGTGTCACGCTCCAATATAAAGGAGGGAGACGAGGTTCTTTGATTATGTGTATACCCGATGGCGAGATTAAGACACAACGGGTCAAATGTTAGCCCAACCAGTTTATTACAATTACTAGTTGCTTAGGGATATGGGGAAGGGAAGGTGAGCGATAGAAAAGGGATAAAAAGCAAGGAGTCTTGATAGAAAGCAAGAGAGATATAATCACCACCGTGGGTCCAACGAGGTTCGTAGTCACAGGAACTCGTCTGGTCACCGCGGGGGATGGGAGATGGCAGCAAGCAGGCCTCAGGGTCCGTCTTCAGGAGTTCTCCTCAAAGATTTTCTCTCTGGGAGTTCTTCTCCAAAATCCTTGGTTCGGTGAAGGTCTTTTATCCCCATTTCTCAGGTATTTTTTTCTCTTTGTGTGACATGTCTGGCCCAACAGATAAGCTGCCAGAGGATGTTGCCTTCCTTGCCATGCAGGAGCATTGTCTTTCTGTGGTGGTCAGCTTCTCCAAGCCGTACCCCCCCGGAAAGGACTATTTGCACCTATTTCTGCTTATCTTTACAACCATAAGCAGAGACAATGAGGCACCGTAACACCCATCTGGGTAACCGGCAGTTATCAGTCAGAGTCTTGTCAGCAGAAAAGGCCTTACGAAGCAAGCTTTGAGACAAAAGAAGGGAAAAACAGTTTCTGTCTTTCACACCACCCGGTGGCTCAAAGATTGCTTGAAACTGAAACATTCATCCACGGTGGTGAGGAAAGGAGAAGAAAAGAAAGAAAAAAAAAAAAAAAAACAAGCATAAGGGAAAGAGGGGAGGGAGGTAAGGGGGAGTTAAAAGTAATACAATTGTTATAAAGGATTTCTTGGACTTGGTTACAAATGTTGCTCTGATCTCTTGGATTTGCCCATCATCAGTTGAAGCAGTTACAATATGCATTGAAGATACAACACGTTGAATAAGTTGAATAAAACACGGAATCATACAAGGAATAAACAAAAGAGTTGCAACAACACACAATAGATAAAATAGAATACGTTTCACCCATGGGCCACCCGGAGGCCGGAAAAAAAAAAAAAATAAAAAAAAAAAAAGATCAGCGTCTAGGTTTTTCCAGGTTTGGACAGGAACGTGGACAATTTGTTTAACAACTTTCATTCAATTTGCCACAAACAACCTATTCCTTAACAACAAACCAAGCACTAACTGGTTTTGCAATGCCATTATCAGTACTTGTTGCATTTGTGATTTTAATTCTCAGAAAGCATATAATCTAGTACAATTTAACAATACCTGGATTTGCCATGTAATATTTTCAAAGATCATTTGGTGTTTTGCCAGGATGATAGATGGAACAAATAGGTTTTCTAATAGGCTGAGTGAAGGTATAACTTCACCACACTGCAACACTGCATGTTGCTTCAAGATTAAATATGAGCAGAATTGTTATTTGAGCATCTCAAAAACAATTGAAATACTGAGAGATATACTAGTTTGGCAAGTTCAAGTATTGTTATAATCTATAGAAATTTCATGGGATAGCATGTTTAGGATATCCCAAAATATTAAACATTAGAGAAACATACACAGAAACATACAATTTACTTAACAAAGCATAGACACTTTCCAGCAACCATGTTTTGGATGGAACTCCTGAACTGGTGTTACAATAAACATCTCTCTGACACTAAAAGCATCAATAACAGTGGATTTCTTTTGTGACCACATCTGAAAGACATTAGATGGGTCCCTTGGTTAATTAAAAAAAAAAATTTTTTTTTTTTACAAAGTTGGAAACACCATAGCAGTTACATGCAAATCATAACCAGTTTGATAAAAAGGGGTAGAAGAAGGGATCAAAAGGTATGTCATTACTGTGCAGGGAGTAGCCAGTAAGCAAGCAAAACCTGTGAATACTCAAACTCAAGTGTGAAGTTTAACAGACCTAAAGACAACACCCACACCCATAACCTGAAACATGATACTATGCAACCAAAATACAGTGCATTCAGCGTTCTAGTATGATCAATTCTTTAACATGTGTCCCAAAACACAAATGATAAAAGTCAGCTGTCTGCCTTTCTGTGTTCAGTCGAGGTCCAACAGGGGTCTTCTGCAAAACAAAACAGGACATCGGCTTGCCCTTATGGGGCTTGTTAATATGGTTAAAATGAGGGAAAAATCCAGTGAGTTGTACTTTAGTATTCTTTTTCCCAGGCATCCTTAGCCTTCTAAGCATATTTAACAGGTCGTTTCCTTCTGCTGTACATCCACCTTCCTCCCCCCTCACTTGAGAGTGGCGAGGGAATCAGTTTTCCTGCAGTCCTAGTGCCCGTGCTGATTCCAAATGGGGGCATTCGGAGGTGGAGTATCACTTCTTTCAGGCTTTTGTTTTGGCCATCCATTAACTAACTCCTCTAACTTGTCTGTAGATAATCCATCCATTAATTCTCGTGGAATACCCTTCTGTCGGCCCAGCATCCAAAAACTATTACGTTTATGATTTATATTTCTCCCACTTGGTTTCACTGAAAATGAGACCCTTTTAGATCTGCTGTGGTCCCGGTTAGATAGGGGAGGGGTCAAATTGGCCACTGCACGCCTTACTCCCTTTGTCTCAATTTTACTGGAGGGAGAAATCACCGGTCTATATTTTCTCCCATAGTTAATTAATTCTTGGGCAACCTCCCCCCATGTCCATACTTTGCATCCTGTCTGCAGATGATTAGAAGTTGCAGTTTCTTCTAACATTGCCCGGGTTCTTTCTCCCTGAGACATAGCCTGTATCTTTCCTTGCAACTCTATGCCTATGGGTTTCAGTGATTCTGGAAGCCCCCTGATTAGAGGGGTCATTCTCTCAGGATCAACGGGAATCATCATAGGTGATTCATGATGTGGCTGCAGCTTTCTATTATACATCATTTGCAGACAAGCAGCCTTTTGAACGCTTTCTACTAATTGATCAACTGTCCCAGTAATAGCAAGGGGGTCTCCCCTTTCTAGAGGGTTAAGACCACCTGCCCAATAGGCAGCTCTCTGTGTGAGGGACCAGGGAGCACGATTGTTGCCAGTAGTTAAAAATACTCCTGGTCCCCAATAACCTTCAGCTTCCTTCTCAGTTAACAGTATTTGGTCTCCACCACTGAGACTAACTCTCCATACATACTCCGTTTCTGATTCTTTTGGAGAACGACTAAAATCTCTTTTCAGTTTTGCTAGTTCAGTGGCTGAGAAAGGGGTTTCTTTAATGTTCATTTGAGGATCTAAATCCTCGCCATTATCATATGAATACTCAGTTTTTATTAAAGGACGCAACTGAGCTGGAGGAGCTCCTAATTTGTCAATATTTGCCTTCAAACTTTGCAATTCCTCCCTTGGATAAGTTTTCTCTTGAGATGCACTACTATCACTAGCATCCTTACCCATTAACACTTCCCTTAAAACCATTTGCAACAAATCAGAATTATGTTTTTCTCTTTCTAATTGCTCTTCTAGGTTTACAATTTGATTTTGCAGAGCTTTTATCAATTCCTGACTTACTTTAACTGATTCCTGCAGCGCTTGTAAAGCTTGGCTTTCTGCTTTAAGCTGCTGGTCACGGAATTCTATGGCTGCAACCAGAGCCGAACCCAATACTGCACAAATAAATGCCTTTCCTTTTCCAGGTCGGGTACGAGCATTTTTCTGCAGGACATTAATACGGTCTGAGATACTCTGCAGGTTATGCCAGTTTTGCCGTGCCCAGTCTACCCCTGTAAAGGAGGGTCTGGCACCGAGCTTTTCTAAAAGGTTAAATAACACATCTTCACCTTTCATTGTGACTACACTTTCGCTCATTTCTCAGTATAAAGACAGATCTACACGGAGAAAGAGAGAGGGTAAAGTATCCAAAAAGTTCGAGTCAAACAAATGCAAATGCTCAGATCGCTCCTCTTTTTACTGAGAGGAGCATGCAAAAGTCAGAGCAGATGAAAGGAAATGCTAATACGTAAATCACTTCTCCCTTCTCTGTGAAGCCACACAGAGAAAAAAAAACAAACTTCAAACTCCACACCTAAGTTAGGGGGTACCCTTACGTTTCGAAAATGCACAATAATCTTCACGGGTCCCAAAATCGCTTAATAGGTTCCCGAGAGGCACACACATAAACAGTTCCAAAGACACAGTTAAGTTTCAGTATGTGGAGTGATCTTCCTGGAGAGGTGCTCACGTTAGAATTATCAAATTATCACTCCTTGCAACTCCAGGAGGTGCACACAGGAAAAGGATCAACTTTACTTAAAGTTCCCACAAACACAGCTAAGGTGCAATATGCGGAGTGATTCTTCCTGGAGAGGTACACATGCTTAAATGACCAAATTATCACAGTTATCACTCCTCACAACTCCAGGAGGTACACACAAGGAAAGAGATTCAAATTTCACAAAATTAAGTTTCAATATGTGGAGTGATCTTTCTGGAGAGGCACTCACATCTAAATTATCAAAAATAAATATCACTCCGGACAACTCCAGAAGGTACACACATCAACTATACCTGGAAGGGCAACACTCTCACTGTCGGGCATCCTGCCGACTACGCCATTAAAAATGTCACGCTCCAATATAAAGGAGGGAGACGAGGTTCTTTGATTATGTGTATACCCGATGGCGAGATTAAGACACAACGGGTCAAATGTTAGCCCAACCAGTTTATTACAATTACTAGTTGCTTAGGGATATGGGGAAGGGAAGGTGAGCGATAGGAAAGGGATAAAAAGCAAGGAGTCTTGATAGAAAGCAAGAGAGATATAATCACCACCGTGGGTCCAACGAGGTTCGTAGTCACAGGAACTCGTCTGGTCACCGCGGGGGATGGGAGATGGCAGCAAGCAGGCCTCAGGGTCCGTCTTCGGGAGTTCTCCTCAAAGATTTTCTCTCTGGGAGTTCTTCTCCCAAAATCCTTGGTTCGGTGAAGGTCTTTTATCCCCATTTCTCAGGTATTTTTTTCTCTTTGTGTGACATGTCTGGCCCAACAGATAAGCTGCCAGAGGATGTTGCCTTCCTTGCCATGCAGGAGCATTGTCTTTCTGTGGTGGTCAGCTTCTCCAAGCCGTACCCCCCCGGAAAGGACTATTTGCACCTATTTCTGCTTATCTTTACAACCATAAGCAGAGACAATGAGGCACCGTAACACCCATCTGGGTAACCGGCAGTTATCAGTCAGAGTCTTGTCAGCAGAAAAGGCCTTACGAAGCAAGCTTTGAGACAAAAGAAGGGAAAAACAGTTTCTGTCTTTCACAGCATGATGAGTAGGAGGTCAACCAGATGGTGCTATGCTTGGGATTTGTGGCTAAAACTATTATGATAACTCACAATAACCTGGTTATAGTGAACAGTGCTTGCACAATATCAAGACTTTTTCTCACTACATCCCTCTTCACCTTCATGAGAAGTTTGGGGATGGGCAAAAGATTGCTTCCAGAGCAAGTTTTACAAATACTGAAGCCCCGCTTCCCAGGGAATGGTTGGGCATCTGCCTGCTGATGAGAACTAGTAAATGAATTCCTTATTTTATTTTGCTTGCACACACAACCTTTTCTTCAACTATTAAACGGCTTTTACCTTTATCCATCAGTATTCTTGCCTTCCCTTCTTTCTCTCTGTCCATCACGAGGGTGGACAGAATGAGCAGCTTAGTGACTGAATGGCTGCTGTCAACCCACTACAATCTGAGACTTCCTTCCATAAGCCTAAGTTTGCAATTTCAGTTTGTTCCAGACTGTTATCAACAGAAATACAGTGATTCTACAAAAAAAGACACACACTAACATAAAAGGCACAAAAACAAATAAATAATAAAAAAAAGTTTAATGCTCCGCTGCATCTTTCTTAGCTTAATAATGATTTCACAGACAGCTTTTATAGCAACAGTCTTAAACACAGCATAGTAAGTATCACCTTGGTAAATGCAAACATAAGGTTCCTCCTAGGAGCTATTTCACTCCATGCAAATATTTCCCCCATGACATGTCTGGAATTGTGAAATATGCTCACATGGTTTGTCTTTGCACCTCTGTAGTCATATCACCAGGAATGACACTTGAGAAATCAGCAACTAAATTTGTTTGAGAAGTGTGGGATCAGCTGCAGAAGCTCATAGGGAAATATAGACCAATTCTCCTTTCATTGCCTTCAGTCCCTCATATTCTCAGGATGCATTCCAAATTTTAGCACTGTGAGCTGCTGAATTCCTGCCAGCTGGAGCACAGCAGAAGACAATATTTGCAAAGTGTGAATGGAAGCCAGTAAAAAGCAGACCAGATATCAGCGTGGATGTGGGTAGATGAAAAAATAAGGGAAAAAAAAAGACATTGTTACTTCAGACACAGATACAGCACTGCAAAGACTTTTTCTGAGCTAAGCTAAATATGCATTTTAAAATGACATATAGCTGTGGAAACAATTTATAGGTCACAAAGTCTTTCTTGTTGGAATGAGTTTTGAAATGAACTCAGTTCAATTCATTAGCCTCATGTCACATTTAAGCTGTCACAAATCTTTCCATTAGGTAGGAAATTAGTTTACCCACTGGTGAAACAGAGGGATGAAGCAGAAATTGTATAACTAGAAGTTGGACTCTGCAGAAAAACTGACAGGATTTCTTGATAAAGTAGATGAACTTCTCTGGGGATTTGTAAATCCTTCATTCAATCCATGCCCCTGAGCAGGAACAGATGTACTGTTCTGACATGAAACAAAATTTCAAAGGTTTAGTGCCTGAATAGGAGATCAGGCCTCAGTACATTTCAAGTCTGATGAAGCTTCAACACAAATCATCTCCCCTGTAGAATTCTTTGACATTGCCAACAAGAAAAAAAAAAAAAAAAAAAAAAAGACATTCTCCCAAGTCTGATCAGTACGACAGCCATTTGATGTGGGACCACCTAGAAAATATTTACTAAATTCTGGTGTTGGAATTTTGAACCATGAACCAGCACTTGTTACTTAAATGTTGACTCTACGTTAGAATTACCACACAGTGAGAGATATTAAAAGCATGAACATGCTGAAGATATTGGTTTTCAATGACAATTACAATTTCAATTAAATTCTGTTCATTTGTCAGAGTTAATAACATCAATGAGGGCCTTAAACATAAGTCATTTGCTGAGGAGCTGAAAGACTGTGGTAAGTGATTATGTAGATGCAACTCAACCTAAATCAAATAAAACGTTCTAAGGGTGCTCTTTAAGTAGCATTTCCTATTTTGTTATGTTTCATGATATCAGAGGTGGATGTTGGTGGAGTGGGAGTCAAAGTTGAACTTTCCCACCAATATTCTGCTACATTTTATTGTTTTGTGACAAAAGGCAGCAGAGGGGCAGTCTGACAAATTGGTGCATATGAAACAAATGTACGGAAATTAATTCCTTCATGCTGGAAAAATGGCACCTATTGACATCCATCAATGCTTGCTGAACGTTTATGGAAACCAAACAGTAATCATGAGCACAGAGATGATAGGTGATGTGTTTCAGCAGGAGCAACAGCAACATAAAGACAAGGCACATTCTAGACAGCTATGCAAATTTTAATGAGCGCAGCAGGTAGGCTCTTAATAATCACTGGCAAAAAACAGTGGACCTAACTACATTGAAGAATAGTGTTCTGTAGTGTTCTGAGAAAATTTTGAAGAATTTTCTCTATCATATGTTGCTGTTATGCTCTTTGTATCTGCTATTGTTTCCATGAAAATAAGCAGGAGGCATTACTTTCAGAGCAAACTACATAATTCCAGTTAACATAGCTGGTAAAGAAAAATGAATATTCTAAATTCAGTTATCTTGTCTTTAACTTGAGCTAGGAGCACAAACAGGAATATTCAATACAGATTGCCATCATGTGCTCCTGCTTATGATAATTTGTTCGTGTTTACAGTTCTTGGGTTTCACTTTTGGCATAGTACTCTGAACTTTCATTTTCATGTTTAAGAAGTATAAAAAGTTTTATCCTAATATGAACAACAATTAGATTTTTTTTCTGCTTTATTATAATGTTTTGTCAAACTTTAAATACTTTTAAGAAACACAACTTTTGCTGATATAACTCACTGCTTTATAACGCTTTTGTCTAAGTCTGGCATCTCTCTGAAAAAGTCAATATGGTATGAAAGCATATAAAGTTTAAAAAACTAATGAGAATTTTTTCTGTGTGTTTGCTGGTGGATTAACAGATGGCTGGTGAAAGAATGCAGATACATGGTAAATGTGTTTGTAATTCAGAAAATAGAAATCGGAGAAAGTTAGAGAGTAAGGGGAAGGTAACATTATAATAAAATAACATCTAGAATAGATGCTTTGGAATCCAGTTGTCCAGGATTTTAGTTACTTTTTTTAACATGAAATATTAAAACAGAAAGGGAGAGATGGCTTGGAAATATAAAAGGAAGAGAAATAACATCTTAAATAAAATTTGTAAAAGAGTATCAATTATGAAGATTTTTTTTGAGCTGTATGTTGAAATTTTCACTTCTGTATGCATATCTAAAGGCAATTTTCAGATGCTGAATGAATTTTCATAAAGCTAATGTGACTCTTTGTATAAGTAAAAAATGAAACGAAATCACAGGCAATTAGATATATTAGAATGTGAATTCTTGTTGAACTGATCTTTGTGAAACACATAAAGCTGAAATCCTTTTCAGTGTTCCTACAATTTTTATAAAATATATTGCACTTCCCTCCAAAATATAATCACTTGTAACTTTAATGAAAACTAAAAGTCAGACCAATTGCTTATATTTAGGAAATATGACTTGACAACATAAAAATGTTACTATACAAGAATGAACACGAAAAGAAAAATCCTAAATTATCACGAGAGTGTGTGCACTATATTAAACTGCAAAACAGGAAAAAAAATTAGTTACATGATGCACAAAAAACATTTATACATAAAAAACTACTTTTGCAGAATCAATCAATGTTAAAAGAGCATGCATTCAAGTAAGCATGACTTGATAACACAGTCTTTGGAGAAAAGATCATTCCCAGGAGGCAGAACAATGGATTTTATGCCCTGAGGTTCAGAGGTTTTATTTAACTTTGACACTACCTGCTGAATTAACCTGAATTAAGATAGAAAAATTCTGGGAAGCAATATTACTTACTTTTAAAAAAAAATGATTTATATTTATCCAATGATATAATAAGTAATACAGAATACATATATTTGCAAAGCGATGTAGTATAATTATAAGACCAAAACTGGGAAATTGATTAATTTAGGTGTGGACTTAAACCACCGTAAGTACTCTTGATAATGTCTGGAGATCATGAGAGACAAAAGGTAATTCTAGAATGATAAAACAAAAGGACATTGAGAATCAAAGGTTATCTTTACAGTTGGGAAAGTATAATAAAGGATAGATTCTGAGGCTAATCTGTACTCCAATATACTTTATGTTGTCGGAATTCTTTGAGTTAATTCATGTGAGGCAGTCAAAATCTATGGTTAATTTAACTTAAAACAATTCTAACCTGATCTTAAAATATGAGGAATCAAAAGTCTTGATGAAGTGTTTAAATGGTTAATTATCTTACTATATAAAGAAATCAACATCTTTTTTTCATTTTAAAGTTATCTGCAATCTTTCGCCAGACTGAGGAACATTCTATTAACAAGTCTCTGTTTCTTTCTCTATTAGCAAGTGTAGGCACTCATAGACCATAATATCCATAACTGTTTCTTTGATAACATATTAGACTGAACTGCCTAAGTCTTTCACTGAAATGCATATTTTATAATACTTCATGTATTTTGGATCCACTCTACGACTTCTTCAATTTTTCAGTAACCTTCTTCAAAGATGGGTGCCAGAATTGGATATAGATTTCAGAAGTGTCACAGCAGGACCAAATAGAGAAAAAACATGTCTGGAGATACATATTTATCACCTCTTGCATATCCACCTGGAACATCATGTCCCATTAGTCATTTAAGAACTGTGGTACTGCAGAGATTTCCCTGTACCTTATTGATTCCATAAGTATCTGTTCCTCAAATTCTCTTAGCTTTAGCATTTATACTTGATTGTGCCTGTCTATATTGTCTGTAATAAAATGTGCACTATTTTGTTGCAAGCTGACTACCAGCTTATGAACTGAATCTGATCTGATTTTTCTGTTATTTACTTACCTTCCAATGTTAGTATCATCTACAAAATTCATTAATGCTTTTTTAACCTGCTAACAACCAACAAGGTGCTATCTTCAGGAGTCTACTTTCCTACACGTTGCTTGCTATTAATTCCCAGATACATTTTTTTTATTTCAGAAAGTATCCCTTTGTGGAAGGAAGGAAGGAAGGAAGGAAGGAAGGAAGGAAGGAAGGAAGTTTGGAAGAAAGAAAGTTTGGAAGAAAGTTTGGAAGGAAGGAATTTTGGAAGTTTGGAAGGAAGTTTGGGAGGAAGTTTGGAAGGAAGTTTGGAAGGAAGTTTGGAAGGAAGGAAGTTTGTCTTAAGGAGCATCTGGGGAACTACAAACCTGTCAGATTGACTGTGGCACCAGAAAGGTTATGGAGCAGATCCTTTTGAGGGAGATCACATGGCATGTGCGAGACAACCGTGGGTAAAGTTCTAGCCAAAATGGGTTCATGAAGGGACTACTACTACCTACTTGACCAACCACATCTCCTACTATGATCGAGTGACCCTCTAGGTGGATGAAAGAAAGGCTGTTGATGTAGTCTACCTTGACTTCAGCAAAGCCTTTGACACTGTATCCCACAGTATTCTCCTGCAGAAGTTTGCAGACCATGGTTTTGACAGATACGCTCTTTGCAGGGTAAAGAAACGGCAGTAGGGCCGGGCCCAGAGAATTGTGGTAAATGGAGTTAAATCCAGCTGGTGACTAGTCATGAGTGGTGTTCTCCAGAGGTTGGGGTTGGAGTCTGTCCTCTTCAATGTATTTATTGATGACCTGGACAAGGGCATTGACTACACCCTCAGTAAGCTTGCAGATGACACCAAGCTGGCAGAAAGTGTTGATCTGCCTGGAGATAGGTAGGCCCTACAGAGAGATCTAAACAGGCTGGATAGATGGGCTGAGACCAAAGGAATGAAGTTCAACAAGGCCAAATGCCAGGTCCTGCACTTTGGCAACAACAACCCCAGGCAACACTACAGGCTTGGGACAGATTGGCTGGAAGACTGTAGAGGAAACGGACCTGGGGGTATTGGTCAATGCTCAGCGGAACATGAGCCAACAGTATGCCCAGGTGACCAAAAAGGCCAATGGCATCCTGGCTTATATGAGAAACGGCGTTGCCAGCAGGAGCAGGGAAGCAATTGTCCCTCTGTACTCAGCACTGGTGAGGCCGCACCTCGAGTACTGTGTTCAGATTTGGACCCCTCACTGCAAGAAAAGCATCAAAGCCCTGGAGCATGTCCAGAGCAACAAAGCTGGTGAGGGGTCTGGAGCTCAAATCTGGTGAGGAGTAGCTGAAGAGGCTGGGATTATGTAGACTGGAGAAGAGAGGCTCGGATTATTTTATTACTCACTGTAATTACCTGTAGGGAGTCTGTACTGAGATGGGGGCCAGCCTCTTCTTTCACATAATTATCAATATAGAACTAGAGGGAATGTCTGAAGTTGTGCTAGGGGAGATTCAGATTGGATATTCGGAAATACTCCTCCAAAAGAAGTCAGACACTGGAACATGTTGCCCGAGGGAGGTGGTGTAGTCAACATCCCCAGAGGTGTTCGAGAAATGTTTAGATGTTGTTCTGAGGGTCCGTCTCCTAAGATAGAAAAGAAGAAAGAATTGTGGGGATTGTGACAGGGATTGTCACCATCCAGTTCCAGCAGCGGTCCCATTGCACGCCGTTCCAATGGTCCAAGGCAGAAGAGCAAGGTGGGAGAGCAGCAGCAGCTATGGCCAGCCTCGGGCAGCAAGCAGTTACCAGGAAGAAATGGTGAGATCCAGGTCTTCAGGTAGCCGCCCCAGAAGGGAATCAGTCAGCATGCAGGGATCAGCTCATGAGGGTTATGATGGCAGAACACCTGGAAGAAGAGGCGAGGTCCAGGAGAAAGTAGCATGTCTCAGGTAGCAGGCCCAGGAGGAAGTCTGTCAATATGCAGGGATCAGCTCATGAGGGTTCTGATGGAAGAACACCTATCCTCATGGTTATTGATCCCTCTTTTATCCTCCATTTTTCCTGCCTACATGACATTCCGGGGTGCTTGATTAATAGTCATGGCTATCTCCTCCGAGATCTGTCCACACAAAAACTGTTCTCCTGCCATTGAACTGCAGCTTATCTCTTTCTTGTTGCCCCAGGATGTGTCTATTTGTGTCCCTTAGACAAAGGATTTCACAACACTCGCCCAGGACTTGCTTGGACTTGCTCATCAGCAAGCTTTAAAGCAATGGCGTAAAAAATAGTAATCTCTTACAAGGACAAAATATAGTGGGAAACATTGGTGATAGGTGGACGGTTGGACTGGATGATCTTAGAGGTCCTTTACAACCTTGTTGATTCTATGATTCTATGGTACTTCAGGCTTCAGAAAAGAATTCTATTCAGTGAGAAGGAAGTACTCATACATCAGTGGTTTTCTTTCCAATGTTTAGGACACTGCGTGTCCATACATGGTTATATTACTTTATATTATCCCCTTCCAACTGCTGCCACTGTCTGACTTCAAAATGTATGCAAGGATTATCCACTGAGACTACTATTGTAACAAATGTCATGAGAGAAATATTCTACTATTCACTACTGGCTGCAAAAAAAAAAAAAAAAAAAACACATTATCTATTCTTTTTCTTCTTATTTTATGTTACTATTAGAAATCCCAGTAAAATAGCAGGGGGTCATTTACAGCTGAGTTAATTAACATGCTGCCAATGCTGATGAACTAAGTCAGATAGAAAGCACACACAGTCCTGGAAGAATCTCTGCAGGAGTCCCATTTAGCTCAATCCAAAATAGCAAATGATTTAAATAGAAGATTCAGTAGAAAAGAAAATATCTCAATTAATAATTATTAGTAATTGAAAGAATAGTCAATAAAGTATTACAGTATTTGCATATTTGAGATATAAAACTTCAAATTAAATTTGTAGTAGTTTCTTCAGTACATGATAAATTACAAGAAAAAACATCCAGTAGATGATACACACATAGCTACAACTACTAAAAAAATGTTTCTCATTGGAAAAATGTCTTCATTAGATTTCCACAGTGGAGAGATGATGTATTGTGTATTAAATATGTGTCAATATAAAAGTCTTGTTGTTGTTGTTAGGCTTGTTATTTTTCCTTTTTTTCCTTTTTTCATTTTTAAATTCAATGTTTTTTCTTCCTATATAGATCCTGACTTTGGAATGAAATTATGTCTTTCTGGTTTTTGTGTCATCCTCAATATCTAGGTTCTGTAGGCAAAATGTGGTCTTTTGGGAGCAAGTAGACAACTTTATTGCCTGCTGTTTACACACTGCATGAAGCAGGAAACAGAGTTCTGCTGAGAGAGTATACTCTAGCTCACTAATCCTAGAAATGCTGACTCTGATTGCTGCTCTGTAAAAGATGACAATAGACGATTCATTTTTCTTGCTCAAAGACAGTGAGAACAGAAGGAACAAGCACTTCCTTTCAAAGGGACCATCTGTTCCTAAGTTTTGCCCGTATAGGATGCAGATATTTTTCCAGAAGCTGGATTAAAATGTTTCTTGGAGAAATACTGAATCTGCTTTTAAAGACTTCAAACAATAGCAAGACCATGGCTTCTTCTGGAGGTTGTTCTAGGGTTTAATTAACTTCACCAATGTATCCAATTGCATTTTATGTCAAGACTTCTGTTGCCAGCCCCCGGATCTCCTTAAGTATTTATCTGCAAAATTTAAGCTTCCTCATATAACAATGCATGCTATGCATTGTTATAACGCTATGCATGCAGCATGAACTTCATTTTCTCTTCAGTATCCTAGTAGATAGAGTAGATAGAGTGCATTCCTCTTTAAGTATTTGTTTTTACTACCTGGGTCATCTGAATTCTCCTAGTTGTATTCATGTCCTTCCTGAAATACAGACCTCAAACAGGATGAAGAATTCTTCAAATTCTTTCAATTGCTGTTTTAACCCTTTTTTTTTTTTTCTCTCTCTTTTATAAGTCCAATAGCATTGTTCACTGAATATTATACTGAGCTTCCGTATTGGTACCATTGTTTCTAATCATTTTTGTGTTGTCTCTCAAACCTCTATTTTCCAAGTAGAATTTTCTAATTCTGCTGCTGAAACAAGCATTACTTTTAATATTTAGAACATTGTATTTTAATGCTGTACTGAAACACGCTTTGCTGAATTACAGCCTTCTATCCAGGGGATTTGGAACACTATGTAAGCACATCCTCCTCTCTTCATTGTTAACTGTGTCCATTGATCTATTCAGTGCACCAGCAAAGTCCTTATATTATCATCTAGATACATACAGCATAATTATTGATTAAAATATTAAGTAGTATCAGATCCTGAAGAATTCTCAGTGGTCTCAGCTATCATAAAACCTAGCAATGATTTATTTTCCTTTAAATAATTTCTTTTCTGAAGTGATCAGGTAATTGTACTAAATAACCTTTGAAAGTCCCTTCCAACTGAGCCATTCTATTCTGTTCAAAATTTGGTTTGCTATCTCAAAACAAGGCATTATTTAACATTGTGTCAAAAACTTTGAAATATTTGATGTGCTAAATTGCTTTTATCAAGTTGTTTTCTCATGTAATCAAGAAGTATCACAGCATTTGCCTGCTCTGGTTGTATTTTTTAACAGACCATAATTGTTTTTTTGTACTAATATCTGTTGGTACATTGCATGTGCTCTGGATATAAATTTTAGTGAACTTCTGGAAAGAGAAGTAATGAGATTTGTAATTTGATGGTAAAGTTTCTAGGTTAAATAAGGTATTTTATACCCAAATCCTGTTGTGCAATATACAATGAGAACAGAAGTATGGTGAAACTACTCTCTTCACTTCTGAATGAAAAAAACATGGAGTGTTGTAACTACCCCATCAAGTAACACCATAATAGATAAAGTAATATTTCTGTGCTAATTGTATTGATAGTGTTTGAATAGTAGTCTGTAACTGTACATTCTAAAAATATAATAATAAAATAATTTTCTTTTGAACACTTGTTAGTGATACTGACTGTTTTGATTGTCTTTTGCTGCACGGGATGCATTTTCTCTTTCCTGTGACAGCAGCTCATCAGATCTTCCATTTTTGTCCTCACTCATTTCAGTGGATTGATGCAGCAGCTCTGATTTTCTGACTACAGTAATGTACATTAATAAGTTTTTTAGAGAGATTTCTCTTTTCTTGATAATTTTTTTTAACATCTTTTTTAAGTTTCATTTGCCATTGCTCTGCTCTTTAGAGGCTTGTATGGCTTCTCCTCTGGTGTCTGACAAAATGATGAATGTGAGCAACTGAAAATTTCTTTCTTTTACATAGTTTGATCTCATGTTCTTTGTGATCTTTACTATGAAAACTGAACATACCTGACTTTTCTGAGGCTTTTTGGTTCTGTTCTACTATTATATTGTTGATTACTTCTCTGTAATGCTGCTATTTTTTTTTCTATAATATTAGGACAACAAGTCAAGTATGTTTATCTCCAACTGTTTCTTGTAGTACATTCACATTAAAACTGTAGCAGTTCAAATTGAGTGAAACAATTCAGAAACTGTATGATTCTATAAACACTACCCTCCTCAGCAGCTCTGTAACTTTAGATACTCTGATAAAACTGTACATGCAAACACTTTCGCAAACACTTGTTTTCAGTACAAATGCATTCTTTCCAGTGACAACAATTTAGGCTGAGAATAGAGCAGAAGGCCACTAAGATGGTCAGAAGGCTGGAGCACCTCCCTTTGAGGAAAGGTGAAGGGAATTGAGCTTGTTACACTTGAATCATGCCATCATAGAATCACCAAGGTTGGATAAGACCCACAGGATCACTCAGTCCAACTATCTATCCATCACCAATAGTTCTCACTAATCATGTCCCTCAACACAACATCCAAATGTTCCTTGAACACCTCCAGGCTCAGTGACTCCACCACATCCTTGGGCAGCCCATTCCAGCACCTGAACACTCTTTCAGAAAAGTAGTATTTCCTAATGTCCTGTCTGAACCTGTCCTGAGACATCTTGATGCCATTCCCTCTTGTCCTGTCACTAGTTACACAAGAGAAGAGGCTGACCCCCAGCTCACTACAACCTCCCTTCAGGTAGATATAGAAAGCAGTCAGGTCTCCTCTGAGCCTCCTCTTCTTCAGACTGAACAATCCCAGCCTCTTCAGCTGCTCTTCATAAGGCCTGTGCACCAGACCCCTCACTAGCTTTGTTGTCCTTCTTTGAACACACTCCAGGGCCTCAATGTTTTTCTTGCAGTGAGGGGCCCACAACTGAACACAGTACTTGAGGTGCGGCCTCACCAGTGCTGAGTACAGAGGGACAATTGCTTCCCTGCTCCTGCTGGCAACGCTGTTTCCCATATAAGCCAGGATGCCATTGGCCTTTTTGGCCATCTGGGCACACTGCTGGCTCATGTTCAGTTGAGCACTGACTAATAGCCCAGGTCTTTTTCCTCTACAGTCTTCCAGCCAATCTGTCCCAAGCCTGTAGTGTTGCCTGGGGTTGTTGTTGCCAAAGTGCAGGACCTGGCATTTGGCCTTGTTGAACTTCATTCCTTTGGTCTCAGCCCATCTATCCAGCCTGTTTAGATCTCTCTGTAAGGCTTTCCAACCCCCAGGCAGATCAACACTTTCTGCCAGCTTGGTGTCATCTGCAAGCTTACTGAGGGTGTAGTCAATGCCCTTGTCCAGGTCATCAATGAAGATATTGAAGAGGACAGCCCCCAGCACGGACCCCTGGGGTACACCACTTGTGAGTGGTCACCAGCTGGATTTAACTTCATTCACCACCCCTCTCTGGGTCCAGCCCTCCAGCCTGTTCTTTATCCAGCCAAGAGTGTAACTGTCCAAGCCACAGACTTCCAGCTTCTGCAGGAGAATACTGTGGGATACAGTGTCAAATGATTTGCTGAAGTCAAGGTAGACTACATCAACAGCCTTTCCTTCATCCACAAGATGGATCACTCGATCATAGAAGGAGATATGGTTGGTGAACACATTTTGGCTAAGCCTGATCTCACACATGCCATGTTATCTCCCACAAAAGGATCTGCTCCATAACCTTTCCCATCACTGCAGTCAGGGTAACAGGCTTGTAGTTCCCCAGATCCTCCTTACAACCATTCTTGTAGATGGAAGTCACACTGGCAAGCCTCCAGTCTTCTCGAACCCCACCAGTCAAGAAGGAACACTGACAGAGTAATGATGGAAAGTGGCTATCACCTCTGCCAGTTCCCTCATCACTCTTGGATGAATCTCATCTGGACCCATGGGCTTATGGCCTTCCAGTTGGAGTAGTAGGGCTCTGACTGTGTCCTCCTGAATCATGGAAGGTTTTGTCTACTCCCCAGTCGAGACTACCAGGTCAGGGAGTGGAGTACCCTGAAGATAGCTGGACTGACTTTTAAAGAAAGATGTAAAGAAGGCATTCAGAACTTCTGCCTTTTCTTATCCTCAGTGGTTACATTCCCATTCTCATCCTCTTACTGTTGACATATTTGTGAAAGAGTTTCTTGTTCCTTTCTACAGGTTGATTTCAAGCTGGACTTCTGCATTTGTGATTTTCTCTCTGCACATCTTAACAACTTCTTTGTATTTCTGAGTTGCCCATCCCTTCTTCCACAGGAGGTAGATTCTCTTTTTCTCCTGGACCCTCAAGAATAGCTCCCTATTCATCCACAGTGGTCTTCTTCCCCGCTGGCTCCTTTTGTGGCTCAGGACAGTCTGCTCCTGTACCTTTAAGACTTCATTCTTCAAGAGTGACCACCCATCTTGGACCCCTTTACTCTCTAAGACTGAAAGAAGAAGGAAAAGAAGAGAAAAAGATAAGAAGGTAAAGAAGAGAAGGCTCTCGGATACCTCATTACAATCTCCAGTATTTGAAGACAGCTTACAAGCAGGAGGTGGACTGCCTTTAGACAGGGGTAGATAGTGATAGTACAAGGGGAGGATGGCTTTAATCTACAACTGGTGAGATTTAGGTTAGATGTTAGGAAGAAATGTTTTACTCAGAGTTTGGTGAGGCACTGGCACAAGCTGCCTAGAGAGGTTCTGGAGGCATTCAGGGCCAGGTTGAATGGGACCCTGGGGCAGTCTGATCTGATGGGTGGAAACCGTGCCCATGTTAGGAGAGTTGAAACTAGATGATCTTTCAGGTAGTCTCTTTACTGTTTTCCTTTCTGAGAAATGAGTAATAATATAAAGTTAAAAGTATAAAGTGGTAAAATATGGTTGATAACAAAAAAACATGTATCCAGAAAGAACTGTTACTATTCTGGAAGTATTATAAATGAACATATTTGCAGTATACCAAAAAATCCAATTACAATTTAAATATTGAAACATTTTGACCACAAAGTACACATTCAGAAACTTCATTATACAACTGAGATGAGTAAGAGGCCATCAAGGTTAGTTTGACAGAACTAATTGTCAGATTTCTAACTTTTTTGAAACAAATGCAGCAATCCTGCTCTCCTTGCTCTGCTCCCCATCCTTGCTATCTTTTTTTCCTGAAGCTATGATGACTGAGCTAGAATTTAGATGTGATTTCTCTTCTTTTCCATTTGCATTTGGAAAGTCTAACCTGAATGCTGAATGAAGTTTCTACTCTTTGTGATTTCAATATAGGATTAAAGCCAGAAAATGAATTATCTGCAGAACTTACTAATGTGAATAAGGAAAAAGATATATGAGAAACCTTGATATTGAGAGAATTTGAATTATTAGTGAAATAACTGAACATAAAGTTATAAGGATAGTCAGAGAAACTGGAAAAATAACAGGATATACTAAGCTCAAAATTGGTAACGATAAACCCAGATATTGGGCAAATAGCAAATTTAAAAATTAACAATTGTCTAGTGAAAACTGAGTGACAGAAAGAGATATTATTGTTATTTTGAAGTAGCTGGGAAGATAATATAAAAAAATCATAATACTTTCTTCTTCCTAAACCAAACTTAAGTTGGTAGAGCATAGAAGTGCTGGCTTTTCTTCTGCAGGGGTTTAGACAGCCAAGGAGTGATAACTACAGTGATTCATGAGGTAGAACATATACAGAGTAAATTGCTTTATTCATTTGCTCATGTAATATGAGAAAAGAATACCTGTCTTCAGATCTGAAAGGAATTTTAAGAACCTTTTACAGACTTGCACAGGAATCTGTTCTAGATACTGTTGCTTTGTCTGCATGACAAACTCCTTCAATTATTTGTCTCAGGTGATTCAGCTGTCATTCCTCATTCTTTTTTTTTTTTTTTTTTTTTTTTTGCCACAAGAAGAGGCTTTTGGGTTTTACACATTTCTTTGAAGCCTGCCCCTTGTATGACTGAATAGTGATTTGGTTGTCTCTGGGAGTGCTATGGTGACTTCACCATACTGAACTACCATTTCTCTTTTTCTCTAATACAATGCCAATAAAGGCTTGTCATCACTTCCCCGATTCCTCCTGAAGTTTACTTAGCTCTCTGTCTTCTACTTCTTGGCTGCTACCTAGCCTTTAGGTCTGGTATGAGCTGTAAAAGTTTGTTCTAATCATTTTTCATTACATTAAAGTGGTATACAAAAAATCTCACCTTTTCAAATATATTTCCCTTCCCTTCTCTTTCCTTTCATTTTTTTTTTCTCGTTTGCTTCCATAGCATGGTATATTTCATCCCATAATTACCATATAATAGTCTATTTACAAAATTTTATCAGTTCCCAATTTCCCTCCCAGTGCTTGTGGGTCCTACTCAATGTTTCAATTCATCAGTTCATTGTTGTCCGAATTAATTTTCTTTTTCTGTTTATACAATGAAAGGATGCAATCATACATTTACAATGAGAATCTAATATAATTTCAAACTTTCCATGCATGGATCTTCAACTTAATTCTTTTACTTATTAACATGAAAAACTGTTCAGATTTAATTATTTATTTATCACGTGAAAGGGAAAACGAGTTTGAATCAAAATTTAGATATCTTCTAACCAGAAGTTTGCAGGTCAATCATGAGGAAAAGAAGAATGTGAAGAGAATTTTCCAGGAAAACGTGTAACCCTAATGACTGTTCTGTAATCCAGATATTTTCCTTTACTTTACAAGATTTTCAGGCTTTCACTAATGCGCATGTAGATGACACTGCTTTTGGTTTCTTCTTACTTTCATCATTTTCAGAATCAAGGTGATGCAAGCTCAACTGTAACATGATCAATACCAACTGACAGTTATGTTTTGACTGCTTCCCTCTAGAATTGTTCTGAATGTGAACAGTATCCTAGTATCATTCAGTGAAAGTCTAACCATCAGTTAAAAGTACTGATGACTTTTACTGCCAACATATTTTTTCCAAGATGCTGTGTTATCTTATCCTTGAAATGAATTCAGCCCCACTAGTAGGATTGCCCCACCAAAAATTCTTTTTGGGGATGATGCAGAATTTGGTCTACTTTTCAGTTCTCCATATCTTCCATCAGTGTATCTCTTATTTACTAATTCCAGCAGAGTTTAAAGATACTTCAGATAGCATAAGGGGCCTAAATGTCTGTAACTGAATCCCGAGGCATATGTGTAAACATTAAGCATTTCTTCAGTACAAAGATCTTCTATAAAAGAGTTTTTGTTCCACTTTGTACATTAGATGGTAGAAAGACAGAAAGAAATGAATAGTTTTCTTGACTGATGCTTGTGAATTCAGGCAGTTTCACATTAATTTTATCAGTAGTTGTCTAAATTTATGCTCTACCTATAACATCTCTCCAGAAAAAAAGAAAGGTATCTCATATTGGTTTCAAGACCCCCAAGAGGCAAAGAATATAGTGCTCTCAGTGAAAATTATGTTGTTCCAAACATGTAATATAGAAAAGTTTGAGTTTTGAAACAGTTAGATTTATTTGTTGTAGCCTTTCACTAACTTTAAAAATACTTTTTACTAAAGTGGTTTTTCTAATATATCTTTGCAGAGTGCCTCATGCCTTACATTTAACAAAGTATGCCTTAAACTCCTGTTCTTTAGGTTTGGATTATAGCTTTATTTCAACACCTTGGCAATTTTAAAAGTGTTAACACTAAAAATAAAGACAGAAAACTGAAGATTATTTCATGGTTAAGATAATTCAGTGTTGATAAGTACGGTTTCAATTAAGATAAACACTGACCTCTCACAAAAGCCACAGGGCAAATTCTGAAAGTTACATAGACTTTGGAGGTAAGAGACAATGAATTTATGAAGTATAGATGAAAGGTTCAAGTTATTTTGATTGAATCTTACTTTATTCTAAATATTCATTTATTTATTGAAGTTAATGGTATATATTCTGGAGACAGAATGCACTGGAATTTTCTGTATAAAGTAAGTAAAAACCTGTTTATCATTAAGAAACCATTCATATGTAACAAATTTCATTTTAAAATGTGCATTATTGAGCTGTAAAATGAGTAGCTATAAATTATGTAAAACTTAATTCTATTATTTTTGTCAGTGGTAAGCATATACATATCCATACATTTAGTTTCCCACCCTCCACTTTAACAAGCTCTTTTCCTGTCTTTAAAATAACATATGCTTGATTTTGCTAATCTTCTTTACAAATAATGTAGAAACTTCTGATTATTTTTACCTTCTTATGATTTTTTTTTTTTTGTATTTTTCCAGATTGTGGAAAGAACATTTTGCATGACACAGAGGTTGTTCTGCATGTGTCTTTGCAGCGAAAGAGGGTAAACTGATATCAGGAAAGCTATATATCCAGTAAACTATACTGTTTCTTCCTTCACCTGTTATAATCTCGTATTTCATATATGTTTCACAAAACAAAAAGAAAGAAAGCAGACAAAATATATTGCATGTTTATTTCTTTTTAATTAAAGGAAGGGAGTGCTGTCAATTTATACAGTATGATACTCATTAGTTTGGAAATTCTACATTTATCTGTATGAACTTATTGCTCTCAATGGCTTTCTCTTCTAATTGGCAAGATGAAGTTGGCAAGTTATATGCCTTCTGTTTATTGAACTTTGAAAACTCACTTTAACTACTGTGGTGCTGAGAATAAAGACTGTCATTAAATTGTAACAATCCATAAATTTCTACTCCTAGTCTGACATCTGGTTTCATGTATGTCTGCCTAGCATGACTTTCCCTTGGAGAGGCTGGATTTCATACTGCTTGGCATTTTCTGCATGTATGTTATTCTGAGACAGAAGGATTATGAGATCCCTTACCTTTATTGAAGTTCTCAGTTCTATTATTACTTCATAATTAAACAAACAAAAGCACAGGAGAATAAGATAAGGTTTACCTGCAATCCAGTAATGAGGAACTCAAGTACTAAGTTTTTTAGCCATGCCCAATCATTTTCAGTACATTACTTCAGGTGCTTTCTGACTGTGGTAACTACCAGATACACGTGTTCAGTAACCGGACCTGAATTTTACCTTGCAGTTAGAAGATGATTGGCTGTGAAGGCAGTTCTTTCAGTAGAGTATTAGGAGTTTATTAATATTACAAAATGTTTATACAGTGATGTGTCATGTAAGAAATTGTTAGCTTACCTTTGAGTGAGAATAGATAGATAGCTATATGGGACGGAGCAGCGATAATCTTTTCCTAAAATAACAAAGGCACTCTTAGAACATAGATGTTCAAAGGCTGACTGTTGATTCTCTAAGCAAAGTTACTTAGGCAAAGTACAGATCCATAGAAACCAGCTAGCTCCAGAGGTGGCTTCCTTTGTTCAGTTACCATTAGGGATACTCCATTTGCACCATGTATAGATAGATATAAGGAAATAAAATTAAGTTTGGTTGTTGTTGTTGTTGTTGTTGTTTTTTAACAAAGAAAACATAAGTACTTGTCACCTTTGTGGAACATTTTAGGATTTATACATACTAGGAAATGATGCTAATTAAGTTTATTTTTCAAGAAACAGTACAGGGACTATTGTGAAGAAAACTGAAACCAGAGGTGAGTGGGAGAGGGATTCACACTTTATGAATCTTTTGAAATTTTTCTAAACTGAAGCCCTTTTTGACAAGAAGTTCAAGAAAAGTTTTTCAAGAGCAGTCTTTAATGTTGAGATTTAGTATACCACAATGAAGAAGGATTTTGTTTTCACGCAAAATCACAGAATTGTACAGTTGGAAAATACCTCTAGAGATCATCTAGTCCAACCCCCTTGCCAAATCAGGCTCCTTAGACCAGGTTACATGGGTGGGCATCCAGGTGGGTCATGAACGCCTTCAGAGAAGGAGAGTGCACAACCTCTCTGTGCAGCCTGTTCCAGTGCTCCGTCACCCTTACTGTGAATACACACCTCCGGAATTTAGAGAGTTTTACATTTTATCCAAAGTAAAAACTGACTGCTTGTGTTAATTTTGTATTTTCAGTATAGATACTATAAAATAAAATACGTGAAAAATAAAAACAAGAATAAAATACAATATATTTAAAATAAAATGAAATACAACAGTAGAAAACATTATTAAAATTTCTCTATATGGTTAGTAGAACAAAGATTGCCCATTGTTTAAAGTGAATCTCTACTGGATTTAGTGAAACTGAATTTGATATATTTGAAAGTAAACTGGTTCGTCAAGTCTACATACATGGTGATAGTGGTGTACAAACAGCCCATTTTCCAGTTCAGCTTTGAGAGATATCATCATCATACGTTCCAGCTGCTATTGGTGATATTCAGAAAATCTGTGGAATCATCATTCTGTTTTAGAGTTGAATCATGAAAGATCCCAAAGGCATGAAATGGCACTAGACCTCTACATACTTGTTATTAAGCTAAGCCCTAGGATAGCCACATCTAGGCATACTATTTCATTCAGACTCCTCTTGTCTCACTGTGATCACCCTCTGGTGAGAAATGGTGTCTAGTGACATTTCAGACATTTTACGTTTTATACACAATTTGTATATAGCTGTTGGACATGAAAGAGAACTCTCACTCCACCTGGAGCAGGAACATAAGGCTCAGTGAATACTCTAGGAAACAAGTGTTGTCACTAGATATTGTGTAAAAGAGCTGCATCCTGCATTTCCTGTCAGTTCAAATGCATTATTTCTGAATTCCTTGGTGATATTAAATAGATCCTCACTTACTCTATGTACAACCAGACTCTTAGCTTATATATAGTCACAGAGACTTGATTCAGAACTCCAGCTGCCGGAGTCTGGTCACATATTATGTGCTCTAGAGATGTCTGTTTAGATTCTACCTACCAGAACAGAAAATAATGTTTCTAATATATGCCTTATACCATATCTGTTAGCCCCTTGAAGAAGACTAATTTTTTAAGGAATATATGTCTTTGTTTTGGTAACTGATAGTCATTTTAGTGTACATTCATAAATTACAATAACATTGTATCCCTCTTAAAATATCGACAACCATGGCCATGTCAACAAATGTTTTAATTAGCTCTCCTATTCTTTCACACTGTGCAAAGATAAATAGTCACTTGAAGGGAAAAGAGTAAAGTGATTAATTTTGTAATATTGATTACAAATGGATTCATGTTGCCTAGCTCAAACAACAACTTTAGATGTAAATATCAACTAGGTAGCTGAAAATATAGGTGCACTGTTTTGATTATCTACATTATCATGATTCCTCTCAAAATTTGTTAATATTAATTCTTTCCAGGAAAAAAAAAAAAGGAAGATCATATTGTACTATTGTTTTAATTAAATATTATTCTTGTCTATAGTATTTTGACAGGAGTATTAACAGCACATAAGTTTAAACAAGGAAGGATGCAACTACTATTACATTATCAGACACTACTACATTTAAAAGTTCACTTACATTCTCCAGTACATTTCTTCTTGACATTCTATCAGAGGAGGTCTTACTCTTTGAAAGCAAGGCTAAGAGGTTGAAAGATCTCTCGGAAGAATGAAGTGGGAAAAACTAAAACAGAGTAACAAGCTTGTGAAGAAATTGACTTGTGAGCAAATAATCAATAGGGAACAGGGATGTAACAGGAGACAGAGTGGAAGAGAATAGAGACAATTTGTCAAATTGACTTTTTCCCATACACAGTTCACTCTTCATTGATAAACATGATCATCCAATATAAGTACCAAGTAAGCTTAATCACAGTATGTGAGTTAATATGCTTTCTCTGTTACAAGTTCAAAACAAGATTTAAGGAAAACCTTGAACACAAACATTATTCAGTTAGGCTAAAAAGTAGCAAAAAGTCAGCTTGGAAATAACCATAGACAGAAAGAATATCCATGGTATTAAAGACAGAGATTAAATGAGAATCATGGAACTGCTTGGATTTAAAGGAGCCTAATTCCTTGTTATGGAACTATCAACCTTCCTAAAGGCTGATAAACGTTAAAGACTCAACCCCCTTATCATGGCAAGGGACATCTCGCACTAGGTGAGGTTGCCCAAAGCCTGATCCAAGTTGGAACTATTCAAGGAATGGAGTATCCTCAACTTCTCTGACAAAACAAAGTTTTCTCTAATGCATGCATGCAAGCACATAGATTCTTTTTTTTCCCTCAGACATTGTAACTTAATAGGTTACAAAAAACAAAGCAAACAAAAGCCAGATAAAATAGCCTTTCCCTAGCTGGAAATTTTCCATTCTTGGAAATAAGTTTATACATTAAAATTAAACCATCTCAAATGCAGAAATTGGCAGTTTTAGTGGCTATTTTATTAGTCTCATTTGCTAATTAACTAATGATTTCTTCCTCTTACAATCTTCATGCCTCTTCTAATTGAGATGCTTGATACCTGTGGAAGAGAGAATCTGTCCATTACCTCTAAAGTTTAGTGTACAAGCCAATTTCTTTCCCCTTTACAATCCAACAAATAATGAAATTAGCACATTACATTGTCATAGAGAAATTTCCATTGGGAAAATATTATTTGCTACGTTGTGTTAGTCCCTCATCTCCTGTTGAATCTTTATGATGACTCTTCAAGTCCATGATATGTAAAATTAAAATATAATTTGCAGACATTCACAGGAATTTGTGACTATCATTCTTTCAGGTACATTCTACTACATTAAGTGTGGCAATAGAGTATATCACTAAGGTAAGTAACAGAGAGTTATCTCTGAATTACTCTCTGGTGCTCCTCTACTTGGAATGCATCATCTGTGAGAGTATTTTTTTGTAGTTAAGTTTTCTGTGGTTTAGTGGTATGAACGATATAAACTGCTGAGGTATTTAGAAAATGTAGATTCTCTACATTCTGATTTATCATTTGAATTTCACATTGCCAGAGTTGAAAATTAAATACTCTAAATTTGAGAAGTTATTTTTATGATGCTCATAGATTTCAGTGTAACTCTCTATGGATATAATAGAAAAGCAGTAATTTTCAGGAATGGGGTATAACTGATTCTTAAATCATAATGCATTTAAAGAAATGTTATAAAGAGCTAATAGTGTCTCTACATTGCCGAAAATTTTGCCTTTGGTTCATAATATAACACACAACGTACAGTAATTTTCTTTCCTAGATGGACAGTTCTATGAAAAATAATCTTGTTTGTGTTCATCAGTAATACATCTGACTTCAGACATATCAATTTCATAGCCTTTAATGCTCACATCATTAATTTCAATCCACAGTGGACTGCCAAAATGAAAATAAAATGACTCTTGTCAAAATTGTAACTATAAAAATTCTTATATCCAATCATATGTCAAATTTGGTGGTTTTTATTTTTATTTTTATTTATTTATTGTCTACAATCTTACAATGAAGCAAAAGGAATAAAGACATCTGTCTTCCAGTAGAAACTCTGACGCAAGTATCTATGGGACAATGTAGTTTTCTGGAGAAAGATTCTCAGACATTGGTAGGAGGAAGGAGGAAATATCAGTTTAAATATGATCATTTTTTACCAACTTTAGAATATTTAATCTTATCCTCTGTAAATCAAACACATCTATTTTTCTTGATGATAATTTTTACAGTTGTAAAATACTGATTTTCCATTTATTTTCTTTCAGTAATACTCTAGAAATATATTGTTTTTTTAATGTTTCCTTGAGAATTTTCACAGCAAAGCTTGTGTTCTTTTCTCCCCAGAGAAGTCCACAATTGCTGAAAGAAGAGGCTATTCAGAAAATACAGGAATGCTGGAGATCCAGGTTCTTGTTTCTCTTCCTATGCACTTCAACATCTCAACAGCATCAATTAATCTAGCTATTCAGTGCATCTTTTATAAAGTGAGTTGTGAAAATCTGGATTTTTCTGTTGAAACAGTCAGTGAGTTTGAATAAATGACTACTGAATTTGTTCTGCCAAACAAGAGTACTCCCCTATATTTATGGCAGCAGAAGGCAAAATAATTAATTACTAACTGGAGCAGAATTATTCCTCTTGTTTTGATTCCACTTCAGGACAGTGTCTATAAATGGTAGAGGTCAAAGGAGGACAGGTAAGGAGAGAGACATTTTAAGGTGCAGCAGGATATGCAGAGGTATCTCTGTCAGTGCATGCTGTCATGATATTTACACCAGTTTTCACTGGATATTTGCAGCTCTATATTAATTTTCTTTTTTTTTTTTTAGATTGTTCTCACTATATATGTTCCTAGAACCCAAACAACATTTGTAATGAACAGAGTGAAATAGAAATGGCAATTTCAGGAGTTTAAATTAGAAACCAAGAGGGAAATTGTGCCCATTTTGAAATAAACCTAAGTATTCAAATTAATTCTTAAATACTAGGAAGTATGATATCTAAATAATTGTACCTCTTGAAATGAAGTTTTAGTGCTGGTATCTAAGGATTTTCATTACTGATGCGCTTATTTGAAGTGTGTTTCTTCCAAAACTATAAGTATCCTTTTTAATGCTTCCTAAAAGAAAAGGTTTTGGAATGGGAAATAGATTGAAAGCTCAGTTTTGCTATTGGCAACACACATTTTCCTTCTCAGCGTTTAAAATTTGCTGTGCAATACAGAGTTTTTAGTCACTGTATGTGTTGGCAAATGAGCTGATATATCTGTGAGATACACATTAACTTGTTGTACACCAGGATATCATTATCATTGTACATGAAGATGTGTGGAAAAGGATTTTCGTGACGGTTCAGAAATCTCTGTCTGCTCTATGTAAAAGCTAGAGCTAAAGTGCAGTTCTTATGAATATATATCCCTAGCAAAAGAAACAAACAAACAAAATACCAAAACAAAACAAAACAAAACAAAACAAAAAAAACAGTGGTTGGTTTAAGATCAGTCTCCTTAATTTATGTACTGTGCTTTTGAACACTACACTTGCAAAACCTTTACTTACATCTTTTGTTAAACAAAATGAAACAAAACCAAAAGAATGTGTAGAAAGCTTTTTATATGAAAAGCAGCACTATGCAACGGTAGAAGTGAAAGCTTCATTTGTTTTATCCAGTCTAATTCAGTCATAGAGTCAAAAGTGAATTTGACAAGTAAAATTTGTACCACAAAGAATTTTTCAAATTAGAGCAACATATCTGGATATGAAACAATCATCTGTGTTCCTTAAGAATAATAGACTATAAATAATAGGGTTGTAATTCTTATGAGTTCATATACAGTTCTGTTAATGTCAGAAGCAAATGAAATGATGGATGAAGTGTAGGTATAAGAGTTAGAAAAATTAACTGTAAAACAGTCCTTACTATTATTATAGAAGCTTTGAGAAGAATTATATTAGCACTCTCCATCTACTTGTCTTTACTTCTCTTTTAGTGAACCATCAGAAGTTTGCTAAGACAAGCTGTATGAAAGCTCTCTGTTCAATGTTTCACAGATAGCAGCAATTTCAAAGAGATTACCGTAAATTAAATATGGCAGCAGATAAACATGACATCTTAAAATGTAACCAGTTAGAAACCAGTCATGTTAAAACTCTTCGTTTTTGCAAGATAAAAGACAAATAATCAAGAGGAAAAATCAATAAGCACTACATTACAATGATGTATTTTCCTCTCTAAACAAAAAGCATACTCGTTTCTAGAACTCTGTTTTCTTTGGTGAAGATTTCGCTCGTGCGCATTTTCAAACTACAGAAATATGTTATATACACTGCAATGCGGTGAGACTCACTTCTAGCTTCTGCAGTATTCAAATATATATCCCAGCCTTCAGCTGAGGGAAGCACAACTAAGGACAAACCCACACTTTGCTACTTTGCCATGGTCAATCTGTTTTCAGGACAGCAGTTCAAGCAAAAAAAAATTATGGAAGAAATTTAATAAGGATTATACTGCTTTCATATCAATATCATAAAAAAAAAAAATTATATTCTGAGACAGTATCAACTGAACAGAATTTTAAAACAAACAAATAAACACACCATAAATTTTCTGTTGTAGGCTTCTACATAACAAATCCTCCAAGTCTGCAGATGCAAGCCTGAGATACCGTATATTCTAATTTTTATTACCACTTTTATTCAAATATTTTCCAGGAACAATTAGTAAATGTAATTGTAGTATTGCTATACAAGAGGCTTCTTTTTATTTGTATTCTTTAATTTTGTCTTCTAAATAATATGCATATAAAGAATTTTCAATTTCAGTATGATACAATTCTTAAGTAAGTCTGTGACTGACTCAGTAGAGAAGCTTTCTTCATTTTCAGCATTTCAAAGAAGGTTCCACAATGTTTTACATAAAAACAAGAAGCTGAATAGTATGAGGAAAGATCAAAGCAAATTGAAAAGGGTTCATTGCATTTTAGGCCACATCAAATGGTGTCTCGCATGGAAATTAATATGAAGCAAAGGTGTGGAAATGAATTCCTCTATGCAGAAAAAATGGCACTTATTGACATTCATCAACACCTCCTGAACGTTTGTGCAGACCAAAAAATGATGTGAGCATTGTGAGGTGGTAAGGTGTTATGTTTCGGCAGTTGTGACAGCAATATGAAAGAAAAGCCACATTCAAGAATGTCATGCAGATTCCAGATTTTTACAAGCACAGCATGAAATGTCTTGTTCATTGCAGGGGAAAATACACAGCTAATGACAGTGACTGCATTAAAAAACTAGAGTTTTGTACTGATAATTTTCTCAATCAAATAGTGCAATTTTGCTTTTTCTATCTGTTGTTGTTTCCATGGAAATAAATAAGAGGCATTGCTCTTGGAGTGATCAACTTATCATTAAAAAATAAAGAAGAAAGTAAGGCCTGAGAAAACATTTAGAACTTTGTTTTATAATGTTTGGGATGTTACTGGAACGCCATTCATTATGTAACAAAAAAACTTACCAAACTTTTATTTGTCTTCTGTGTCACCATTATTTACTTTTGCTATATATGTATTAATTGAAGGTAGTGATGGTTAATTAAAGGTATTTGGGCTATTAGGATTTGATTACCTGGAAATTAATTGTTTCAAGATAAACATAAAGCCCAGAGGCAACTTTTGGGCAACAGTTTTCCCTTGGGGACCAATATTCTTGTTTCCCTTCTCCATTGTCATCTTTTAGACTTCTTTTGTCTCATTCTCACAGTTATTTCATTTTTTCCATACTTCAGTAAAAAAATATGTTTACTTCAACCTTTTGTGCCATTTCACAGAACCACGGTATCATTTGGAAGATACTTTTCATCAAGGTAGCCAACAGCAGGCTAATCATTACCCTGTCCTGTCAAGTTTTTAATATTTCCATGGATGGAGACCTTCCAGCATTCCCTATATGAAAAGAGTGCACTTTATATTATTATAATTTTTTTTTAAATGTATGTGGATTCCCAGAAACTGTCTTAAAGCCTCCATCAAATATTCTATATTTCATAAGATTTGATGCCCTTTAACCCTCCCTTCTTCCAAGTCAAAGAGTCTGTGTTATCTTTGCCTCTCTTCATTCTCCACTCCCTATATGATTATGACCTGGACTCTTTCCAGCATGTCCATGTTTCTCTTGCACTGACAAGGTCAACACTGGACATAGCACCTCAGTTGTGCATCACCAGGGTTGAACATAAGGGAAGGATCACCATGCCTGACTTGCTGGCAACAATCTCCCTAATGCAGCCGAATAGACTGTTAGTCTTTGATGCAACGGCACATTGCAGGCTTATGGACAGCTTACTGTCAAACAGGATATCCAGGTCCTTTGCTGCATAGCTATTCTCTGGCTGATACTTCCCGATCTTTCCTCATATTTGTGATTATTCCTTCCTAGAAACAGGAACTGACATTTTTCCTCAGTTAAATTCATGATATTCTTTTTTGTTCATTTGTCCAGCAAGTCCAGGTGTCTCTAAATGGCGGCATACCTTTCTGGTCTCTAAGTTTTTTCTCTTAGTTTTGTAACTTCTTCATTCTTGCTGAGGGTGCACTCTGTCTCATTATTCAGGTCATTAAGGAAGATGTTAAGCAATATTGGCTGCAATATTGACTCCTGGAGTACAAATCAAGTGGCCTGCCTCCAGCTGGACTTTGTGTCATGGATCCTGGATTTTGTTCCACAGATTTTTACCGTCTATTCCAACTTTATGTGGTTTATAAGATTGCAGATTCATTTCTTTATTAGTAGTATCCATTCTGTTTGTAATATCCTTTTAAATAACTAACATTTTATCAACTTTTTTTTAATATATCTTCTAAATGTAAGGGTAGATATTTCTTTCCCCAGATGCTTACCAAATACCCTAAATGCAAATTCTCCATGAAATGGGTTATTCTAAAAAATTCCTCAAGGGACATCTGAACCAGTTAGAGAAATATGGAGCTTAGCAATAACTTGCAAAGGTTTGGAAGACATGAAAATGTTGAAAAAAAATAGAGATAATTAATAGAATCACAGAATCATAAGATCATTAGAGTTGGAAGGGATTTTTAAAGGTCATCTTGTCCAACTCCCATGAAAAGAACAGGGAGATCCACAGCAATATCAGGTTGCTCAGAGCTCTGTCCAGCCAAATCTTGAAGGTCTCCACCACATCACTGGACAACTTGTCCCCGTGCTTCAACACCCTCACTGCAAAAGACCGAATTAAAATTAAAAATTTTTCTTATATCCCACCTAAATCTCCTCCCTTTCCATATGAAACCACTTCCCCATTGTCCTATCACAGAAGACCCTGCTAAAGAGTCTGTCTCCTTCTTTCCTGTACCTCCAATTTAGATACTAAAAGGCTGCTATCAGGTCACCTCAGGGACTCCTCTTCTAGACAGAAGACTGTAAAGAGAAGTGTAGTTATAAATTGTTAAAAGCATCTAAAACACATGAAATTAATTACTCAAAGAATCACAGAATAACTTGAGTGGGAATGAATCTAAAAGATCATGTAGTTCCATGACCCTTGCTGTGGGCACGGTTGCCATCTGCTAGATCATGCAGCCCTGGTCCTCATCCATCCTAGCTTTGGTAATCTCCAGGGTTGGGGCATCCACAACTTCCCTGGGCAACTTGTTCCAGAGCTTCACCACTCTCTCAGTAAAAAATTTCATCCTAATATCTAACCTGTATCTCCCCTATGTCAGTTTAAAACCATACCCCCATGTTCTATCATTAACTACTCGTGTAAAATGTCAGTCTCCTTCCTGGTTACAAACTCCCTTCTAAATATTGGAAGGCCATAATGAGGTCTGCCTGCATCCTTCTCTTCTACATACTGAATTTTTGTGATCTAATTGTAAAGGATAATCTTTAACAATGAGTAACATGAAAGTTAGAGCAAAAAACATATGAGGCATTTCTAGTATAAATCAGTGGTTATATCAGCCTGCTGAATATCTCCATTATCATAACTATCCAGGCTGATAGCTGAATATTTAGTATAAACAGAAATGTTAATCCAATTCTCATTCAAAAACAACGGCCAAAAAGAATTAAATGTAGAGCTCACTGTGTTACCTGTGCTGTTACTGTTGTTCTACTGCGCATTACTGCTTTAGATAATCATTTTTTAATATTCTAAATGAAACATCCCACATAGAGACCTCAGATATTAGTACATACTAAAAAGTCAGAGACCATATATACATTAAAAGTGGCAAAGTAGTGACTGAATGCAGACAGCAGCAGTTAGGAACTCCAGTTAATGAATGTAATGTCAGAAGAAACCTGACATGAGGAAGTAAATTCAATTTGAATAACTCTAGATTTTAAAGGAGAGAAAAATAGTAGAAAAATTAATTTTCATGACAAAGAGATAACTAAGAAAAATGAGTATAATGAAAGTACTGCTAGGACTGAAAGTAATTTACAAATAGAAAACAAAAAACAAACAAACAAACAAACAAACAAACAGAAAAAAAACCCTGAAAATAACATAAATAAGTTATCGATCTTCTCTTTATCTTACATTTTATTCCTGGAGTGTTTTTTCATATAAATCATATTTATACATGACACTTTAGGGAATACATTTATGCTGGACAAGTTTGTTACAGATGTCTTCAGATAAAGAAAAAAAAATGACTAAAAGTTGATTTTAAATAAATAGACAAAAATATAAGGTAAGAAGTTAATAAGGCAGAAAAATTAGACATTTTCTATATCAGTCAATGTTAATAATCTTTCACTTCAGTGTTGAGGATATGTTCATGTCTTTTCCTCTTGTTCTGTCCCTGACACCTCTCTGTGTTTTGCATCAAGTTCAAATTACAATATTTGCATGTTCTCAAGCATGCATATGTGTCAACGGTTTGTGGGCTGGTTCGGCCCAGTTCTGTGATGACTGAGGAAGGAGACCCACAGGCCCACACCCCGGACAAGGGGAAGGGGGAAAGGGAAAAGGGAAAAGGGAGATGGGCCCCAAAACAAAACAGCGGCAACGATCTGAGGAGGAAAGCTAATTTACTAAATAAGACATCAGAAAGCAAAATAACACAATATAATACAGTATAATTGGAATTGAGGCTAATGAATCAAACAAAATGAGCAGGAGAGAGTGTCCAATAAACCGAAGGCCTTACGCTAACGCTGAAGGCGAAACGGCAGCGAACACCCACTGCTGAGTCGATCCCGAAGGAAAGAGAGTGTCCCGTGACCGCAGACAGTTTTTATCTTTTCCCTCTAAGCGGAAAACACGTAAAAATACAAAGCATCGCAAAGTCCTCTGGGGAATGTAGTTCCCCTCTCTTCTGAGACAGGCATATCCATAACTATCGATGATCCACAGAGCTGTAGCATTAACTCTCTAACTCCCAATACACCGCATGATGTTATGATGTGGAATATCAACAATACAACAAAAATCATAAAACCATGACAATATATTTGCTATATGCCTGGCATTTCCTGGTGACCCCAGCTCCTTTAAATGTATTTCTCTTCTGATCCTCATATCTTCCCAAAATTCAGTACCCAAATATCTCTGTCTAAATCAAAAGTGCACAATAACCTAGAAGTTCAAGCCCACAAGCAAGTTACAGCAAGTTAATAAGTTACTAGTTGGCTGGTGAGCTCCTGTGTGCTCTTACCACTTGCAAATATCAGGTAATTCACAAGATTTACCTGATTCTGCCAGGAATGGAAGGCTTACTTAGAGTAGTGAAATTGTATCTCCTGTAAATTCAGAATGCAGTTACATTGAGTTTTTATGCTTTCACTGATGGCTAGAAACATTCACTTTATAGTTAGCTAGGACGCATGCTTGAGTTCCATTCCAAAAAATGTCACTGGGTACAAAACAGATTTTTTTTCCCCCCCACATTTTGGTGGCAGGAAAATTGAAATGGGCGATAGAGTTCAGAAATTCTGATCAGATTACTAATTCTGAGTTCAAACTCCATGACACCCAACAATGAATTCTAAAATGTTGCTCATTCTTTGAACTATATTCTTGAACCTTTGTGCTAAACAAATATTTCCTTCCAAGTCCATTATTTAAGCTTATAATTTATAAGCTATGTTATGAAATAACATAGATAAATATTATCATTTCTATTTCCTTTTATGACTTCTTCTTTCATTTACTGTGACAAAAAATTTACCAGTTCTCAAAACAGTGACAGGACTTACTTGGTTGTAACCTTTGAACACTAGATACTTTTCCACCAGCAGTATCTTAAGGACTGTATACAGAAGAAATGCAGACTAGGTCAAGGTAATACCTAAACATGAGGACAGGGAGGCTTCATGATATGCCTGATTGTGCTTTGTGGTAGAAAGTCATGGATTCTGAAGAAAAAAAAAAGAAAAAGAAAAAAAAGAAAAAAAAAAGTCTCAGGAAAGGCGACATAAAATCAATTGTATAGGGAGTACTAGGTTATTGGTCAGTGAATTTGGTGACAAAACCCACAAGAATATGAATGTGTGTCAATGCAGAGTTTTCAGACTTGTCAATCTTCTAAAAAGTCTGGTGTATTTGTAGGGATGTTTAAGAAAAAGCACTCTCACAAATTCTGTTGATTGGCTTTGATGCAGAGGGAAATATTATTTTGAAAAGGAGAGGAAGTGGTTATTAATGTGAGTAAGGTGGTTATTTGGTTGTTATCTTCTTTTGGGGGAGATATTTCTTCTTTTTCTTTTTTTTTTCCCACAATCATCAGTCTTTGGGGTTGATTTTTAACATCTGTTTTAACATTCTCGAAAGCAATTGTTCCTCCATAACATTAAACCATAACTGCAGGCACATGGTGCACTTGTAATTCAGAAGGAAAAATCTTATCTAAGACGTAGCATGGAGTAAATTCCGCATGCTGTGTGAAACAGAAGGCATGGTGATGTAGGCCTTCAGAATAATCTATAGATCAGACAGAACTAAATATATAAACATCTTTATTGGCTATTGAAAATAAAGCCTTTTGCATCCAGGCCACCTATATTTTATTTATTATTTCCCAAATATCCTATGAGGACATCTCTTACGTTTTCTGGCAATGCTGTTGAGCCTGAGCACTGATTTCACCTACAAAACTATCACCTCTTCACAGCACAGGAAATAAAAGGAAGTGGAATTTTGATATTGCTGAGAAGAGGGCTCAGATGAGGAATCAAGCATGAACAGTGCTCCACACTGTGCAGCAGAAATGAAATTCACTTGTGCTCCCATAAGTTGGCTAGATAGTTGGATAAAAGTAAAGAGTCATTTGATCAGAAGTGGAAAGAATATCTGAAAAGGACAGTCTGAGAGCTGGTCTCTGTACTCATGGAGTTAAATAGCTTTCATCAAAGTTACATTAGGTGAAATATGCAAAGAAGTATTGGAATGAATTGGTAATGAGCTTTGTGTTTTAATTTTCATCCCCTTGACATAAACTTTTTCACTTTTGAGCCTAAGAATTCCTATCTATCTATGTAACACATTGCAGTTTGAGCAGGAGCAATTATTTATTCTAATAATTCTCTTTCTCTGAGTTTGAACTGGCTGCTTGACAGGTGGGGAGGGAGAAGAATTAAAGTTTTTACAGGCAGGGAGGAGATGAATCCAGCCCTGTCCCATTCCTAATGAGGATACTGTTAATGTAAAACAGTAGTGTTGCTTTCCTTCTAAGGTTTTCAAAGTAGAGCATGAGCATTATTACTTTTCCTGAGAGGCAAAGTTCAAATATCTGTTTAGATGGTTGGCTTCAGAGCTTCAAATTCAAAGCAAGGATGATAGGTGTCTTTCTAAAGCCTGAGGACAGACAGCCTCAGGGAGAGCTGTGTTCTAACACACTGCTGTCATCAGCATTCATTATTTTTTCTAATTTCTTGACCCGTGCCATTTTCTCAGTGTGATGGCTAATATAGGATCTCATTTGGCCTCATAAAAGTCATAGGGAGTCTAAAGACAAAACTCAGAAATTCATCAGGAGCCTTTAAAGTATACATTGCAATATTTAAGTCTTTCAGCATGTATCCCTATGTTAATGGATGTGCTAAATTGACAGCAGACTAAATTCTGAATCTGGCATCTGGCTTTGCAGCCAGTAATGCTTTCTTTTCTTTATTCAATTTGCTACAGAATTAACAGATGCAAAATATAGCAGAAGCATAGATAGAATAGATGGGAATTTTGGACAGTAATAGAACTTCAGAAAGGATTTTAAACTGAGCAGTGCAGCAAGTAAGCAAGCAATTAATTTCACTTGACTGTTCTTCTCACCCTTCACCTTATCTTGAGCTCTCAAAGGTTATTCTTCCTTTCTGCCCTGGAAAAAAAATCTGTGACTGCTGGCCAGTTCAGCAGCTTGTCCTACTGCTTAACCATCTTTGATGTAGTCTACATAGACACTTCTATTACTCCAAAAAGACTGGTAATAGAAATGATTCAGAAGAGTTGGTATAAGATAAAATCAAAAGTAGAGATCAGAAATCACCATAATAGTGTGGGAGAGTATTAATTTTAATAAGGAAATATAGTGAAAGAAATAAATAGTTAGCCATAAAATGGAAAGCAATCAGAAACAAAAACTATACACAACTTTCACACAGTTGTTATTACTCAGTTGAGGTAGGATAAGATGTCTGGAAATCGTTCAGTCCAGCCCTGATGCTCATACAATGTCAGCTAGAGCATGTCCAGATAGAACTATGTGCTCAGTAGGGTCCAAGGATGGAAAATCCGAAGTCCCTCTGGGCAGCCTTTTCCCTCTTCCAGTATTAGACAAGTCTCTGAGTAAAAACATTTTTTTCTAACCTCTCAGTAGAATTTCCTATATTTCTTGTATGTTGATTTTATCTTTCTTTATACAGTACATTTTTTTTCTGTATTGTATTTAATTGGTATAGTGCAAATGCAACAAAAAATGCAAAGACTATTATTACCAAATGACTTGCATAAACAAAATGAGCTTTTCTTGTTGTCTCACTGTAAAGAAAATTTATCAGACCTCAGATCGTTATAACAGATTTACCCTGATCACTTTCTAATTTATCAAGGCCTTAACAAGAAAAGCTGACATTAGGGTTGTGTTACCTCCAAATTTTGTTCAGCAAATGGTTTTGATTGAAGGGTACAATCTTACAAGACAGTCAATAAAAATAATACTATTGCATGGTTCTGTTGTAGAAATCTATCAGACATGACATGCCAGTTATAATTTCGATAGCTTTACATTTTCAGAAGTAAAATTGCAATCTCCTGCATCACAGTCAAATTTTTTAAAGAAGTTGATTGTATCAGCACAGTAAATTTAAAGACTCTGTGGTTAAAGATGAAGCTGTGCTCCATAAAACCACTGATAGGCATTCATTTTTGTCTAAACCTTCACCAGTCTAACAAATTCAAAATCTTGCCTGGAAGACACATCATGTTAAAAGCATAAAGATGCTCACTCAATCTTTTTAAAATAATGATACAATTTTCCATTGTTACTAACCTCTTCATCCATTTTGATTATCTTACAGAATCCTATACTGGTATGTATGTGCTGGCTTTCTTGTTCCTTTAATGGTAACTAGCATTTCTAGGTGCACAGTATTTAGATGTGCAGATTAAAAAGATAATGTGTTTCTTATCTGAATTATGACTTAATACTGTATTAAAGGACCTGAGAACATTCTTATCTGTCCTTAGTACTAAAAACAACTCTGTTCCATGTTCCTGATAGCTGCTAACCAGAAATTTTTCATTGATCTACTTTCTTTACTTCTAAATTACATGTGTTCTCTAGCTTATTTTTTATTTTATTTTTATTTTTAAGTACTTCATATCTAATACATTTGCAATTGATATGAAGTACTTAAAAAAACAAAACTTTATTTAAATGTATTATTTAAGTATTATTTGACTTCATTAAATGTAACTTTCACTTCTGCTCTTGATGAGGATTTTTTTAATGAAAGTCCTTCAGGTGTGTGAATAAGAGAATTGTAGGCAATTAGAAAAATACAAGATAAATCATTTTTAAACATTTCCCAATCACTCATATTCTTCTTATTTTTTTCTTCCCACTGAGTTTTGTTCATGACTATTTTCAGCTTAGAAGATAAATTCTTTTAATGTGGCATGGCCCTGATTGTCAGACATTTTTAGGTTCTTAGCTCAGACTGAAATAATGGGATTTAGTTTCTTCAGAAGTCCAGATGAAAAAGAATACCACCCGTGTGTCTATATCTTGCTGCTTAGGATATTCAGCTCATGTAGGAAAACAAATTAATCCACGAGCAGTTGCAGTCACCTTGTCTTTCACTGTCACAATGAAGCCTTTTAGACAATTGCACTGCATTTCTTTTTATTATTTTTTTTTATTATTATTTCAAAACGTTCATTATAAATGTCTGCTTCGGTTTTTTGTTTTTTTTTTTAAATCTATATTAATCATTGTAATTTTTTTTAATCTTGCAAGTCATTTTTGACCACTCTTTGAGATTTCCAATCTATCATGCAGCAGATATGACACTTATGCAGTGATTCCGTGCAGAGTTGTATTGTGCAGTTTAGGTCTAACATGCCTCATTACCATCTCATTTGTTCCTCTTTCCTGAGGAGCAAGGAAAGCCATGCTAGGGCCGACAATCCTTTGTAGACCTGTGTTCAATGCTTTCATTCTGAGTTCACACAGAAGAGAAAAATTTTACTCCTTCAGAACTACTGCATAATACAACTGGTGAAACAGTCTTTGCATAGTACAGCTGGTGGAACAACCCTGTGTTGGCTGTGGGTAAGGGAAAAGTGCCCACCCCTGTCACTTGTGGTACATGTTTAAGACACTTCATTATAGGTTTATAAGCATTTAATCTTGTCAGACAAGTCTGATTGCTTTTTGATGTTATTACAAAGCTAGTGAATGATCTTAGTCTCAGAATTAATTAAAATCAACTTGGAAAATTAATCTTTCATATTGACAGAATCTATCTACAGGACTGTAAAACAGAATGATGAAGAATAACTGTATCAAGTTTTGATGAGGTATGGTTTTTCTTTTAATTGGGTACTATTTCAACATTTTCATTAATAAACTTAGTTGGAACTTTCATTTACTGATGTCAGTGCCAAAATTCATATTCGTTTCCATGCATCTGGAAATTCACTAAAATGGTTCATGAAAAAAAATCGCAACTGATATCACACTGAGGTTCAAATAATGCAGGAAACATTATACATACACAGTGAAAGCTCTGTTACAGACAACAAAACATAAAGAAGGAAACAAAGTAGCTTTCATTTGAAAATATATTGTTTCATTAGCGAGTGATTGGAAAAACAAAACAAACAAGCAAACAAAAATCACCACGCATCTGTATCTTTTTGAATTAGGAGAAAAAGTATAAATAAATAAATTAAATTAATAAATAAAGTTGCAAAGATGTCAGGAACACCTTTTAGTGTCACTGGAAAATAAATTTGCATTTTATATATGGGACATCTGAAACATCTTGCATAAAAGCAGGATAACAAAAAATTATGTAATTACTGAATTTTATGATTTTTACACATATAAATGGTCACCTACTATTGCTTGCATGGTGAAGAGTCTGTTGTCTGTATTAGTTATTGGTGTTCCTAACTGGAACTGGATTGAAACAGAAAATATACACTAGATGAATCAAAGCCTTATTCTAGAATAAAAGAAATTAAACATACTAATCTCTATGTTCAAGGAAATCATGACTGAGACTACAATATTATTTTTTTTTTTACCTCTAAATAAGTCATGAACGGACATTATTCACATATGTCACTAGCTAGTGGAAGATATTTGCCTGGTAGATATGTTAATATCGTCTTGACCTCACATCCCTCTTCTATTTTGCCCTGTATCAAGTAATTGTTAAAATGTGGAGGCCTTATTTTTGAAATCTAGTGTATAAGAAGCAACAAAAATAGATTTTCTTAAGATTCATATTCTATAAACGTACTACATGGGAATAGCTTTTATAATGATAATGTCTATAATTTATGCTGAACTTCTGATCTAAAGATACCAGAGATAGTTATAAAGAAATAATAATAGTAAAAAAATAAATCCTTTCACACATCTCAAAGAACATCCCTGGAGAAATTCTATGAACAAATATAACATTTGCTATACCTAAGCAGAGTATTTTATCTCCCTCTTTGTACAAATTCAGTGTATTTGTAGGGAATATCCAAAATCCAGCCAAGAGCTTCTATTGATCTGACAAGTAGTCCTGACTGTGTTCCGGGTAGAAATATACCTGAGGCCTCACTATCTTGCTCAATAATTTGGCTTCTAAGAATTATTCTTTTGCTCCTTGAACTTCCATACTGCATAAATGTTAGTTTCTAAGCTTTCTTTTAGAGCACTATCTATCAGTTCCTCATGATAAAATTCCACCTGTTATGAAAAGGAGGGAGAATTTTTGATAGTGATTGTTTTTCAATTGAGAAAATATTTGAAGAATGAAGCTGATTAGGCTTTTTTCTGCTCTGAAACTCTCTGCAAAAGTACTTGATGGGCACTGAAACTTAACAATTATCACAAATTCATGTCTTACCTTGGAACAAGCAATACGCATTCTGAATTTTCATGTACAAAAATGCTCAGCAAACATTTCTCATTATTTCAGAGAAAAAATAAACATACAAGTAAATAAATACATGAAAAAGGGAAAGAAAAGAAACTTTAGGGGCACTGTGTGTGACATAGAACCAAGACCAAGTGATGTACGGATGTGGCCAATCTACTTTGAAGGGTCCTGGCTTTGTGTGGTATGTGTGAACCAAAGCCTCTGCTCACCAAAGACCAAAGACACTGTGTGCTATATATGTTTCAACCATGTAGATATGTACTTTGTCCTTTCAGTTCAATGAGGACCAAATCCTAAGATGCTGGAATTTCAAGGAAAATACTGTTAACTGTGAAAAATGCTTGTACATACAGTTGTAGTACATTCACAAGAGCACTGAAGTTAGCAGCAGGATGTGCTACTGCTTATGGCCTGGTGCCAGACACAGCATTTCTTCTACAAGTAGATTCATAAACAGTTCTTTGGAGCCAAAATTTCTCAAAGGAATACTTAGGGTCCAGAAGACTGAAGCCAGACACTCATGCAACTTCACAAGAAAGATCTAACAGCTGAGATGAAAGGACTTTTAAGATGTTAAGATTTTAATAACATGGAACACTATATAGTTTCTAAGCACATACATTGATCCTGTCTATTTCTGATGTGCAATATTCAGTATACACTGCTGAATCTTGTTCTGCTTTTTACTAAAATTGGTATGATCCTAGTGAATGAAGTTTCAGTGTACCTGGAATAGGATACAGGTTCAGTTCAAAAGTAATCTCCTTAGAATTTTGGATATTTTTTCAGATTTGCCATGTCCTTAATCACTGGGTTTAACTCTGTTTTCACCAGAATCCAATAAGCAGACAAACAAATAAATTAAAAAATGGAAATCAAATATGTTTGAGAAAACTTTACATTTGCAAGAGACAAAAGGGCACAATATTCAAAACAATGTAAATTTAAGTGTTAGAATGTATGAAGAGCTACTGGGAACTGTATTTATGAACAGAAATTTTACTGGAAAAAAAAAAAAAAAGGACCACAGAATGTGACAGCTGAATGAATTTTTCATTACTATAGGTTTTATAGTTACTGTAAATATAACAAAACTAAATTTTGATTCTGCCCCTAGGTTATGTGCCCACACTTACCCAGTCTTTCATCTCCCCTTTGTCTCAGTCTGTGAGACCCCAAAACAGTGAGGTCCTTGTGTTCACTGTGGCTAAACCCCAGCTGCAATGTCTGTATATCCACCGATAACTTTTACAGTACCTAAACTCTCTAGGGTCAATAGTAGACAGTTTAAAAGCCCCTTTGGTCTCAGCTACACCTGGGAAAAGTATATAAGAAAATCATGCTAACTGTTTTCCTTTCTGTGTATACAGAGCCAAGATCATTCTGTTTCTCATACTAACCTGCCAACCAGGAGGAACGAAACCATGGAGAGGACACAGCCAGGACAGCTGACCAAAAAGGGCTCTTTCACATATATGATGACTTGCTACATAATAAAGGCTGAGAAAAACAAGGAAAAAACATAACAGCTAGGATATGAGATTTTAAAGGAGAAATTGATCAAAATATAAAACATATGAGCTCAACATTAGTTTAAGTCTTGTTGATGAAGGAAATTATAGAGTGTACCCTTGTGGCCAAGAAGGCCAGTGGTATCTAAGGGTGCACTAAAAAATCATGGACAGCAGGTCGAGGGAGGTGATCCTCTCCCACTATGTTGTCCTGGTGAGTACGCATCTGGAGTACTGTGTCCAGTTCTGAGCTCCTGGTTCCAAAAATACAGGGATCTCCTAGAAACAGTCCAGAAAAGAGCCAAAGAAGGGCCAGGAGTATCTGTCAGGTTTAGCATCTGAAAGATTGAAAGAACTGGGACTGTTCAGTCTGGAGAAGCGAGGAGAGATTTCATTGTTTATAAACATCTAAACTGAGGGAGTCAAATTGTTGGGGCAGACTCATTTTGGTTTCCTGCGGAAAGAGAACATGAGGAAACAGGCAGAAACTGGAACATAGGAAGTTACATACTAACATAAGGAAGAACTTTACTGTCAGAGCAATGGGCACTAGAAAAGACTGCCCCGTCAGGCTGTGGAGTCTTCTTCTCTCGACTTGTCTGGACATCTAACTGTGCAACCTGCTGCTGGGAACCTGCTTTAGCAGGGGATTGAATGTGATGCTCTCTAGAAGTCCCTTCAAATCCCAGTCATTCTACGATTCTGTGAAGCTTTTGTAGGCAAAGTTAATACTCCATACAGCAGTTTTCTATCAAGGAATCGAAGGAATTCACAGAATCACAGAATCAAAGAATCACAGAATTTTAAGGTTAGAAAGGACCTCTAGAACTTATTTAGCCCAATGCCCCTGCCAAAGCAGACTCCCTGGGCCAGTTTGCACAGGTAGATGTCCAGGCAGGTCTTAAACATCTCCAGAGAAGCAGACTCCACAACCTCTCTGGGCAGTCTGTTCTAGCACTTTATCACTTGCTATGAAGAAGTTTCCGCACACATTTGTGTGGAACTTACTATACATCATTTTGTAACTATTTCCCCTCATCCTGTTATTACACACTGCCAAGAAGAGTCCAGCCTCCTGCACCTTAAATATTGATAGACATGGATCAGATCCCCTCTGAGTCTTCTTTTTTCAAGGGTGAACAGTCTCAGGTCTCTCAGCCTTTCCTCTGAAGAGAGCTGCTTCAGGGCCTTTATCATCTTTGTGGCCCTCCATTGGACTCTTTCCAGGAGATCCTTGTCTTTTTTTTATTGGGAGCCCAGAATCTGACACAGTACTCCAGGTGAGGCAGCACCAGGGCAGAGTAGAGGGGGAGGATCACCTCCCTCAACCTGATGGCGATGCGCTTTCTAATGCACCCCAGGATGCCATTGGCCTTCTTGTCCACCAGGGCACACTGCTAGTTCATGGCCAGCCTGTCATTTACCAGGACACCCAGGTCCCTCTCCTCAGAGCTCCTCTCCAACAGGTTATCTCCAACGTGTACCAGTGCATGCTGTTATTCCTCCCTAGGTGCAAGACTCTACACATGCTCTTGTTAAACCTCATCTGGTTCCTTTCTGACCAACTCTCCAGCCTCTCCAGCCTGTCCAGGCCTGGCTGAATGGCAGCACAGCCTTCTGGCATGTCAGTCATTCCTCCTACCTTTTTATTGTCAGCAAACTTGCTGAGGGTGGACTCTATCCTCTCATCAAGGTCAATGATGAAGATGTTGAATAAGACAAGACCCAGCACTGACCCTTGAAGAACACCACTAAGTACAGGCCTCCAACTGGACTCTGTGCAACTGGTCACAACCCTCTGAGCTCTGCCAGTCAGACAGTTCTTAACCTACTTCACGTCCACTCATCTATTCCACGCTTCTTCAACTTTGTTATAAGGATGCTGTGGTAGACAGTGTCAAATGCCTTGCTGAAATCAAGGTAGACTACATCCACAGCTCTCACCCTATCCACCCAGCCAGTAATGACATCATAGATGATAGAGAATGATTTAGCTCTGTCAACTCCTTCAACATACATGGATGCATCCTGTTCGGGCCCATGCATCTATGTACACTGATATTGCATAGATGCTCTCTGACCATCTCCTCCCTCACCAACGGGGAACATTCCATTCCCAAGACCCCCTCATTTACCCCCACAGCCCAGGAGTCCTGAAGGGGAGTTCACACAGTGAAGACAGAAGCAAAGAAGGCATTCAGTATCTCTGCCTTCTTGACATCCCTTGCTACAAGATCACCCCCTTCATTGAGTAGGGGACCCACATTTTCCCTAGTCTTTCTTCTACTGTTACTTAAAAAAAACCTTTCTTATTATCCTTTATCTCCCTTGCCAGATCAAATTCCATGTTGGCTTTGGCTTTCCTCATGGCATCCCTGCAGGCCCTGACAATATTTCTGTATTCTTTCCAAGCAATCAGACTCTTTTTCCACATTTCACAGACCTTTCCTTTCCCTGTAAGTTTATGCATGAGCTCCTTGCTCATCCACATGTTTCCTGCCCCCCTTGCCTGACTTCTTACTCACAGGGGTGCACTGATCCTAAGTTTGGAAGGAGCACTGTTTAAATAAAGACCATATCTCACAGGCTCCCATGCCTTCTAACACCCTAGCCCACATGGTAGATCTGAGAAGGTAGAAGAGATCAAAGGCAGATGTCATGAAGTCCAGGTTAGCAATCCTACTTTTTGGTTTGCTTCTTCCACTCAAGATCTTGAACTCTACTATCTTGTAATCGTTACACCCCAATCTGCTCCCGATCTTCACTTCCCTAATAAGCCCAGCCTTACTACTAAGAATGTCCAGTAACACTCCAGTCCACATTGGCTCCTCTACCACCTGCATCAGAAAGTTATCTTTGTCATGGATTATTTGTTGTTGGTATTCCACATCATATTATCATGTGAGACACTGTGAGCTAAAGAGCTAATGCTCTGAGTCCACGGACTGCTGAATTTCCAGGTACCTGGCCCTCAGAAGAGAATAGGAACTAAATACCCCAGAGGACTTGGCACTCCTGTTTTCCACCCAGAGAGAAAGATAATACTGCTCACAAGTCCTGGAGACTTCCTCTTTTGCTGTTCATCTCAGCAGTGGAGGTTCCACAGCTTTAAGGCCTTTGGTTTCAGACATCCTTTCTCTCACTTTCTTTGATTTATTAGCTTCAATTCTAATTATACTGTGCTATTTCTGCATTCTGATATCTTCTTTAGTTAATTAGCTTTCCTCCTCATTATTGATGTTTTGTTTTTTTAAGGCCAGTCTCCATACCCTTTCCCTTTTATCCCTTCCACTTTCCTGGGGCGTGGGTCTGTGGGTCCTCTACCCTAATAGTCTTGAAACTGGGCTGAACCAGACCATCATTGACAATCTTCAACATGTTGCAATAACTATCTGGAGCGTGAGTGCCTGGCCATGTTGCTTTCCCAACTAATATCTTGATAATTGAAGTCCCCTGTAAGAACCAGCATCTGAGATCGCAAGGCTAATTCCAGCTGCTTATAGAAGGCCTCGTCAACTTCCTCCTCCTGATCAGGGAGCCTGTAATACACCCCCAAAACACTGTCCCCCACACTAGCCTGCCTCTTAGTTCTCACCCACAAGCTCTCCACTGGTACGTCACCCTCTCCCAGGTAAAGTTCTATACATTCTGGCTGCTCTCTCTCACCCTGTCTTTTATGAGGCATGTAGCCATCCGTGAGAACATTACAGTCATGAAAACCATCTCACCACATCTCTGTAACTGCTATGAGATGGTGGCACTGCATCTGCAGGCAGACCTCTAATTCCTCCTGTTTATTTTCCATGCTGCACACATTAGTGTTCAGACACTTCTAGGCAAGCAGCAGGTGCAGGTATCCCTAAAGAGATGCAAGATTTCAGGTGGGAAATTTGCAATGGTAACTCTGGGGAGTCTTCACAAGATCCTACAGGTCAATACAGAGGTATTTCTGTTCAATCTCCTACATTAACAACATCCCCAAGCCCTTCTCTGTCCTGTTGACCACTACCCTCTTCCCTCATCAGATCTAGCTGAGAACTCTGAACTACTTGCTCCACCCTAGAAAGCAACATTTTCTCCCCTTCTCCCTTCATACATAATTTAAAGCTCTCTCAACCAGCCCTGCCAGCTCTTGGCCTACGATCCACTTTCCCCTAAGAGACAGGCAAGACTCATCCACAGCCATCAGGCCAGGCATTGAGTAGACCTCATCATGATCAAAGAACCCGAAGTTCCTGTGGGCACCAGCCTTTCAGCCACTTATTTATTGAAAGAATAAATGTAGGTGTTCTGGTTTTGGTTTTGGTTTTGTTTTGTTTTTCTGTCAAAAGAGATCTATTGCAATTTACATTAACTGAAAATCTCTTTTTTTTTTCTTTTTTTTTTTTCACCATAGAACTGACATCTCTAAAGTTTCTCTCTGAAGTCCTAGTTTGAGTCTACCATGAACAGTGTAAAATCAGAGGTAATGTATAGTAAAAGGAAGCTGAGATGAATGTTTTCCATCATTTTTCTCTTCACAGGGAAACAAAACAGAATTCTACTTTGTTCTTGAAAGCCCAGCATTCACAGCTCAGCAGTCAGTCTTTGATTTGAAGCTGGTTTGCACCGGGGTGCCATGACACTGATGTTTTATGGGGAAAAAAAAAGAGGATAACAAGGCACTTATTAAGCTTAAGTGATTTAAAGATACATCTGTGAAGTTTAAAAACATCAGTGTATTCTTTTTCTCTCTTTTCCTTCCTTTTTATCTCCTACACAGAACCAGAGAGACAGACTTCAGAATTGCTGTATTGTTTCTTTTTGTTGTTTATTTTGATTACCTTAGATATTTATTTAAATTATATTGTAATAAGTTGAAATATTCGTCACTACAGTCATAAAAGCAGGAAAAATTCCACAGAGAGAAACAATGAAGTTGAGATATGTACTTTGATGTCAATTTAGATTCAAAAACACAGAGAAAAAATGAAAGATCATGTTATTGAATTATAGAATCATTTTAGTTGGAAGGAACACTTAAAAACCATTGGGTCCAAATCCTCTTCAATGTACAGGGATACCTACAGCTAGATCAAGTTGCTCAGAGCTCTGTTCAGCCTGACCTTGAGTGTCTCCAGGGATGAGGCATTCACCACCTCTCTGGGCAACCTGTGAAGTGCTTCACTACTGTTATTGCAAAAAACCTCATTATATCCAATCTAAATCTCCCCTTTTTGTTTGAAACCCACACCATAAGAGTGGTCAGGTGCTGGAATGGGCTGCCTAGGGAGGTGGTGGAGTCATCAGCCCTGGAGGTTGGTATTCAAGGAAAGTTTAGACACTGTTTTGAGGGACATGGTTTAGTGAGAATGATTGGTGATAGGTGGACAGTTGGACTGGGTGATCTTATAGGTCTTTTCCAACCTTGGTGATTGTCTGATTCGATGAAACCATTTCCCTGGTCACACCAGACCATGCTAAAGAGTCGGTCCCTGTCTTCTGAGGCAGATACTCCTGTGAAATCTAGAATTAATGGTACCAAGCTATCCACAGATTTGTTTCCAGTATCCTCCAACTAATTATTTACTAATTTTCTGTGTCCATTGCCACACTCCTATTCTCAGCTTTCATCCTCAAAACACTTGCTCTTTCTCAAATCTCCTCTTTTTCTATCTGAATCAGAGGCAACATATGCCTTGACTTACAATTCATTTAAGTATGTATTGGCTGGTTGACTCTCTAGGAGTCAGGTTATCTCTTGGAGAAGATGAGGGGATATGTTAGGAAGGTTTATCTGCTTTTATTGGCAGGTAAACATCCTACTATTGTTATTCTTGAAACCTGAAGAAATTTCATCTCTTTAGGTCTTCTGCTATTTCATATGTGCTTAAATGCAGTTTCATATCAGTGCTATTAAAGGAGCGCTGAAAGAGAGATACAGACAATGTAATCATATAAAACTGCTGACTTAGAAGAACATGGTAAAGGATACAAAGTTATCTTACTTCTGGCTTGGTATGGCATAGCGTTACTTTCAGAAGAGTTTAACCTTTAACAATAATTCAGCTATAAGAATGTGTTAAAGTCCTGAATACAAACTGAATTTTACTGAATTACGCTAGTAGGATGTCCTTTAAATAGTTTGTTTTCAGTTTTGTTTCAGCTGGATTCACAGATAAATTAAAAAACCAAATGAATGACAACCAATAAAAAGTATTGCTTTTTTTCTTCACAAGGAATTAAACCTCGTGTCCCCCTCCTCTCTGGCAGGACAGCGTGAGAGGAAAAAAAGTCTTTGGATTTGCATAAGCACTTCTTAGCAATGACTAAACATCGTGGTGTTAACACCATTATTCTCATTGAAAATCTAAAAGAAGGCACCATACCAGCTACTAGGAAGTAAATTAATTCTGTCCTAGGTGAACTCAGAACACTTCCGTTTTCCTGTGAAGTTGTACACAGAATGATTGTTTTTGTCTTTTATCCTTATTCTGGTTGGTTTTTATTCAGTAACTTTAATACAATCAGACAAGTGTGGAATTGTGAATGTAGCAGTCAATCCTTTAGAACTGTTTGTACTGCTACACACATTTTGTCATGTCAACTCACTTCTCAATATTCACAAAGTAGGTCTGCTGTCTGCTATTCTGTTATTTTCTCTCTCTTTTTTTTTTTTCCATACTTTTTCTGATACTTCACGCAACAGCACTGAAGCTAATACTTCTAGCAGTGTTGCAAGAAAGTTATCATTTATTTACAATATCAGTAGAAGTAATCAAAACTTTTTTCTCAAGGAGATTTTTATGAACTATGGAAAAATTTTCTGTATGGATTGTGTAACTTTTACCACCGTATTTAATATTCTAGACAGAGGCTTAATGTCACAAATGTCAGTAAAAAGTGTTCAGTGAGTGCAGTATGACTGAAATCAAGACAGTCACAAAAATACATGCTAAAAATAAAAGAATTGGACACTATATGCTTTATTTGCATTACTGCCTTTATTTTATAGAATTCTACATCTTAGAAGCCTTTGTGGCACTGTAGAAATTTTATAAGTATTAATAAAACTTACAGTTCCTTCATGTAAATTAAAAAAAAAAAAAAACAAAACACTTAGAAAATGGGATATATTAATGTAAACAAAAGCAGTTTTAACTAATCTGTCCAACAAAGTAACCCAAAAGGAGTTGAGTTAAAACCCTACCTCCATCCAACTTGTTGTATACACCTCTAAAGCAGAGATGTGCCATTATTACACTAAAAATAAAGCAGAACAAAGCAGAAATCCTGCAGAGCTGTGCCATAGGTGAGGGCACCATGAAGGGTTTAACATGTCACTATACAAAGGGAAGTACAAATGGTGCAGCCATGTTGCAGGTCTTTAAGACTATAAAAGTATTCCTGGTGTGCAGTGTGTTTTATCTTAAAAGGTCTTGTACCTGCTGTGACAGACAGAGAGCATGCTCCCCCCATGGATCAATGCGTGATTCCTAGATCAGGAGCTCTTTATTTGAGTTTGCTGAGGAAATCAGTTTCTAGTAATTACATGAAGGACAGTGACAGTTGTTCCTGAAAGATAATGTATTCAGGTACAATTCCAAATGACCATGTTAAAATTCTTAACTTCAGGCCAGGCAAAAAGTAATTTAGATGGGCAAATAACAGAGTATTTAAAGAAATTGAATAGCTCTAAAGGAAAAAAAAAATCATTAATATATGCATTACCTAACAGCAACTGAGTTTCTAATGTTCTTAATTTGGAATTAAAGAGAAATTTTGTAAGTTTCCCTCAAAGTTTAGCACTAATTTATTACGCATCGAGCACTTCTGAAATACCAGAAAGTCTGCTTGCCAAGATGATCTAATTTCATCAGGGGCTGGACCAAATCTTTTATGTGGTGTCATCGGCATATAGATAACATCTGGTCTATAGACTGAAAATGCCTCTGCTTCTACAACTTTTGTAAAACGCACAGGTTTGGAGGAGGAAGGAGAAAGACAACAGGCTCAATCTGAACATCAAATAAGTTACTTTCAGTTGACTTCTGATTTTCCATTTGTGTAATAAATCAGGTGCATTATTTTGATACTGTATTTGAAAACCTTCCTAGCAACTCTTCTAAGCTCTGATCACCCAATAATAAGTATAGAACAATTAGGGTCCAAAATTATTATCATTTTAAAAACTACGGGACTCATTCCCAAGGATCATCATAGTAAGAAAAATCTCTTCTCAGTGAGGTATTGAAACAGGATGCCCAGGGAGGTGGTGGAGTTACCACTTCTGGAGTTATTTGAGAAATGTTACATTGAATGAGATGAATTAGGGAGCGTGATGGCTGGACTTAATGACCTTAGTGGTTTTCACCAACTTTAATGATTCTATGATTCCAGTTTTGATATAGAACTAATATGAGCTGGATTATAAAAAAAATTGATTGACGGTCAATCAACTCTCTTATGAAGAGCTGACTCCTGACTTTTACTCACAACCTGGCTTGTGTTTGACTTGAACATTGGTATGCTCAGAACCCTATGATTTAATACAAGGTCACAACCTGTGATGCTGGGCTCTGTGAATCAATACACATTAAAGCCTCCCCAGCAGTGAACAGGATGGCTGATGTCACTCAAATGTGGAACTGTTGGAAGAAGGCACTGAGAATTTTAAGACTGTACAGCAGCTGGCTCTTAAGAATACACATCTGAAAGGGAAGAAAATAAAATATACCAGATGGCAGTGGAGGCTCCACAGCAAGAGAGACAGAAAATAAATTTTGATGAGATGAGGGCATATCATTGCTCAGTTCTCTCTGTGACTGAAATAGAAACAATGTTTGTTCCACGCAAAATTTGAGATGCATAACTCAGCTTCTTTGCAATCCATAACTCTTTAAAGGAAACATTATTTATTTCCACTATAGCTGATATGTGCTAGGTACCAGACTGCAAAGTAAGGCTATGACTCTACTGAAAAGGAATATGCAGGTTTATTTGCATCTCTTTCATCTTTATCTTGGTGATGGCTCTTCAAAACAGAAGGAGGAAACTGGGCTCAGTTTTTTAAGTATCATCCCTAGGGTGTGGGGCAGCATTGTGCAACATTGCAATCCTCTGAAAGACACAGCTCTAACAAGGATGACATATAAAGGAATATGTACATTCGAGTTTTTGGTACAGAAAGATCTTTATGAACTTGAGTATAAGCTCTGCATAGGCAGGAAATATGCTGTTTATTTTCAGGTTGCATACTGTAGAAAATACTATTTGAGAGGTGGATATTTCTACAGACCTCACAGAGGTGCTCAGAATTTAGCACTTCACATGTATTTGATAACAGCTAGACATGTAAGGATAAAGTTTAACCTCACTCCAACCATTAGTAAAGTTCCTATTTCACTGCAGTTAAACTACACTTCAACTTTGATGTAAAATATCCCCTTAATTATCCATCATTTTACTTGGTAATCAAGGCATGTTTTTCTAAATAAATCTACCATGTTTTCAATTAACACATTTTAAGTTATGTAAAAATAAGTGTCAGTTGAATAATCAGCAGTTTTATTCTTTATTTTTGCAATGAAAGCAAATCTTCCGAAAGTGTTAAGTTTTTCAGCCAGAAGCAGATATGGAGAGTTTATTTTAGAATCATGGAGTCTCAGAATCATAGAATGGCTTGGGTTGTAAGGGACCTTAAAGCCCATACTGTTCCACCACTCTGCTGTGGGCTGGTTGCTCCCCACCAGGTCAGGCTGCCCAGGGCCCCATTCAACCTGACCTTCACCACCTCCAGGGATGGGGAGTCCACAGCTTCTCTAGGCAACCTTATCAGTGTTACACCAAAATTGACAGAAATTATCTTTTTAAATAAATAATAAAAAAAACCCAACACATTCACTCAGAGGTCCTCCAATAATTTTGTTTCTCATAGCTATTAGCCTTCCAGAAACAGTGCACTTATCTCAAAATTACAGACATGTGCCTGAAAAATGTACCGGAACTCTAAGACAATAGGATCAATTTAATGGTTTTCTGCTTTATAGTACATCAGATAAATCCATGTCAAATGTTTTGGGATCAAAACATTTAAATACTGACAGCGTTTCTTGTTATTACTGTTCTAATTCTTTTTTAAAGAGAAATTGGCTCAGTAAAATACTTTGTAAAACAGTCAGATCCATATGGTTGGCTTTTTAGAAGACAGTTTATGAAGAGAAATATACTCAGCAATGCAAGCTGTTTTGTAGGTTCTATAAATGTTTTAACTTTAAGAAATATTGTATAACTTAATGATAGAACCAAACATGTCAGGTAAGCAAATAAACATTTACTACTACTACTACTACTACTAATATTATTATTATTATTACTATTATTATTATTATTAGTGCTTTTGAAATATCAGTCACCAATCTGCCCTGGATTCAGCTGGGGCACAGTTAATTTTCTTCATATTAGCTGGTATGGTGTTGCATTTTGACTTTAGGAGAAAAGCAATATTGATATCACACCAATGTTTTAGTGGTTGCTGAGCAGTGCTGTACAAAACCAAAGAGATTTCTGCTTTTCATTCTGCCCTACCAGTGAGGAGCTGGAGGTGCATGAGGAACTGGGAGGGGATGATTTAAACTGGCCAAAGGGTTATCCCATATCATATGGCTTCATTCAGAACAATACAATGGGCAGTTTGTCAGGTGGGCAGCCACTGCTGGGCTGTGTGTGGTGAGCACTGTACATTACCTGGTTTGTGCATGTCTATATATATCTGCCTAGCACCCATAGTTATGTCTAAATGCTACATCCTTGGGGGAGCCCTTTAGGAAGTCAGGGAATTCAGAACAAGTATTAACAGTAGTACCAGACCTGATAGATCAAATCTGACCTAGCTCAAAGCTTATTGTTTTGACACTATTGAAAAACTGCATGATACTACTATTAAATACAACCAGACAGCAAGATATTCACTGTAGCTTTGCTATTACAGAAAGCACACTAAATGTTCCCTCTATCTGAATTAATTTTTACTTTTGGATTACAGCTTTTTTAGGGGAGAGGGAGAATTTGTTTTTGAGAAGGATTCACCACCAATTACGAAGGTTATTCTCTATATCTTTCTTGTTAGCTGCATGGGGCATGCTGGGGAATAGCATAGGAGAATTTCTAGAAGAGAATTTGATGCAATCTTCTAAAAGCTGTGACAGAAGATTATCTGGATGTAAGTTACTAGTAGGAATAGATTTTCTGTCTATCAAATGTGATCCAAGCCAGTCCTATCAACAATCATTAAATCTCATAGCATTCAGACTTTTTAAAAGTAGTTCATCAAGCACTGAATAAAAAGCTTTGTATGAAACTGACCAGGACTGTAACCACCTGTGAATTTTTATCAGTAATTAAACTGAAGGTTCCCATGAGTGATTGGACAACGATTCCCCCCTTCCCTCCCCATTCCCCCACATCTTTTTCTCCTCTTCCCCTTTCCTTTCCTCTCCTCCTCTTCCCCTTTCCTTTCCTCTCCTCTTCCCCTTTCCTTTCCTCTCCTCTTCCCCTTTCCCTTCTTCCCCTTTCCTTCCCTTCCTTCCCCTTCCCTTCCCCTTCCCTTCCCCTTCCCTTCCCCTTCCCTTCCCCTTCCCTTCCCCTTCCCTTCCCCTTCCCTTCCCTTCCCTTCCCTTCCCTTCCCTTCCCTTCCCTTCCCTTCCCTTCCCTTCCCTTCCCTTCCCTTCCCTTCCCTTCCCTTCCCTTCCCTTCCCTTCCCTTCCCTTCCCTTCCCTTCCCTTCCCTTCCCTTCCCTTCCCTTCCCTTCCCTTCCCTTCCCTTCCCTTCCCTTCCCTTCCCTTCCCTTCCCTCTCCTTTCCCTCTCCTTTCCCTCTCCTTTCCCTCTCCTTTCCCTCTCCTTTCCTTTTTTTCATTTCCTTTTCCCTTTCCTTCTTCTTTTTTTTTTTTAATGAGTAAATTGTTTCAATATGACACATAAATTGCTGGGCATGTCAAATTTTGTTACCTTGACTACTGCAGCCACTCACTATATAACCTTTTGCTTCTGTTATTGCGTCTTTCAGCTTCATCCAGGAACTGTTACTAAAATAATTTTCCTTTGTCAGTGTTGAGATTATATCATTTCACTACTCTGATTCCTTGTGTTCCTCTCTTACCTTTTTCCAAATATGTCCAGTGATAAAGCCTTTTAAAAACCTGCTTACATTTCTATTTTGGTTAATAATTAGAACTTTGCTTCAGTTTTGCTTTTCTCTGGATCACCTTTTTTGGATATAGTTTTTCAGAAATTTTTGTCCCACTGAATTTTCAACTCAGTCTTAAATAACTGGAAGGTAGATGCACACAGCGTGTCTTTACTAAGTGCCCCATCATATGCTTCACCACATGAAGCAGGAGATACTTTAGAAAGTGAGTAAAAAGATGAGAGAAAGAATCTACATCACAGCTGTGCAGTTATTTCTTCTTTCCTATTGTCTGGGATTTCAAATATTCTGTGTGAGCTACCTTTTTTCCTTGTTATCACAGTAAAAGAAATATAAATATATTTTAATGATGGAAACTCAATATGCCTGGTTACATTTGATTTTGTTTCTGTTTAACCAGAAGAGAAGTTCCCAGAAATTCATTCCAAAATAATCTACATATCTAAAGCAGGTTTTTTTTTTGTTTGTTTGTTTTTTTTTTGCATTGCTAAAAGATTGGAACACTCAACATGAATTTCCAAATAGTCGCATTTTAATTTGAAATAGCTAAAAACAAATCCAGTGAGTCCAGTTGGTATTCTCAATCTGTACAACATTTATTCCTGAGGATCTGACTGTGCATGCAAATCTTCGCACTGATAATAATACATAACTTCCCTGTGTAGCAAGTAATACTATTCCACTCCTAAGACTAGTACTATGGAATGTGTGCTTAAAATAGACGTGTTTTGTGGTTCCAAGTGACTTCAACAAATCTGCAAACTCAGACACTGTGCTTAGAGGTTTACTTACCTCACTCTCAACTTGAATTTTTCACTGTCCTGAACCAATTTTTTAAATTCTTCTATCATCTCCTGATTTTTCCCATTTTTACATACTATTTTTTTTTAACTAGATTTCCATCAGTATAAAATAGCAATGGATATTTCACAAAATAAGAGACTAATCTAAAGGATTAAAACTGTCTTCTGAATTCCTTCTCCCAGGCTTTTTTTGAGCCCATATGCCATGGACCTTTGCTGTTTACCTTCAACTGCTCTTTCAAAGGGGAAAAACACGCAAGTATTTTCATCTGATATATAGCAAATCATTTGACAAATTTTTCCCATGTTCAAAATAGATAAGCAAGGAATCATTAAAACAATCTTGGGATTAGACATTTTGGAAGCAATATCTAATCTCAGAAAGTAAATTACAAATGAATCCAAGATGACACAGATGAATTGATTTTCATACAGTGATATCAGCTTGGGAATTTAGCCAAGTGATAACATCAGAAGTCAATTTACAACTTTAAGAAATTCTTTTCTTGATATTAACACACTGGAGGTTTAGACGTTAAGTGAGGTGAGCCAGGCAGAAGTAAGAAGGTTATCTGCTGCTGGCTGAACATTTTTTTTTCCTTTTTGCAATGTGAAACAATTGCAGAGAAACTCAAACTCAAAATGAATTGATAGCCTTTCCTTAAAGCTTTTGCAGCAATAAAACGAATCATGGAAGAACAAACAATCCTACCACACAGATACTGACAGAATATTCTGTAAAACAAAATATTAAAAGAAAAAAATCAACATAATCTTGCCATATTTCCATACAAATATATGGTTAGCACATTAGCTTAGACCTTAAATAAGGCCAAGAATGGAACAAGCCATGACAATAAACCATTATTCCAGCAACTAACTTTCAATGTCCTCATAGAAATTATTGCCACCACTGATCTGTCAGGAGCTTAGTTCATATGTATACCTTGAAATATACTTCAGATAAGAACAGTCAGAAAAGCTAGAGCCAGAATTATACCATGTATAGAGAATTCTGTCTGATCTTTACCTGAAGAGAACTAATTACACTTGATGAAACTGGAAGCAGTCACTTCCATTGGCACATTTGTGTCAACTGGGAGATCATTTGTCCATTGCTCTTTTTTTGCTCTTATCAAGTAATAGCATTGAATGTAAGTATTGTTATAGAGATAGCACCACACCTATAGAAATTTTTCTTGATAACAGTCACCTTGACAGAAAGTGATCTTCTGACATTTTCTGCAGAGTTCCAAGGATATCATTACATAAGATTATCATCTTATGTAATAAGATAATAATTATAATCTCATAAGATTATATCATCTTATATTATATCTTATATATCACTGTCATCCAGGTGCAAAATTATTTATCAGAGGCATATACAAGATATAATATCCGCGAACTTTCAAATATTTAGGAGGTATTTATCTTCAAAAAGCACACAAAAATTCTTATTTTAGTATTTCGCTGTCTGAGGATGTATATCAATAAGTTTAAGAGATTAGTCTCAACTTTCACAGATGCGTTCAGGCTCCTTAGAAGTCATTATTCCTTCCAAGTGTTTTTGGAAATCAAAGAATGATGTGTATTAGAATAAATTTCTGGAAATATCCCTTGTGTTTTAAGTTGTGAGGTATAACCTGGCCTTCTCTTAGAAGCATAATCAATCCAAATTAAATTCCTGGGGCATGTATTTGAGAAAGAGAATGAAATAACTTAGATAATCAAGGACCTGACTGGACAAATATTTTTAGGACCACAGAATAATTCCTGTAAGGAGGGATCTCAGGGGGTTTTCAAGATCTATTTCTTTTCCACAGCAGGGTGATCCAAGAGAACAGGCTAGGTTTCTCTTGAGTCTTCTGTCTTCTCTTGAGTCAGCATTTGAAAATCTCCAAGGATGGATACCGTGCAACTTCTGTGGGTGTAAGGGACAAGTCCCAGATGACTGTTAATGGAAGCCTGGACAACAACCCAAGAGGCAAGCTAAAGATAGGAGCCAGGTGTCCTTTCCCTTTATTTGATTGAAGTCTGAGCCTTGGAAGAGTCCAGAACTGTGCTTGAGAAATGGTCAAGTCCTGGGAGGAGGGCTGGAGTCTCCTCCTTGGAGTGTTTCAACCAGTCCTGGAACTTGAGCCAAGTATAACTATAAATAGATACCGGGAGGTACCTCCATCCTCTCCCACCCCTTTACTTCATTCTACACCATATGGAAGATCCCAGTTTGCAGGCCCAAGATTGGATCCAAGACTAGTGATCCCTTTTTCTCTTTTTCTTTCCCTCTTTCTCTTACAGTTGTTAAGTGACACAGTAATTTCCTATACAATTGTACAGTTTACGAGGATATAATGCATTTTCTTTATGAATTTATTTCCAAATCTTTGACGTTAGAAGAATAAGATTGAACTGATTTGAGAAAAAATATGTATCAGATCCTAAGTTGATATACATTGACAAAGCTCTTTTAAAACTAAATACAGGTATCATTTTATTTCAAAAACATTTGTAATGTGATATTTGATCAGGCACAAGAGTGTGAAGGTATGAGAAAACATGCTGTAATTTGTTAGGTGAACAAATGAGCAAATAGACTGTACTTCTCTCATGGTTTCTAATTTTAAATAATTGAAGGAGAACTAAGAGCTCTGCAATTGAAAATCATTAGCTACTCTATTTCACCAAGAAAAGATCTAAAAACATATATGCTAAAAAAAGGTTTAATTTCTTCTTGCATTCACTATACTGAAAGGGATTCTTTCATTGCATACTTTTAATATTAGAACATGCTCTGTCACATGAAGTTCATTTCAGCAAGAAATGAAACTAAAAATGCAATCGATTAAATTGTACCCCCAAATCAAATACAACTAACCTAATTAACAAGTAGAATTAAGAACCATCAAGTAGTCATAAAGGAGATTTTCCTTTTCATTAATCTCTCTAATCATGTAATCCTCAGAGTACCAACCAAGTTGCATGGTCACATCAAATATTATGCGGATAATTAAACTAAAGAGTGAACTGAAATTCTTTTTAGTATTCACTAATTCCAAAGTGATAAGATCTAGCAGCACTAGTGTTTCAAAGTAAAATATTTCTGAATTTCCTACTAACCCTCACAGGGCACAAACTGGATACTTCTAACTTTGCATGGACCACAAAACTATTCATGTTCTCTAATAACTAGGGGTGTCTTATTGACTTAGATGTAATCTCTTTTTAATATGGTTGTTATTAATTCCAATTCTGTTGTATATTTATATTCAGATTGGTGTTCAGATTTATAACTGTTTAATCTATCTTTTATTCTTAAGTGAGGTTCATTGTTCCTGAAGTTGCACAGAAAATATTTCTTCAGTCTCCTTCGAGGAAAAAGGAAATTTTCTTTTAGCATATTTTTCTGTGTTCAAGAAAACCAAGATACATATGCAATACCTAGCAGATGAATAACGCGTTTTGCAGTGTGTTTGCCTCTCTGTGTGTAACTGACAATGAGTGGGTGATAACTGTGATCTAAACTCAGTGTCTTTACAAGTTGATTTGGAGAAGCGATTTGAAATAGAACTTATTTTTTTGCCCCTTAATTCAGTGACACTAGCTTGGGATATACCTCTGAGTACCTTGAAATCCAAGATATTATTCTGAATCTTATTATTTTCATATCTTTTATTTTTATTGTTTTATTTTATCTACCTCTTGAGACTTTTCTCTTAACATATTCTTTCCTGTTTAAAGTTGTAGTAGACACAATGATGATGATGCTCTTATAACTGCTCTTGTATACTCCAAGGGTTTACTGTATGAATGTACAACTCAACTATACATTAACTCGTATAAAATGGAACAAAAAAAATAACACTTTGATTTCTGTACACTGTTCCATAAGACCTAGACTCAGATCTTGTATTTTGAGGCTTTACTCTGAAAACTGAATTTAGGATTGGCCAATTGGCAACATTTTGTAGGAATAAAATTATATCATAGAGAACATCTCACATTATTCAGGTCATTGTGTCTATGTTGCACTCTAATATCAATCCAGTTTCCCATGAAGTTAAATGGAAAATAGAGAAATGATTGGTGACAAACAACACAGTTTTACTAAGGACAAAATGTATCTGACAATTTTGGTGTCCTTTTACTAAAAATATCAGTGGCTAAGGGGATAGCAGATGATGTCAATTACCTAGTCCTGTGAAAAGTATTTGACAATGTCTCACACTACATCCTTGCCTCTTTATTGAAAATACATGGATTTGATAGACAAATCACTCAGTGGATAAAGAATTGGATGGATGATCACACTCAAAATTTGCGTTCATCAGCTTAATTTTCTAGTAGAGGCCAGTAATAAGTGGGATTTCTCAGGGGTTGGCAGTGTTTCTTGTGCTGTTTATCTTTGGGCATTTGAGGTTGAGTGCACCTTCAGCATGTTTGGCAATAACACCAAGCAAAATGATGCAGTCAACCAGGAGGGAATGCCATTCAGAGAGACTTAGACAGGCTTGAGACATTGGCCTGCATAAATCTCATGGAATTTAGTACTAAGTTCATAGTTTTACATTTTGTTTGGGGAAAAGGCAATGTGTACAGAGTGGACTGAAAATGAATAGAAAGAAGCCCTAAGGAGAAGGACTTGGAGGTGTAGATTAATGGGAAACTCAATATGAGCTGGCAATATGTGTATGCACCCCATGAATCCAACTGGATCATGGGCTTTATGTATTTTGTTCAGCAATCTCTGAGATGTTAACTATCTTCCCATTAATGTAGCTATTTTTATTGCAAAATTATTTTAATGTAAATACCTTTTGAATTTTATGTAAATATTAAACAAAAATTACATTTGTATCTTTCACAGTTCTTGACTTTGCTTTGCATTCTTTGTGTCACAGGACTTCTTCTAGTTACTATTTATCTTAATTATAATAAATTTCATAGTTATATGTCTAAAAGTGCATTCAGTAAAGACTAGAAAATAAATATTGTATGGAATGCTTAAAATGTGTTAAAAACCATTAAAGGTTTCATATAAACTTTGGGTCAGATACTTTAATACATAACAGTACATACTGCTTCTTACTGGAACAAGGTGAATGTGAACAAACTGTGATCTCAAGCTTAATGTATACTGGATCAGGTAATCATCTCTACACATTGCCTTCTTCTGGGCCACTATAGAATGTAACAGTGTTAATCTCCTTGTCCTGTACATCAAACAATTTTAATCTCCTTTGACTCCTTCTCTGATCTCTCTATATATGAACTGGCTGTTTTAACCTGTGCCTACAACACAGCTAACTTCGTTTTTCCATTAAAAAAATAATTCTACTTGAAAATGAATATATTTGCGTGTGTAATCGTACATATATCATTAAAATATGTACGTTTTAAATCCAGAGATTTATTTTGTATTCAAATCTGAAATATCAGTCAACAAGATTTGCTTCACCTTTTCTCATTTGTCTGCAAATTGAAGGAATTAGAGATGGAAAGGGTTTATGGATTTCAAACCCTGGGGACAAACACAGCATTGCTGCTCACACTATATCATACGTTATACCTATTCTCATTACAACTGTCTTCATGACAGAATTTGAACATTTCCCATGGGATGTTGTTAAATAATTTGAAATCCATCACTGACTAGTAATTTTTTTCAAATATAGTATTTTTCCTGTCTTTAATATCTCCTGTTATTCCAAGTAATGACACATTGTACTCCTAGATCACTCTCCTTGTCTCTAACTATTTGTATCTTTCAAAAATATACTTTCTGCTAAGCATGTTATGCTATTGAACCTTTTAAATTTCTCACTGTCTGGAGATACTGCAACTGTCTTTGCTCAGGGACCTGGGTCCACTTGGTGGGTATATCAGAAGAACAGCGATGTTCAATGTGTACCACAAGAGAATTTGATGTATGGGGAGTGCACACAGCAATTGCCTGTATATATATGTATATATGTTATGTGTGTGTGCATTTAATGCATGCTAATCATTGTTCCTCTCCATATATCAAGCATGATGTAATGATGTGGAATAAGGAGTGAAATGTCATGTTTTTATAACTTCTGGTATTGGTATTCCACATTATAACATCACGTAGTGCATTGAGAATTAAATAGTTAATGCTCCAGCTCCATGGACCATTGATAGATTTGGGTATACCTGTCTCAGAGGAGAAGAACTACGTTCCCCAGAGGACTTTGCGTTGCTTTGTATTTTACATATTTCTGCTCAGAGGGAAAGATAAAAACTGTTTGCGTGTCACAAGACACTCTCTTTCCTTTGGGGATTGACACAGCATTAAGTGCTTGCTAGCCATCTCGCCTTCAGCGTTAGCGTAAGGCCTTCGGTTTTTTGGACACTCTCTTTCTCATTTTATTTGATTTATTAGCTTCAATTCCAGTTATATTGTATTATATTGTGTTATTTTGCTTTCTGATATCTTATTTAGTAAATTAGCTTTCCTCCGCAGATCGTTGCCGCTGTTTTGTTTCTAGGCCCATCTCCCTTTTCCCTTTTCCATTTTCCCCTTTCCTGGGGTGTGGGTCCGTGGATCCCCAGCACCAATCGTCACGGAGACAGGCTGAACCAGCCTATAAACTTTTGGTGAGTATGAGTGAACAATTATACCGAGTGAAGAAAATTGAGAAATTATACAAATCAGTGCAACTCTAAGTTTAGATGTAATTTTCTTGCATTTCTTCCCCTAGGATTAAACAAATTGTCATGAAGTTCCAGTACATATTAAATGTGAATTATACACTGAAGATACCAGAAGCCCCACAAAAGAGGTCTTCTGTAACTCACTGTTGGTATCAACTTGTTATTGTGCTCATTATGGCTCTCAAGACTGATGAAATTTATTTACAAAGAATTATCTTTACAAATAATATATTAATCTCCTCTCAGCACTGAGATATCTCAAGAAAACAAACAAACAAACAGACAACAAGAACATATAAAATTCAGGCTGTTTGAAAACTTATAACCAAACACTAAAACAGAGATAAGACCCCTCACCTTCAATGTCATACTACTACCAGTGAAGAACTTATAATTTTGACAGGTCTTCATAGGAACAAGCATGGGAAAAATGGATTGATACTAAAAAAACTGCGCATATTTGTTTTAACAGTAATTTCACTGTCAGTTAGCAGAAATTGGACTCTTTTTTTCTATAAATATTACTATCAGAGTAAAAGGCTTGGATTTTTAGTAGACTATTAATATGCTAATTGGAATCATATGATTTCAATACTTTTCAGAAAACTTTTGAAATGTAACCTTACATAAAATACTCATGACCAATGAAGTTTTGCGATAATCACAATAGCATTATATTTTGAACCAATCTTTCCAGAACTTTATTTGGATATTGGATGTACCCCTTGAGAACAACCTGGAATTCATTTTTAGAGATGTTAACTTTCCCTAAGTCTTAAAAAAAAAACAACAATCCAAGCCAATACAAACAAACAAAGAAAAACAAAAAAACAACAACGAAAAAAACAGAGGCCGGAGGCCAGAGTTTCAACCTGGAAATCTAAAATCTATGACAATGAAATTTGGTGATCGTTTCTGAAAATGTGAGCAAATGTTTTTTTAGCTCTTTCTATAAGCATCAGTTCTATAACATTTTTACCAAAGCCTGAAGTGACATTAGCTAAACCTCAGCATTTCTCTGTGCACCATAGGGTGCTCCAAGTTTCTTAAGCAGTGTACAAATAACATTTTTTTACACTAACCATGAGAGAGATGTTTGCTAAGACAGTAAGTTAAAATGACAGTACTAGAATATCATCTTGCTGTTCTTGCTGCTTCTACCACTCTCCCTTGCCTACGTAGTGACAGCTGCGTAGACTCAGCTCGTCTCATTAGCAGCAGCCTCTGAACCCCTGGTTTTCAGGACTCTGGCATAAATAAAGTAGGCAGAAGGCTCATGGCTGCTTTCCTGCCCTTGATTTTATGCTGTTCTCCACATCTGCTTAGTTTTGTTGTGCCAACAGAGAACTCTAGACACTTCTACTATGCTTTTATTTTTATTTTGTTTTATTTCTTCTTTAAGATCATTAGCATCTTATGTATTTGATGTTTCTGTAAGTATATTCACTCATGATGCTTATCAATCTTTCTGAATTCATCATACATCCATTGAATCTCTGAGAGACATCTCTGTTCCAGTCTCAACTCCCACTCTGCTTTCTACCTGTGAACTGCTTTTAACTGTGTTTCCCACTCTGTGAAATACTCTCTTTTGTCCCTTTTCTTAAGAGATGCTGAAATTCTATAATCTAATAATTACCATTATTAATACTCTAATAATGAAACCATATCAATCCATGCAATCATGTGTTGATGTGCCTGAGCCTTCAAAATAATAGTAAGAGATTCCTTCTTGTTATGATAGTACTGCAGATAGGCAGCCACCTAATATAAGTGAGATGGTTATACCCTATTATTCATTCCTCCTTTGTAAGCAGGTCTTTATAACCCGCATTTCTCAAATGAAAGTTGCAAGCTTGAGAGAATAATTTAAAAAGTGAGTATAAACAAAAAGGTTTTATAATTTAACTGTAATTTTCAGAAAATCTGATTTTCCTAAATGTCTTATTTTAAGATTTCTCTGACTATATGGAATTCATATAACTCTGGAATGTTCCTTGTCTCCTATACATGGTTACTCGTCTTGGGCACATGTTAGGGTGAGATCTATGTGTAGATAATTTCTCTCCTCCTTTTCCAAAAAGAAACACTGACTAAGAAAGAGATTTGGGGGCGTAAATCCCTACAGAACATGTTTCACTTAATTCAGCTTTTTGGGTCAAATAATCTGTGGTTTGTTTTCTTTTGTGTGTAGGTGTTACAAAATGGGTTCAAGTAGTAGACAGGCTGTTATTTGTAACTGCCAAGATGGCTTGTGCAATCTTTCACCTCCTGTTATGAATAGAGGCAAGCCAGACTGACAAAGAATCATAGAATCCTTAGAGCTGTCAGGGAGATCTGGAGGCCACCTAGTGCAACCCCCCAGCAATAAACAGGGACATGCACAGCCAGATCAGGATGCCCACGGCCTGATCCAGCCTCATCTTGAAAGTGTCCAGGTGTAGGGCATCAACCACATCACTAGGCAACTTGTTCCAGCACCTCATTACCCTCACTGTAAAATATTTTTTTTATTACATCTAACGTAAACATATCTCTTTGAGCTTGAAACCATTTTCCCTGGCTCTATCACCACAGATGCTGCTGAAGGGTCTGTCCCATTCTTTTTTGTGGCTCCGCTTTAGATACTGAAAAACAACTCTCAGGTCATCTCAGAGCATTCTCTTCTCCAGGCTGATCAGCCCCAGCAATCTCAACTTGTCTTCATAGGAGAGGTGTTCCATCATATTTTTGTGACCCTTCTCTCGACACATTCCAACATCTCTGTCTCTCCTGTACTGAGGATTCCACATCTGAAAGAAGTACTCCAGGTGAGGCCTTACCAGCTCAGAGTAGAGGGGCAGAATCACTTCTCTCAACCCCTGGGGGATGCCACTCTTCACTGATCTTGATCAACATTGAGCCATTGACCACAATTCTCTGGAATGAATCTTGCAGCCAGTTCCTCTTCCATTGAACAGTCCTCCTATCAAATCCATATCTTTCCAATTTGGAGAAAAGCCTGTTGTGAGGTACCATGTCAAAGGCCTTACTAAAGTTTAGATAGATGACATCAGAGGCTCTTCCATTGTCCATTGATGCAGTGACATCATCACAGAAGGCCATCCTTGCCCTTGATGAAGTCATGCTGGTTCCCATGTGTCATCTCCCTGCCTTCCATGTGCCTTAGCACAGCTTCCAGCAGGATCTGCTCCATGATCTTCCTTGGCACTGAGTGAGACTGACAGGTCAGTAGGTCCCAGGGCCATACTTTTTACCCTTTTTAAAAATGGGTGTGAAGTTACCTTATTTCCAGTCACCAGGGACTTCACCTGGTTGCCACAGCTTTTCAGATATCATAGAGGGTGGCTTGGCAACTACATCAGCCAGTTCCCTTAGGACTCTAGGAACTTCTTGCAACTTTGTTCTGAACATGGAGGAGAGTTATTTTACCAGTTACCTCAATCTTTCAAATACATAAATTAAGGAAATATCTGAGATTCTCCTTAAAAAATCTTAGAGACCGGAAGTATGTTTATCCTTTGAAGTATTTCAAAATAGAGTTGCTATATTTTCAATCTTTAATGGAAAGTTAAAATAAACATAATTTAAAAACTCTCCTCATCCTTCAGACTATATGCTTGAAGTCTGGCTATTTAATTTGTACGCCTTCTGTTAACAGTTACATTTAAAATATTTGTAACCTGCTGAACTAAGTCTGCTAACAGCCATTCACCGTCAAGAAATTCAAATGACTACTGCCTATGGCAATAAACAAAGTCAGCTGGTCATATTTCATTGCTATCTATCTCCTGTTATAATTCTGCTATCCTCATGAAAAGCAATCATTAGCAAAATAAGTCTGTGCAACCTAATTAATAACTGACCCCTGGCATACATATGTGAAATCTAAAGATGATAAAAACTTAATTTTCCATCAGGATTGTTTCCGACTGGACGTGACTTCAGCAGTTTATTTTTATGTTTTTATGAAAACAAACAAAAACAAACAAACAAACAAAACAAACAAAAACAAGGGCATGTATCATATAGCCTCAGAAATATTCTACATAGCATTTTACGTTTGTGCTTAGGAAAATTTGCATGTGTGTACTCTGTGTTTTCCATCTATTCATGTAAATAACAGTGATGGTACAGAAAGCATTTGTTCTCTCTTACTTTGGATAGTATTCTACTTTTGGAAATCTTTCATGATATGCCCTAGGACAAGAGTATTATGATAAAACAATATAACAAATGGATACATTTTGGAAAGAGAGAGATGTTCCACTTTTCAAGAAAAGTTTATATTTACTGCCTAACAATCCAAATGTGAAAAATCATACAGTATTATTTTTGTGAAGTTCTGTTTTCTTCTTTATCTACAATTATTTTTAAATCAGAAGTGACCAGGAGAATTTTAATAGAACCAATCACTAGTTTATCTTTTCTAATTAAACAAAAACAAGCAAACAAACAAACAAACAAACAAAAACAGTTTAAATTCTCAGTTTGTTAATTCCTATTTATAGTATTCCTTTTCTCCATCAGGGAACTGAGGAGAAATGAGGGGGAAATCAAAACTGTGTTCTTTTGTTCTTTTTTTTTTTTTAATACAGAAAAATAACTTCAGTTTTATTACTACATTCCAATGTTTTTGTATTCAAATATATTATTATTCAAAAATGGAAATAAGAAAACATTCCCTCCTATACTAAGTCCTTGAAATTCACCATAACTTCTTAAAGATGGGTAAAGCAGGAAATATCTGTGAAGAAGTCAATTTTTATTACTGTAAGAATGTTTGTGAAGAGATGTGGTACCATCAAATTTTCTTTTTTTTTTTTATCATACTTCAAATTCCTTATGTTTTAGCCTGCTGTTGTCTTTGCTGTTACTAGTCTGAATGCATTTATTTTCAGGATGGTTTAAATTGGATACTTACATTAATGCATTGTCAATTTTCTATTATGGCAGAATAAAATTAAAATAGGAAATATAAATGTGGCTTAACAATACTACAGTTTTAAAGATTCTCTCATATGCCAAAAGTACACATTGTCACTAGTCAAGTAAACTTAATGGCTCTCACAAAACAGTATTGGCAAATGCCATTAACAAGATGTTCTCTTTAAAAGTTGAATTGTTTTTCAAAAAGAAATTATATTATTGAATTTGACTGGCTGAATGCAGACCGATTACTTTTACAAGCACTTTAGATACGGCAAATAAAAGAACAAAATATAATAGCACTGATAAGTATTTCCATGTTTAAGTATTGTTTCCCTTATATTTAATATTCTTAGAATGAAAACTGGTGTATCTTAGGACACCAATATAGTGTTTAAATATTAGTTTGATTTAGCTATAAATTTGCAAGCAGAAAGAAGTCCAGAATTTAAAGTTTTACAGTTTCATCTCCAGAAAGCTTGATGTTATTTTGTAATAGCCTATGGGGCAACCTCTTGCTCTCTGCAGAACCACTGATAGCAGTGACTCAGTAACAGCACATCAGATTTCACTTTTTGTCTGACAGCAAATCTTGCTCTGCATCACTGAATTGCCATCTTGCAATGAACCACAGAATTTATTAATAAGGAGGAGTTTTTGAGAGAAGCCCTTTTCTTCTTTTAAAATCTCAGCCTCAAGGCTTCAAAGTCATTCATGTTTCAGTGCTATATTGGTATAGTGCACTGTGCACTCTTTTTAAATTCAGATTTGGCTGAGCTAATTTAACTACAGCACATAAGAGGAACTAATTTGATTCTACATTTGAATTTAAATTTAGGATTTCTAAATTTTGTCTTTAACAGCACAGAAGGACAAAAATATTCATGTCTGATAAATACAAAGTTTTGGGATTTTTAAGGTTTTCAACAATAGGTTGTTATTCAACTTCTTTTTCTTAAAGACCATTTGCCACAGACAGCTTTCAGTGCATGTATTTTTATACTTGAAAGCATAAGAGCCTTCCGTTGATTGTGTGTATAAATCATGCAGAGCCTGTTGGTAGCAACAGAGAAAATACTGCCTGCCTAGCTGAATTCAATGATGGCAGTGCTGTGAACTGTATGGTGCCAAAGCCCTGGAGTAGGAGTGACAAAACCAGATGAGGTCCTGACACTTGCAATGGTTTGGCTGTGCTCCAGTGCGCATGCTGGGCAGGTGCTGAAAGCGTTAGTTTGCATGCATCACTGGGATTGGCAACCTGCCGAAATCTTTTCAAACACAGATCCAGTTTTCTAAGAGCCATATAAAAATATTTTTTTAAAAAGAGAAATACACTAACTCAAAGAATTTGAGCTTACTTTTTCAACTACAGCACTGAATTATTCTATTTCTGGAGTGCCCTGCTTGAGAAACATTACAAGTTTTTAGGTTTAAGATTGCAGGATGAATGACTGCTTTGCGTTTTAGGAGAGAACATAGCTGAAAACTGTGAGGAGTCACAGTTGGCATCAGCAGTTCGATAAAGGTCTTGGCTTTGTCTTTGATCAGTAAGGATAAAACAAAACCCCGGATACACACTTTCACATAGCAGCTCAATAACCACCCATCACTATCATGAGAGAGTAAAACATACTGACAGCGGTGCCTTATTTTTTCTTAATAACTCAGTGTTATTTATCTTCTTATCTTTATTTTACTATTTAGGAGATAGAGCTGACAATCTACTGTCTCTCCAAATTCAAAGTCTTATACATTTGAATATTATAGTGCACTTTGCACTTTTTAAAATTCAAATTTCCTTGAGCTAATTCCTTTAACTACAGAGAATCATTTTCTTTTGGAGGTTAGTGGAAGAGGTCATTTCTTTCACATCAGACATTTTAATCATTAAGATGGGAGTTGTCTCCAGTGCTTGGAGCTGAGATAGTTTAATTTTCCCATCTTTATTACTTTATGAATACTATGTTGTCACAGTTTTATTATTGCTACTTTCCTTATTTTTTTAGAGTTTTGTTTGGTTTTACTCCTTGGAGAAAATCACTGTTTTATCGTGTTTTGTTTTGTTGCAGGTATCAGGCTGTTCACACAGTATATCGCACTATTACTTCTGTATATCAAGGTATAGAAGGTATAATATAATAACCAGCAAGAAAAAATACACATTTCTAAGTGTAGTGAAGTTGGAGTCATTTTCTTGTCATTCTGAAATCTGTCTAAACCTTTTCTACCAACTCATATGGAAAAACAAACATTAATTTGAATGAACTACTAATGTGATATCAGTAAGAAGAATCAGTGATACAGAACAAAATTTTTCTCACTACAAATATGAAAAGTCTTAATCCAAAGTTGGACCTGTTAAATAACTTTAATTTTTATCTTATTTTCCCATGAGAAAAAATATTTTTAATGTTAAATGCACTTGTATTGTTAGATCAATATTGCATATGGACATACAGTCACATGTTCAACCAATGTACAATGCATCAATCGTGTATTAAAATTTTCTTTGTATTTGTTTAGCACCGTTGATTTCGTAGCTAAACAAGCATGAGATGATCTACAACGATGAGTGAGATGAGACTCTACTTTATGACAGAATTCAGGTGTGTCTACGTGAAACAGTATTCCAATGTGCTGTAGCAGCACTGACTGAGCTGGTATTTTTAAATGACACAACATATGTCATTTCCAGTAGCATTGCAGTTATTTCAATCATGCCTGGAAGAAGAAGAAGAAAAATTACCATGGATATTTTTCTATATTGTGTGTTTTCTTCTCCCAGAGCCAGTTGGTTTGATGGAAGTAAAGGAATGTATACTGCATTGCTATTTGTTATGCTGCTCACTTTAAATATATGAGGGAGATAAATGTCAAAGATTAAAAACAAAGCAAAACAAAACAAAAAAACACTGTTCAAGCTAAAGAACAATACTGTCACAAAAAAAGAAACAAAAAGAAATGAGCTTAAATTTTAATGTTAAATATTCCTGAATGAATTTAGTCTCAAAATAAGAAAAAGATTTCCAGCAAGGAGAGAGAGAAGGTACAGAATAGCCTTCTGACAGCTACAGGAAGGCACAGAGAATTTTAACTAGTTTTAAGATGAAACACATCCTATTTGTGAAGGGACTGTTTCATGCAGCTATCTGAAACAAAAAGGGTATAAGCTGTAGAGAATTTCATCAGTTCTCATAACACACCTATACCCTATTCCCACCTCTCCACAAAAACTAGCAGAGCGAGACATCAAATCACATTCCACAAATTTAACTTCCAGAAACATAATTTTATGTAGTAGCGTGGTCCTTCTACTATCAGACGAGAGAATCAGTTATGTGCTGTGGTGGTTTCATCATGCTGCTCTCTCATTCTCTGTCATGGTTTTAAGATTTCTGTTATCGTTATTCCACATCATAACACCATGTGAGGCACTGAGAGTTAAAGAGTTAATTCTATAAGTCCATGGACTGCTGAATTTTCAGTATCTGGCACTCAGAAGAGAAGAATAACTACATACCCCAGGGGACTTTGCATTCCAGTTTTCGACCTAGAGGGAAAGGTAAAAGTACTCACAAGTCCCAATACTTCCCCTTTTGTTGTTCATCTCAGCAGTAGAGGTTCCCTAGCCATCTTGCCTTCAGCTTTAGTCTAAGGCCTTTAGTTTTTGGACATTCTCTCTCTCATTTTATTTAATTTATTAGCTTCATTTCCAATTATATTGTATTACACTGTATTATTTTGCATCCTGATATCTAATTCAGTAAATTATTTTTCCTCCTCAGATTGTTGCCTTTGTTTTCTTTTTAGGGCCATCTCCCTACCCTTCCCCTTTTCCCCATTCCCCGTTTCTGGGGCATATGTCCATGGGTCCCCCACCCCATTAGTTACAGAATCAAACTGTCCCACAAACCATTGACACTCTGTCTTCAACAAAGGGAGAAAATCCAATGAGAAAAGCTCACAGACTGAGGTAAGAACAGGAGACCCTGCACCAATTGTCATAACGGACAAAACAGATTCACTGTGTTTAAGGGAGGTTAATGTACTTTACTGCCTATTGCTGACAGACTAGAGCAGCGAGAACTAGTATTTACAAACACCTTCCCTTCATCCACTCTCTCCCACTTCCTCTCCCCCAAGTGCTGCAGGTAAACAGAGAATGGAAGCTGCAATCAACCCACAAATCTTTGTCTCTGCCACTCCTCTGTGGTCACTCTGCCTCTGCTCTAGGTGATTCCCTCCTACAGGATGCCATCCTTTCCAAACTGATCTCACATGGGCTTCCCACAGGCCATGGCTCTCCCAGCAGTTCTCGATCCCATGTGGCCCATACTTCAGCCACTGTTCCAGCACAGCCCCATGGGCAGTAGCTCCCACAGCCCTCCTGCCCCACCATGGGCTCCTCTACACAGGCTGTGGCTTTAGCCCAGGCTGCTCCTGCAGGACCCCCTGCATGAGCTGTGCCTCTTCTAGGCATAATCTGCACTGCTGCACCTGGGGCTTAAATTCCATGAGATTAAGGTTGGCTGCTACCAGGGTTGCTCCTAACAAACTGAACATTAATGCTATGTTCTCATGTTTTCACCAGCTCTCATTTATTTCTTGATATATATATTGACTACACACCCTTATTCAAAATTTGTCATGGCTTCAGGCTTCACTGCAATAAAGCCTTTAATAACTAAATAATGACAATGCACACAGTGAATTTTTAATCATTAAGGAAAGTGCTTAACCAGTAAATAACGATTCAATGTTTATAGCTCAGTGTCTTTTTAATCATGTGATATCCTGTGGAATAAGTTGAAGCCAGTATTTAATATTAGGTCAATATAATCCTATTTCAATAACTAACACAAAGAACAACTTTAATGTAGCCTAAGTAGTCCTTAAAGTACAACACACAGTGGAAGCATGACAAAAATTTTGCCATACCTGCATTGTCACAGCTGAAAAGAAAACCTTTAGGATCATAGATTCTCATGTTGAAGTAAGTATATGTGTAACTGTAGCTTATTCTGCTCAAATTCAAAACAAGACTTTCCAACTGGTATCGGATATACTGGACCTTGTTCTTCCTAGTATGGATGGGCTTGTTAGGGAAGTGAAGCTCAGGGGCAGATTGAGATGTAGCAATCATGAGAAGGTGGAGCTCAAGATCTTTCCTGGAAGAAGGAAACCAAAAAGTGAGATTGCTAACCTGAACTTAAGGAGAGCCAAATTAAATCTCTTCTGGGACCTTCACAGAGATACCCCATGGGCTAGGGTATTAGAAGGTAAAGGGCCCGTGAGTAAGAAAACAGGCAAGGGTGGCAGGAGACCTGTATGGAGCAAGGAGTTCATGCATAAACTCAAAGGGAAGAGAAAAGACCATGAAATGTGTAAAAAGAGTCTGAACGCTTGGGAAATATTGTCAGGGCCTGCAGGGATGCCATGAGGAAGGGAACTGGATCTGGCAAAGGAAATAAAGGATAATAAGAATGTATTTTTTTAAGTATGTCAATGGTAAAAGAAAGACTAGGGAAAATGTGGGTCCCCTACTCAATGAGGGGGGTGATCTGGTAGCAAGGGATGTTGAGAAAGCAGAGATACTGAATGCCTTCTTCCCCATTCTTCTGCATCACCCACCAAGTGGACACAGGTCTCTGAGCAAAAGTCCCACAGAGAGGTTTTCCCTTTCCAGAAGCTGGAAGGACCCACACCGCTTTTCCCAACGTGCTCTTTACATGTACTACAGGGATCTTATCTCCCTCTACTGTATTTAGGGAGCTGGACTAGGTAGGACCATAACAATTGATAGATCAGCCAGGCAGCTTCTGTTAAATGCTTCTCCCATTGTTAAAATTTTCCACCACACATTGCTTTCAACATAGTTTTTAAAAATCCATTATATTGTTCAATTTTACCAACAGCTGGTGCGTGATAGGGAATATGATAAATCCACTCCAATGCCATGATCTTTGGCCCAAGTGTTTACAAGAGTATTTCTGAAATGAGTCCCATTATTTGACTCAATTCTTTCTGGTGTGCCACTTCGCCACAGGACTTGTACTTCGAGACCTAAGATGGTGTTTTGAGTGGTAGCATGGTGTACTGCATATATTCCAAGCCACCCAGTGGCTTGGATGAGAAAGCGCTTCTGATGAGCCCTAGTTAAAATGCTGAGAGGGAATTTTTAAATGAATTTGGTAAAATAGAAATATCAGCTCAAAGACTGGCATAGTAGCTAGTTCAGATGGAAAACAACAGCAAGACTACCCGTCACAAAGAAAATGACAAATTAAAAGTTAAAGTGTTTCTGTTTTTCTGTATATTCTTTAGTGATGAAAGAAAATACCTTTTTCCTAAGCTTAGTTACTGCTGAAGCAACTATTTATCACAATGAGTCAGCAATCAGTTTGCAGTTACCAGACTGGTTCATGCATCTGTACTGCCTGGTGTCCCTCAGTAACTTGCATCCCTCTCTAGAAATAACACTTATTCACAAGACCTTCAGGTTCTTTGGACAGTGAACACTGAGGAGAGTTATATAGTTCTCTCCACTCCAAGTCTTAGAAGCAGCAAACACTCCTGAGCTTTACTGCATTCCAGCACTTCCAGAGAAAAAATTACCAGCACTACAGGACTTGGCTGCAGTGTTTGCTTTTGCTGTGCAGTGCCCCCACAGAAGCCTCTCCGAATTTGTCCTACAATACCATAAGGGCTTGTTTCCTAATTCAAAACATAGAGCTACATTTGCTTTTGAGATACCATGGTACTTATCCCAGATAAAAACTGATGTTATGATTGCACTGTGGAAAGAGCACACTAGGAGAGCAGGGATGCTGCTGAAGAGTTCACAGCATTCAAGGAGCTGGGCTATGCTCAGTTTTGTATTTCCAAAGATCTGGATATAATCAGATAACGTCTCAGAGATAAACTGCTCTAAGGGGAATGAAAATGCTGGTATGATCCCGAACAAAATCAAGCCTAAGAGTACGTCTAAGTAGGAAAATATATTAGGAATTCATGTCACACATTCTGATTTTGTTACTAATCTCTTTAACCATAATAATATGGTATCATCTGACCATGCTTCAGTAACGTTGGTAATAGCTATAGGTGAAGATTTCCCTAGCCTTCCCCAAGGCAGAGTCTCATCTTCTTACTGCTGCAGAATGAAAAGTTGATAAAGCCTCTGGGAGAAAAAAAAAAAACTTGTTTTATCCAAACGAATCTTCTATTTTAATGAATGTACTGTACACTTTTAAAACAATAATTAGTCTACAGTCAAGGAGGAAAAGAAGGAATAGGCTCAGAGTAGCAGTGTTCTAAGAAACAGAAACAGCACATCTTGGAACTGACTTAGCAGGTCTCCCAAATACAAAATTTAATTAGCCAGTGAGAATTTGCATCCAATATATTATTAAACCTTGAAGCTGAAAATTAATTATTGCTATCAAGATTAATTTGAAACTAGAGGAAAGAGAAGGTGAGCTAAAATCTAAGGAATTCAAATAAATGTATGCTTCTTCAGGTAGTTTTGCAAATCACTGTGAAGACTTTTTTGCCTTCATTACCTGTTCAAAACACACTGACAACTATTTAAATTTCTGAGTTTTTTAGAAAAATTTGTGTGATACAATTTCAGTATAAAGAGGAAAAGTTGTACATCCACAGAACAGTAAACTGAGGCTCTAAACTGTTCTTTGAATTTCCTGCTGTTACAAATAAAATCCTAGATGGAAAAAGAAACCCAGGTATGTTTAATCACAATAAATGCTGTTTTCAGGGCAAGCGAGCCCAGGCTCTATGTTTGCATTCTGTCACTGGAAGGTAGAAGGTCACACTCTTCCAGGGCTCATTTTTCACTGTGATTGCTAAGTTTGGGATAAAATTTCTTTTGCATTTGTCTCCTTCTGCCACATAATAACAAGTTCTATGAGTATATGTAGAAAGTATAAAAGTAGATGCTCCTATAGAATTGTAGTAAAATTTAGCATTTATCTTCTCTTTTTAATCTGCTGGAAAAGTGTAAGAGAGTGTTTTGAGCTCCATTATACAATAAAAAAATATGATTATAACCAAAGTTATTTGTTCATAGATATATAGACAGTTTTTTTTTAGGGGCTTGGAAGCTAAGTTGTCTCTTTCCTCTTCAGGTGCTCACTCCCTACTCCACCTCAAATGAAGAGAAAGAAACTCAAATTATTATTATTTTTTTTTGTTTCACTTTTTTTGAAAAGATTTTTTTTTATTATTTTTATGTCATTTAAGATATTTTTTATTCCTACAGTCACTCCATGGTAAATAAATAAGATTGAAATTAAGCACCCTCTCATCCTTCTTACTTTCATTTTCCATATTGTTTTTGAAGTTATAAGGAAATACAATAAATTTCAGTGAGTGAATGATCCCATTCACTCTCAGAACGTATAAAACTACATGTGCTAAATTGTTCATCACTGACTGGGTAGATGAGGGGAGAGCAGTGGATGTTGTGTACTTTGACTTTAGCAAGGCATTTGACGCTGTATCCCACAATATCCTTGCTATTAAACTTAGAAAATGTGAGATAGATGAGTTGACAGTGAAATGGGTTGAAAGCTGTCTAACCAGCAGAGCTCAGAGGGTTGTCATCAGCAGTACAGTCTGTTTGGAGGCCTGAAACTAGAGGTGTTTCTCAGTTGTCAGTGCTAAGAATCATAGAATCATAGAATCACAAGGTCGGAAAGGACCTACAAGAACAAGTAGTTCAACTCTCCACTCACTGCCATTGCTACCACAAGCTACTAAACCATATCTTGCAGATCCTCATCCAGATGCCTTTTGAGCACTTCCAGGAAAGGTGGATCCAACACCTCCCTGGTTAGGCCATTCCAGTGCCTGACCACTCTCCAAGAGAAAAAGATTTTCCTTATGTCCAATCTAATTCCAATCTTGTTCAACAACTTCATCAGTGATCTGGATAAAGGGTTAGAGTCAACCCTCAGCAAAGGTGCTGGAGATGAGCTCTGTGGAGAAGGACATGGAGGTTGTGGTGGATGACAGATTGGCCATGAGTCAGCAGTGTGCCCTGGTGACCAAGAAGGCCAATGACATTCTGGGCTGGATTAAAAAGTATGTGGACAGCAGGTCAAGGGAGGTGGTCCTCCCCCTCTACTCTGCCCTGGTGAGGCCACATCTGGAGCACTGTGTTCAGTTCTGGGCTTCCCAGTACAAAAAAAAAGACAGGGATCTCCTATAAGGTGTCCAGCGGAGGGCCACAAAGGTGATAAAGGGCCTGGAGCACCTTCTGTATCAGGAAAGACTGAGTAACTTGGGTCTGTTCAGCATGGGGAAAAGAAATCTGAGGGAGGATCTGATAAATGTTTATAAATACCTAAAGGGAGGTGGGATACAAGTGTATGAAGACAGGCTCTTTTCATGGCTCTTAGCAATAGGACAGAGAACAGTGGCCTAAAGCACGAGCACAGGAATTTCTGTGCTAACATGTGGAAGAACGTCTTTACTGTGAGAGTAATGGAGCACTGGAACATCTTGCCTAAGGACATTGTAAAGTCTTTTATGGAGATATTCAAGATCTGTTTCAACAGTGCAACCTACTGTGGGATACCTTGTTTAATCAGAGGTGTTGGACTCTATGATCTCTTGAAGTCTCTTCCAACCCTTCCAATTCTGTGATTCTCTGAAAGCAAGCTGGAAGACAAGATCTCGATAATTACATGCTAACTCATTATAGACAGGCACTGATTATGAGTTATGCTTGAAGCCACTCCTGAATCTAAAGTAGTATTTGAATATCTGTATCTAGGGTGAAACAGTGTTTCAGTATCTTAAGGTATCTACATGAGATAAAAAGATCAGATCATTTGCACATTTGAACTTTTGTAGTGGATAACCAGCATTTCTCCCTCTTAAAAGAAGGGGAAAAGAGTTTTAGAAAAAAAAGTGTTTGACCTAAATTCTTTGTTATTTATCAAAATTTTAGTATCTCAATTAAAACGTATTGCTTACTACATATTACTAGGCCACTGATCATAAAGGAAAATCATGAAATCATTTATTTCTAGGATAATACTATGTCATAGGGAGAAAAGAGCAACAAACAACAGAGCAATGAGAAGATCAGTTTAGAGAGGGGAACAAATAAGGAACAGGCTGTGTCAGTAAGATGCATTCATACACACTCACCCAGACATATACACCTTATTAACCAAGACATTCCCTGAGTAGCATTCTAATGAATTAGCATCATCAAGCCTAGGGAATTGCTGGAATCTATCCAGAATTGGACCCTCTCTAACCCAACTTATGTTGGGTCAGGAGAACCCCAGAACACTAGCATTCACTTCAAAACATCAATTTAGAATAGTTAAGAGAAGTCTCTTGCATTTTTCACAGCTGAGACATCAAAGGCTCTGTAGCAGTCATCTTATTATTTCACAGGTCACTAAGTAGTACAGAGATGTCAGTCTCCCAGCATTTCTGGTTTGCTTCTTCCAACACATGTGGACCTGAATTACAGCCATACTTATAGGAGAACCCTTATTGGTCACACAGTGTAACTTTACTGGGAGAACCACACTTTAATTTTTGTGAGCTTCCAAGAGTTTGGATCGACCATTATCTTATAAATTGTTATTTAAGAAGGAAAATAAATAAATAATGTAATGTTTGAAATATATAAAAAAAGTAATGAATGTGAAAAATAAAAAGACAGCAGATGTTACACATCTGGTCATTTGTCACAGATCACTTTTCCATTAGTAATTTGACTCCAGGCCTTCATTGTGACACTTTACTAATGAGTTTCTTAGGAAGAGGAAAAGAAAAAAAGAATTTTGGTCAAAAACATACTCTATGTACCATCAGAGAATCTTTAATCTCATTTTCACCCAATTTTGGTTTAGCATGAAAGAAGACTTTTAATGGTTAGTTAATTTGTTTTTCTGAACAATTATTTATATTAACAGGCTAGTATTTTGTGAACTACGATATGATTTAAGCTACATATCATGCCCCCAGGATGCTGAAAGGAAGATCCCACATTACTCTGGTGCCTTTTCTGGCAAAGTAGAAATAGATAAGTAGTTTGATGGCCACAGTAAATGTTATCATCCTGGCACCGTATCACCCCAAAGTGAAGGGTGAGCAATCATATCTTCTTTGCAAGGAATGACATAGTCAGAAGGGGAAATGGAAGTGAAAAACAAGCTTAAATATTCACAGCATATACCAAAGCATCGGTTGCAGGATATCTCTTCAGAGCGTTGCTTTGAACTTATCTAAATTTAGGCATGTAACAAGTTGTTTAAATTAGGAATGCAATCCTATAGTGGTAAGAGAAAGAATTTTCTGGTGGCTTGTTTCTTTTTGGATATATTTTAATTCCTCTGGTGTAACAACAGAAGAAGCATAAAGTGATTACTGTTTTGTTTTAGGTGTTCTTTTTAAGAACTTATATGTGTGTGAGATGAATCTGGGGCTGAATTTACAGTCTATCTGGGCAGAAGTTTCAGTTGCCATAGGTACTTTGTGTTTTATTTTCTTCTTACCAATAGTCTAGAAAGGAAAATATTTGCTATGAAGCTATGCTTTCAATGTGGTGGAATATTTTCGCTTTCATTCTAGTTTTGAATGGAAAAAATAATGTTAAAATCATATAGATACTACAGTTATGTCATTTTGTTTGTAACAGTTAATTTGAGGATGTGATGATTTATGTAAGGCTTTTTTGCAATGGGACAATCCCAGGCAGATGGCTTAATTAAGAAGAAAATGGAAAGTCATTGAAAACTCAGTCTCATGCTTTTGTAATAACAGAATTTACAGACTGGTAACAAAATCACAACTATAAACGGAATAAGTGCAGGAGTAAACCTAATCTTCTTCTGTTCATTGTTTTCCCTCTGTAGAAATTCATGAGTTGATTGATGTTTTTTTATTTTATTGAATTCTTTTAAATATATTTTAAGATTATACACTAAATGTCCATACAGAAGACTGAAAAATGAAAGATAAAATTATACTGTTCTAAGATTACTAGCAAGGGTCATAAGAGACAATAAGTTTGAAGTACTATTACTTTAGTTTCCTCCTGCTGGTTTTGAATCCTTAGTAAAGTTTTCACTGGCTGCTATAAAATATAAGTCATAGAACCATAGAGTCATAGAATGGCTTAGGTTGGAGACAACTTTAAATATTGTCTAGTTCCAACACCCCTGCAATGGGCAGGGTTGCTAGCCATTAGATCAGTCTGCCCAGAATCCCATCCAACCTGGACTTGAATGCCTTCAGTGATGAGGCATCCACAACCTCTCTGGTCAACCTGTTTCAGCACCTCACTACCTTCTGAGTAAAAAGTTTATTCCTGTCATCTAAGCTAATATTCCCTCTTTTAGTTTAATGGAATTCCCCCATTTCTGTCACTATCAAATCATGAAAAAAGTTGGTCCCCCTCCTGTTTCTAAGCTACCTTCCTTCTAATACAGGAAGGCCACAATGAGGTCTCTCTGGAGCCTTCTCATCTCCAGGATAGACTTTCAAGTGGAAAAGTTGGTTTGGCAGGAAATTTATGGGAGACAGAAAATCCTACATATCAATAGTAAATCAAAAGAGTATTCATTTACTTAGCACATTTCCATAATATATGAAAATTTCCATTTGAATTGAGATTTCAAATCATGAAATGCATGATATTTAAAAGAAGCATTACAATTGCATATTAATAGCACTTTTTTGAAAACTTTGTAACATATTAAAAAATAATTTTGTGAAGAAAAAAAGTTGCATGAAAGCAAATGTGTCAGAAATATCTACCATACATTGTACACAATCTTTAAAGTTTAATAAACTTCTTTCTACTTCTACTTTTTTTTGGACAGGCTAGAAAGGTATGTTCCACTGACATTTGCAGACAGGAGTTTCATGGCAGAAATACACATATGAAATACATTCTTAAGAATATTGCTTCTATGTTGTCAGCCTGTTCATTTCACAGTAAAGCAAATAGTGTTAATACTATTTGGCTGTAAATGAGCTATGGAGTTTTCTTCAGATTTTGTCTTCAAAATGGAAGTGTAAAAATGAAATATTTATTTAAAAAAATTTGGATCTCTGTTGCTTATTTGCCTAATATATATATCTGCATTTTGAGTAAGAACCATGAGGATATGGAACAGTGAGCTGACATTGTATCTCAGGGGATTATGGGATGTATTTGTCCTCAAAGTCTAACATAGACTTCCTCTTTTGACTAGTTGACAGCGCTTGAAGAAAAAGTGATTTCTGACACTTTCATAAAAGTTTCAGTTTGCTTATTTCAGAGACAATTATTTCTGCTTCTGGTAACTGGAGGAGGAACTCTACCTTCAGCTCTTATTTTAGTAACTCATTTTTCTTTGTCAAATTTTTCTATATACTCTGAACTCAACAGCAGCATTAACACTCCAAGGACCTAGCATGTTTAATAGGAATAGGTTCTAATGTTAAGTATGTAATGACAGAAGGCTTTTTTTTTCTCTCTTTTTTTCCTCATTTCTATGCAGTGGCATTTATAAGAAATACACAATCGTACTAAGAGAGTGGAAGGATGTACGAGCTATTCTGAGCAGAAAGCTGTGCAATCAAACTGAAGAAGAAAACACTTTTTATTCCTAAGGGTTAAATGTAGAGTTATTGGAGGAAAAAAATGGTATCTAGAGTCTCAAATACCACTGTGGGTTCTTGGAGTGTTGTAGTTTAATCTGGCAGACAGATCAGCATCACACATCTGTTCACTCACACCCCCTAAATGGAATGGGGAAGAGAACTGGAAAAAGGTAAAACTCTTGAGCTGAAATAAAGACAGTTTAATAGGAAAGAAAAAGAAGGAATTCTGATGATTGTGATAATGATGAAGATGATGATGATATGCCTTTCTAGCTCCTTGTGCATTCTATGTTCCTCACAGGCAGGGCAACAGGAGAAGTCAAAAAGTCCTTGGCTGAGCATAAACACTGCTCAACAACAACTAAACACTGGTGTGTTATCAACATTACTTTTCTCCTAAATTATAACACAACACCATACCAGCCACTATGAAGAAAATTAACTCTATCCCAGCTGAAACCAGGACAATATTCACTACTTATTCCATAATACTTACCTCATGCTCAGGTCCCAACTTTTCAATACATCCATTTGATATATACATACAAATGTCATTACTTTAGACTATAGGCCATCCTTCTATAGTACCCATTCAGTTTGTTTGGTCTACGACTTTGAGCTCCATCATAAAAGTCCTCCAGTGCAAGAAAAACTTTGTATAGTGTTGAATAGTTGCATGGTGAAGAAAATACTGGTTCCATCACCACTGCTCTAGTCTGGTTCTGTCTCTGTTGCTTTTTGCTCAGTTCTACCGAAAATCATTCTCAATTAATTCCAGCAACTCTTGCTGTGATACTATTGATAAGATACATAACATCCATAGTAGTGATTAAATACGGCATTATGTAGCAATTAATGTCATAAAATTCAGATCACTGGCTGCTCTCACCCAGAATCAAATACCACTGAAGTATGAACCAGAATTCTCCATCATTCTACATCCACCCATCATGTAAACCTAGGACCCTGAGCCAAAGCATTGTCACAGGTAAACTCACGTTGCCCAAGACAGGAATAAGTCAGTCTGTGTTGCCCAGCATGTAGGAATCTTGATTGGAAAGGTTGACAGATCTGCTGATTTTGAACAACGAGGTGGCTTTTGCTATATGTGAATCCCAATGTTTGAATGTCCCAGAATCACAGAGTTGTAGGGGTTGGTAGGGATGCCTAGAGATCATCAAGTTCAAGCTCCCTGCCAAAGCAGCTCCTTAGGCCAGGTTGCACAGGTAGGCATCCAGGTGGGTTTTGAACATCTCCAGAGAAAAAGATTCCACAAACTCTCTAGGCAACCTTAAAAACTTGTTATTACCTTCATAGTATGCTTATGCTTGCATAAATAAATCAGTGTTGCCATTTATCATTTTGGTGAAAATATTCCTATTGATTTAAAATATTACTCCAGTTTAGACCTCATTTTTAAAAAGTGTCAAAAAATATACTGCTTTCAACAGTATAGAAATGGTATCCTAAATTTATAATTTCTTAAGCTGTGGTAGAGTTAACCTTGGACTTAAACCTTGAGATTCAACTAATCTCTCTTTCAGTGTCCCCTTTTATCTTAAATCATCCTAATTTCCTCTGTTGTCAGTGGAGAGGTATAGGCATTCATAGCTTACAGCTATGACCTAATTTAGATATGGTTTCAGAACAAATTCATTTGAGAAGTGTCAATCTCTTTCCACTCACTATCAGTTCCATAAGGCAATCTATAAGATTAGCTGTAATACAAGTAGCAGTGTCATAAAAACTCTCAAAATCAATCTAATTGTCTAAATAAGTATCTAGTGCCCAGTGGTTCACCTGTTCTCCAGCTCCCAGCCTGAAATAGTGCAAATTTGCCTTACTTTGCTGTATTTTAGGACTTTAATTATGTCTGAAGTACTCAGTGATGTGTCAGGAGCACTAGATGACTACATTAGGTAACACAAGCGTAATTCCGTGCTAATATCAGATGAAGTAAATATCAGCTTGGTATTAAATATCTAGGTGTCAACTTACCAGTCTCTAGAATTGAAGTAGTCTGATCTACAAACGTCACCTTGGATCATATTAAGATAACTCTATAATGACTGGAGTTTGGCGTTCAGCTCATCTTGAAGTGGACATGTGGGGTGAAATGAATTGTTTTAACGTGTGTACCTAGAGCAAGCTGAGATTCCCTTAGAAATTTTTCTTGAAATTTCAGAAATTGGTCCAGAAAATTGTGTTTTCCTACAGGTCCTATGTCTCACCTGCTCCTGTGGAGGTGTACTGATAAAGTTCACATTACCTTCATTGGAAAACAGGATAGTATAATATCTCTTCTATGAACTCTTCTGGAAGAAAATCTCTGAATTCTACTCTAGTTTGTGTGCTCTGATTTATTTCTGATGGCAAATTTTTATTTCTTACAGAAGTGTTCATGTTCATGGTCTGTCACATGATGGCCTGCCTGTTTATTTTACTTTTTCTTCCTTTTGTATGTTCTTGTCTTTGTTTATATTTCTCTGCTCTTGGCAGACATATTAATACAGGACTTTTGAATCTCTTTGTTTTGTTTTCTGGTTGGACTATATTTTATTTTCCAGCAATACTTCTATTTACACTAAGAACTGAGGTCTCAAACAGCTTATAACGACACATTTTTATCCATGTTATGCATAAAGACCAAATTTATATAACCACCTCCAAATTACTACAGTTTTTTGTTTCTCAAAACGAAGTACCAGTCTCAGCAAGGGTGTTGTTCTATCTCCTGTGGCACCTTTCCAGACATGTTACAAGCAGGAGGTAGTTGAGATGTAGCCACCTCACTTAGCACACCACAATCACAGACTAAGTTTTGTCACTGGATATGACCGTATCACCTGTTGTTTTATGTCATTACAGTGTTTTTATTAGAGCTAAAGTATAAATTTATAAATTTAAATTTAAGATATGGCCTCACCAAGATGAATAAAATATGTCAGTACAGCAAGATTGCTTCTCTGATTTTTTTTCTCATGCTATTATATAACAGGTTTCACATCAGTACTATCTTGTTGTTAAGTTAGAATCAATTCTCATAAGTTCTTTTTCAAAAAATGAGTGCTCACATATGACCTTACCTGGTGCCATGTCACTAACTCACAACTTGCCAGTAGGCAGACTTTTACTGTCAAGCAGAGTTATTCTCAGCTGACTCAGAAGCAACATATTGCTTCCATCATACTAAATTGCTTGAAAATCTCAAAACAGACTTGCAGGAGAAAAAAATCTAAGGCTTCTTGAAAATCAACTAGGACAACTAGCACTGAATGCAAAGCCTTGGTCTCATACACAGTTTGTTTTCTGACTGAAGTTTCTCCAGAACAGCGTGTTTCCCACTTTGCAAATTTATTACTCACAGCCTTTGGGATTTGTTTGTTTCCCTTGCAGTCTGAGTTGCTAGCTCTACTTTGGCTATACCATCTGTTGTTCTTCACTCCTCCTTCTTAGCATTTTTCTTCCTTGTGTCCTCCATTCCAAGCTACATTAACCAATGTTTATCTCAAGGGGTATTTGAAATCTTTTAGTTTAGCTGTCTATGCTGTCAAGCACCAGTGATGGAGAACCCTGAATCCCTCCTCAAACACTTCAGAAAGTATTAAACTGCTTTAAAATATAAATTAATTTTAGCTTCTGGAAGATTGCTTCATCTTTGTTGGATGTTGCACCTCTACTACTAATTTTACATACATTTCTTCTTCCCCAAGGTAACATTTGTATATCTCAATATAGATTACTCTTTCAAAAGTAAGATATCTTGTCATAATTTGTATTTTTTAAGTCCTTAGTTCCTCAAGTCATCTAAATGTAAGAGAATTCACAGCTGAAAGTTCGAAAACTATATCTTGATCATTTATTTGTATGAGAAAAATGCCACAAATACACCCACAATTAACACGGACTAGGACACTGGAACATCAAATAAAAAATCAGGAAACATCTGTCTTTTAAATCATAATTTGTAAAGAAATTACATACCTGAATGATTGTTTGTATGGGATAAGGTTTTCACCCATATATTCCCCTGCAGTTGTGGTTTAAGATTTCTTTTCTCTTGGATAAGAATAAGTTGCATGTAAAAACTGAAGAATGGTTGGAGCGATGTCAGCCTTTTGAGTCTGAACTGGTACTGCAATATGCATATTCTATATTTAGTCTGAAAGAGTTTGCTCTTTAAAGCAAGTCACAGCCATTTTAAACATTTGTGTGTGCATGGAGTGCTGGAACACACCGTTAGCTCAGCCATGTGGTTATGTGCATTAACACTCTATTGTTTGGATTTTCATGTGTGCTTTGTATCCTGTATCCCCTGGGCATAGCTTTGTTTACCTCTGTGTAGTAGGTAAGGTGACTTCATGAATCATGGTTTAAGTAACAAGGAGACCATACAGAGCTGCTTTCATACAGAGACAGAGAATGGTGGAGTACTTATTCTGTACGTGGCTACATAATAATAAATTTGTCTCAAGTAACTACTCTGTAATTTTCCAGAATATCACATTTGTCCGCTTTCTTCCTTATAAAACATAATTTTATATTGAAACCTCAGTATTAAATGAGAAAGCTCTTTATCACAAAAAAAGCCTGGCCTATTCATCCTCTGATTTCATATAAATGACACAAACACAACTGATAAATTGCATAAAAACAACAACCAAAAAAAAGTTATGTGGGCACTGAAGTGGTATGCAAGAAGGTAACATTGGATTTGTGTTGCTTCCAGTGTCTTGAACTATCAAGTGAGTTGCTTTTAATGCTTGTTTGATTAGCTTCTACTGAAGATAAGTAGGCTTGTGCCCTTGAAATAGCACTTTTTGGATATTACAAAATATATAGCCAGAAATTAGCTCCCCTCAGTAGAGGTCAGATGCATTAGTCAAATATTAAAAACTGGATCTGTTTACCAAGTCAAACTAGGTAACACTGACTGTATAATGTAATCTGTACTACTCTGTAAATTATCTTCTACCTTTCAAAAATGGGAAGCAGCTGATAAAGATCTCTGAGGAATTTGCCATCCCTCTGCCCATCCATCTGTCCTGCCTTCTCTGGCTTTTGGAGAAACATCTGTCTTTAAACATTATACAGTAATTCTGTGCCAAATAAATGCATGCAGTACTGAAGCTAGTATTGTCTTGTGTATCCTAAAGGTGATTAATTTTTTATCAGGTTTTAAGAGATGCATTCATTTATTCAATAGGCTGAACAATAAGCATGAACTGCAGAATGTAGATTACTTCCTTTTGTTTCAGTTAAGTAGCTGATATATCCCAATGGAAAAGCAAAATATTTATCCCATGGTTTATATTAGTGTCACAAAAAATTATATGTAACATTCATAATGAAGAGATAATAGTAATGTTGCACTGTTTTAAGCAGACACAAGCAGTGAATAAACTTCAGTGCTCAACAGTTTATTCCACTGAGAAAATCAAATTTTTGCAAAATGAAACTACAAACCTGTTACTGTGTTTTAAAACATAGTGTGTACTATTTACATAATACAATTATTGAATCAATTTTTTTTGGCCAGGTGATTTTACAGGGAGCAAGAGCTATGAAATGCTGAAGAGAGAATTAGTCACATTACAATATATTCAATAACTTGGATGGGATTCATCCTGTTTAAGGGCTGCATGATAGCTGTCTAACTGTAGTCAGTCGAAGCTACTATAAAAAATCAAGGGTACTTACTGTTACAACCTCCAACCACCAATTCCCGCACATACTCTGTGTCACACACGTGAGGCTCTCACAGATGTCTTTGTTATTCCATAGCACTTTGAAAACCACTACAGATCTAAACATTGGTCTAGATGACCACAGTGGTGATATCTATATTTGAGCTAGTCATTTTATTTACTGTGCATTAAAAAAAAAAAAAAAAGGAGAGAGGCACTAGGGTATGATTTGTTTTATTATCCTGTGCATGTGGTGCACTGCCTGCCAAAATACTTACTGCTTTTTGCTATATGTTGAGCTTAGTACTCATTTCAGATGCAAAGACTCATGTTTGGTCAGATGAATCCCAGGCTTTTCTATTAATAAATGAAAAGTGCCTGTTGAAAATATTAAGACACTGGCAATCTGGATCCTCTTCTTGATTAGAAAAATATCTCCAATAAACTCTGTTCTCAGAAAACATTATCTTCCTTATCACTGTTAAGCAGAAGTAGATCAATCCAATTACCAGATCAGTATGAAAAAGGTGTAATAATGTCTACTCATAGTACTTACTAGGGACTCTCTCCTTCCAAGTGGTTAGTGGAGTTGGATCCCTGAAGTGTGCTGCTATTTCTTTTAAAAGAAAATTAGTGGGTAACAGACAAGTACAAAATTACCTTAATCTCTTTTTAATTACAAATGTGCAGCTCCTGCAGGCAGGTTTTGAACTGAATGGATCTGAAAAATATAAAAGCCCAAACCTGGCTTGAACATTAGATTACTTTTAAAATCACAGAATAATTAAGGTTGGAAAAGATCTCTAAGATCAACTAGTCCAGTGATCAACCCATCCCCACCATTTCCACTAAAACATGTTCTTCAGTGCTGCATCTACACTGTTGTGCATCTACAACTGATGTTCCTGAACATCACCTGGGACAGTGACTCAACCACCTTCCTGGGAAACCAGTTCCAGTGCATTGTAACTCTTTCTGAGGTGTTTTTTTTTTGGTTTTTTTTTTTTCCCAGCATCCCACCTGAACATCCCTTGGTGCAACGTTGAGACCATTACCTCTTGTCTATAGCTGTTACCTGGAGGATGAGGCTGATCCTCACCTCATCAATGTCTCCTCTGACCCTCCTCTTTTCCATTTGTTCCAGGGAACAATTCCAGTTCCCTGAGCTGCTCCTCATAAAACTTGTGCTCCAGATCTATCACAGCTTTGCTGCTCTTTTGTAAACATGCTCAAGAGCCTCAGTGTCTTTGTTGTGTTGAGGGGTCCAAAACTGAATCCACTACTCAGTGTGACCTCACTAGAACTGAGAACAGTGGAGCAATAATCTCCCTGATCCTGCTGACTATTCCTGTTTCTTATACAAGCCTGGATGTCATCGATCTTCTTGGCCACTTGGGCACAGTGCTGGTTCTCATTCAGTTGGCTGTCGACTCCCACCCTCACATTCTTTTTTGCCACACATCTTCCCAGCCACTGAGCACCAGACCTGTACTATTCCGTGGGATTGTGACCAAAGTGCAGGACCCAAAACTTGGTCTTGTTTAACTTCATCCCATAGTCCTCTGCCCATCGACTCAACATCTTCAGATCCCTCTGTAAGATCTTCCTACCCGCATGCAGATAACACTTCCTCACAACTTGGGAGGAATCTGCAAGCTTACTGAGCATGCACACAGTCCCCTCTTTCAAATCATCAATAAAGATATTAAACAGGACAGGCCTCAATACCAATCCCTGAGAACACCATTCATGACTGGTCACCAGCTGAATTTAACTCCACCACCACTCTCCAGCCAGCTTTTTACCAGCAAAGAGCGCACCTGTTCAAGCCATCAGTTGCTGGGTTCCCCAGGAGAATGCTGAGGGAGACAGTGTCACAGGCTTTGCTGAAGACTAGGTAGACTACATCAACTGCCATTCCCACATACAACAAATGGGTCACCTGATCCTAGAAGGAGATCAGATTGGTCAGATAGAACCTACCTTTCATTAACCCATTCTGAATGGGTAATTCCTTGGATCCTCCTTCTGGCCCTTCTTGTAGATGGGTATCATGTTAACAAGCATCTAGTCATCTGGGATGTCCATGGTTCACCAGGATTGCTGATAAATGATGGAAAGTGTCTTGGTAAGCACTGTCATTGATAACTGCGCTGATGTAATAAAGTTAAATTAGCATAAAGCAGTTGTTCTCACCTTTCCTTAAATTCTGATGAAAATATCACTATGCAACATCAACAAAACTTAAATACAAACCACAAAATATATTTCAAATAGTAATTATGCATGAAATATCATTGCACAACTGCACGCTTAGCCATGTGCCACTGAAAGGCTAGTTCTTGCTTTTTAACTTCATCATCAATTATGTGGTCAGATTTGCTGAGAATGGGTAATTAATGAGTGATAATTAATGAGAAAAGACCAACACTGCTAATTTTGATTGCGTAGGAGAATGATTTTGCTTTGGACAGTATATGTTTTAACATAGCCAAATGAAAGGGCAGACAGCGAGGAGCAAAATATATAGGTCACTTGCAGTGTAGGAAAATGGTGTTCTAGTATTCAGTGACACTGAAGGACTTCAAGGAAAGAGTAGCTAAGAGAACATGTGCTCCCTGGGCAACAATAAAGCTAAGTAGGTAAACATGTTTTTGAGATGCGTATGTAGAAAAAAGTTAGAATGGCTATATTTGTGTCCAGCACTTAACAGACTTTTACAAGAATACTTGCAGATAGTTTTAGCGACCATCTTAAAAAAGGATGTTGAAATATTCAGTGACAAAGAGAAAAAGACAGCTCAAGAACTGGAAAATTAATAAAGTATATCTAAGATAATGGTGTGAAGTAATTGTCTACAAATTCTCACGTAGTTAAAAAAAATCACAGAGTTTTCAATACATTAAAGTAGCCAGTGTTTGGAAAATACATTTGTTCAGAACATCAGTAGGAAGCAGAGCATACATTTATAGAGTCATAGAATAATTTAGCTTGGATGGGATCTGTAGAGGTCATCTAGACTTACCTCCTACTCAGAGTAGTACTAACCTTAAAGTTAGATAAAAATGAGCAAGGTCCTTCTCAGTCAAATTTGAAGGTCCTAGAAGATGGTGGTTTCACAGCCACGTTAAACAACTTGTTGCAGTTCTTACTAACTCATTCTGAAATTATACGTCTTATATCAAACTACAGTTTTACTGCAACTTGTAGCTATTACTTCTTGTCTTTCCACTGTACTCATCTAAGCATATTCTGACTGTGTCTTCTCTTTTATTCCCTTTAGATATTTCAACCAGTTTTTAGGTAAGTACTCAGCAGTACCATTACTGAAAATTTGTTGATAATTCTTCAATTTTGGAAGTGACTTGAGTGAATTTTCCAGGGGATGAAGGATTTAAACACATTCTGCTCCTATGACTGAATTCCTGGATTGCTGGATAATATTATAAGATTTCTAAACCATAACTTCATTAATTTCTAACTTACTGTAAGAATTCCTTCAGACATTAAACTTACACTATTATGAAGTCAATATTAATTCCAAAAATACTTCAGAACTTGGCTGTTTCTGGGAAGTGAGGGAATAAAATCCTTCTCTGTCTTTAAATGATGCCTATCATATTTCCCTACCACTGTCGATGTGCTAGGTTATTACTGACCTTGTTGCTATGGACTCTTTTTTGGCAGTCTTGGCAATAATATGCAGTATCTTATGAACACTGAATAATAAACTGAAGTTAATAGAAAAGAAATAGTATTTTTTAGTGAACAAAGGAATTATGAATCAGAGGTCCATACAGATAGGATTAATCATGACTTTTAGAATCTATCTGTGAAAGGGAGAATGGGTGAGTGATTCAGAAAGTGATATGGTACACCATTAGTGCCTAAACCTGAATGAGACAAATCACAAGAAATACTTCATAAGAAAACAACTATTCATAAAGAAAGTATGTATAGAAGAGGAATTTCTTAATTCATTCTTATTTTGTAGCCCCAATATTTAGATAGATTCATGTGTCATGTGCTATTTATTTTTCATGGCTCATAGTGACTCTTTGAACATGAAATCTACTAATGCATTTGCATAAAAACTGTCATTCTTCAGATCTGTGATCATGTTTGTTATCTACATGCAAGCAACTATCATTCTGAATGTTTCAGAATCAATTTGTTTAAAATCAGCTTTTATTTATTTGATACATTTTCTCAAATATTGATTTACTTTAATTATGGTTTAGGGAAAGGTAAATTTTTGCTTTAAATTTGATCAAATACATGTAATGACTACTTTAAATATCAATATCTTTTATTTCATAGAATAAGCTTTCAAAATCTGAATGTTTCCAAACTGAAGCTGAAGCTCATTTATTGCTCAAGTTTAAAGGAGGTAGTGAATTTTGTTTTTGTTCTTATTTTTATTCCATTAATGTTTGTTGGTCTTTCTTGTTTTTGCAAAGTAGTTGTCACATAAATAATCAGTTCCATGGATCTACAAGCTAATATTCAGTCTAAAATCTGCAAATAAATGACTCCTCAGATAGCCTTAAAGTACCTGAAGGGGGCCTACAGGAAAGAGGGGGAGGGACTTTTTATAAGGGCACATAGCAACAGCATGAGGGCAAATGGCTTTAAACTGGAAGAGGAAAAATTTAGACTAGATATTAAGAAGAAATTTTTTATGGTGAGGGTGGTGAGACACTGGAACAGGTTTCCCTGCATGGTTGTGAATATCCCATCCTTGGGAGCATTCAAAACCAGGCTGGATGGGGCTTTCAGCAACCTGGTCTAGAGGGAGATGTCCCTGCCTATAGCAGGGGCATTGAAACTAGATGATACTAAAGGTCCCTTCCAACCCAAAGCATTCTATCATTCTATTATTCTATGATTTACAGATCAATACCTGACATATGTTTTTTTTTTTTTCCATATGAAAATATAATCGAAAATAATTTGAAGTATAAATATAGGGTTTATAAATTTGTAATTCAACCAGTGTACAAACTTGTGGAAGTATTTGCATCTTTTTCTATTTAAGAATACATTCTATGTGACTATTTTGGTTATTTCCAAAGAATATTCTTCAAAACTAATACAGTTATGAATTATGTATAATGTACATAGGTCACTTTGAAAGCAATCCTTCCTATTTATTTCCATTAAAACTACAATAAACACAAAGAGCACAATGATATTACTTGATAGAACAAATTATCTGCTACAAACACTGTTTTTCAACATCATCACCACTATTAGCTATGCATTTTCAACAGCGATAAACAAAAACCTCCATGCCACATTCGTAAAAATCTTCATGGCCATCCACTATGAAGTTTATATTTCATGTCATTGTTGCCAGCGTTGAAATGCATCACTCCCCAACTCACCTCCACTGTTTAATTTCCATAAACATTCTTCAGTGAGTGTCAATGTTTGCCATATTTTTCCACATAGAGGAATTCAGTTCCACACCTTTGCTTCATGCACTCTTCTATGTCAGATGCCATTTTTCAGAGTATCCCTCTGCTGCCATCTGTCACATGGCAACAAAATATAATAGAATATTGGTGGGAAGGTTCAACCTCTACTGCTATACCACCAGATTTTTGGAACAGCACTCATAATTAAGTATCAGTGGTCATTTCTCAAAATTTAGTAGATGTGCTTAATAACTTGAAATTATAATAAACAGTAGTTTATAACAATACTTTCTGTATCAATATTTTAATTTCTATGTAAATAAAATTCCATTGTTTAAGCATATACTTATATATATACCGCATAGAGATAGCATAATTACAATACTACCAAGGTTCTTTTCAAATGTACAGAAAGAAATATCAAAAGCCTGATTTTATCCCTGAAAATCTAAAAAAGCTTACAGTTAAACAGCTGATCTTTTCTTCTCTGGAGTTGTTTAACACAATTTAGCTTTCTAAGGAAAGGAAGCCAAATGATGCTGCCAACTGAATTAATAGACTATTACAACCAGTTTTCAATTCCTGCCTTGAGTTCCAACAGAGGCTAATCATGAATTAGAAATTACATATATGGAAAATATCCTATTGCCACTTTTAACTTTTCTCCTGCCTGCTACCTATTTTATTCCTGTTTTGTCTCCCTTTGTTTATTACGAATTCCCTATGTACTTCTCATACATCTGATTCTGATGCATTTTCTCACATTTTCATTCTCCTTTCATTCTTACCCCTGAACTCCGAGACAGAGAAAGTACAAAAATAACATGCAAAAGAGAGCATATATCTCTCCAGACTGAATAATCAAAACATTGGGGTATTCTTGATAATCAGTTTAGAGTTTGTGCTGACATATTCATGATGCAGGGAGTTCAACCATGCTATCTCACCACTCATACACCAGAGTGCTTTGCAGTTAGCAACTATAGCTTCAGGAGTTCTGCTTGCTATACAATCTAATCTAGTTCAGGACAGCCCATAAAAAAAAAAAAAAAAAAGCACTTTGAGCAATGTGATTAATTATACACTTATTGCAATTGTGCTGTTACTAGAGGCTATATTTCAGAAATATAGCTCAAATATAAAATCTATACTTTTAACTCACATATATTAAAAATGCAGATGACCAAAATGTAGTATTAAAAATGTAGATGATCAAAATGCAGTATTATTCACATAAATCCACCATCAGGCATTCAAGTACACACTTGAATCTTGAAAACCTCTTACAATTCTTAAATTCTTGATTTTATGTAGAATTTGTTGCAAAAACAAGCAGAGTTGTACTCAAAACGTGCTGCTTCTTTAAATATGTCAGCACATGTTTATATTGGTCTCACTTTCATGGACCAGTTAGCAACTAAACTATTAGACCAGAATGGTCACTGGTCAGCACTGCATAACCTATCTCATGTAGCACAGTCATAATAGTTTGTAACATTGCCAATTAATTTGTGGTGATATTATTTAACAAAGGATGATTCTGCCAGCTGGAAGCAAGTAATTCCTTGTTCCCTTTCCTCCATACCACCCGTACTTTCATCCATCCTGTATCATGAGGTCTTTATTATCATTTCAAAATGATGCTAGAAATAAGCAGATGGGACATTTTAATATCTTACTGAAGGATAAATTCTCCCAGTAGTGCAACTGCCTTCCTAATATTGGACCTTGGCATCAGCAGACTGCAGAAACTCACATCCAGTGTGAGATTCTCGTTGGATGCCCTCAGTAGAGGTCTTCTGCTTAATAGCCCTTTAATGTATCATTTCATCACAACAACTAAAACTGACATTCCAAAAGCTAAGAGGATTGTACATAACAAGACCCTTCTTGACATTCTTTGTTTCCTTCAAGTCAGCTTTCAGATACATTTACTGCATTTTCATTATGTAGCACATCAATACAGAAGGTCCCTTCTTTCCTGCCAGCAAGATGCAATCAGAATAACACCCAGGGCCAGAGAGCTATTCTTGTACAGAATAGTATGCACTTACAGAAGTCATTTACTAACTTGGGACAACCAAAAATATTCCAAACTATTACTCCAATATGAGAAGAAGCTAAAAGAAGCTAAACAAAAAGGAAGCTAAACAGAAGATTATGAATGTTTTAAAATATTTTACATCATTGCAATGAGGATGGAAAGAAGACTGAAAGCAAATGCAGCTGTCTAAAATGCTTGCCACAAAGGCCTGCATCTATACACAGTAGATTCTCTTGGAAAGCATGTCTGGAAAAAATAAATAAATAAGGAGGAGAGAGGGAAGGGAGAAGAAAAAGAAAAGAAAAAAAAATACAAAATTAAATAGGCAATTCAATAGGAAAAAGTAGTCTTCTGAAATTTAGGTATAGATAATGGAAAACACAGTGGTAGGATATATTAATCCATTAATTGCCTCTTAATTGAGTTGATAAAAGGGCAATTAGATACAGGGAAGAAAAAGAAAACAGTTTGGAAAAATTCTTCTGAGAGAAGAGAAGGTTCTTAGGTCTCTGCTTTTCTGCAGCAACCCTGACAGTGTGTTTATTTGTTAAAAACTACCATGACACTACTTTGCTGCTCTTGTAAAACTAAGAACGGGCAGGAAATCATAGTGATTAATTAACTGAAGGTTTATTGAGAGTCCTATGAGATCCACTCTGCCCTTGCCCCATTTTTGAGTTCCTGTTCTCGTCCTTCTTCCTCCGTAGGAAAAGCAATTAGAAACAGTATCTCAGATTGAGGAAAATGGAGAGTCCAAAAGAAAAGTATGACACCTAATCAGACCCTAACTGATGCTACTTCAGTCAATATCTCAAGTATATTAAATAAAGATATATATATATATTAAGTTCTATATCAGTGCTATTGCTTTTCATTTTCTCTTGGATTGTTTGTTTCTCAAAACAGGAAAACCTACTCAAAATATGAAAGTGGAACTTTCACTGTCTAATGGTGGTGCTTGACAAAATAAGTTCAACCAAAATCCACAATCTGAAAGAGGATTCTGATAGTTTTTGATTTATCACTCTCCACACCTGCCTAATCTCAACATACTCAGTACTGACTTCTTATTCAATTTCATGTTTGCTATGTAATGTATGTTCATTTACTCTGTAATTTTCTGATCTTTTTCTTAAAATTCAACTGTGTTTTTCATAGATGATGCAAATTTTGATCTCTCCTCAGAAATCCGAACCTTTTCTGCTTAACCTATACTAAAATAGGATCACATATTTTATAATGTTTGCTTGCTTAATAAATTATCACTAGAAGTCCTTTGCAATAGAATTCCATGACCAAAATTTATGCCTGCTTTCCTTAGGAGATCAACTTATTGACCAGAATCTGAAAAAAAGATAAATTTAGCACTGGGATTTCTTCCTACTCATTGCAGAGCTGGAAGAATTTCTCAGTGAGATTTGTCATTCCTACTTAAATTTCTGTTAAAGAAATCATGTTTTAGGAAGAAGCTCCCCCAGGAATTATATAATGATTTCAGGAATGTTTCTTTGTAATAATAGATACACTGGGATTTTTCAAAGTACTTCATAAAAATGTGCAGGCACATATAATCAGTCATGAAAACTCTCTACCACAGATCTCCTTGCCTAAACATTTTTAGTTAAAAAGATTAACCTTGAAATTGATGTTCCATGAGATAAGCATCACTTTAAATATATAGCATTAAGCATCTGTAATAAAATTTTTTCTTGGTTTCAAACTGAATGTCCTGCATAGTTCTCATAGTACATAGAATCATAGATGGCTTAGGTTGAGGGGTACCTTGCAGATAATCTAGTTCCAACTCCCCTGCCAAGGATAGGGCTGCTAGCCATTAGATCAGATTTCACAGGATCCCATCCAACCTAGCCTTGAATGCTTCCAGAGATGGGCCATCCACAACTTCCCTGGACAACCTCTTTAAACTCCTCACCAACCCATGAGTAGAAAATGTCTTCATAATATCTAAACTGAACCTCCTCTTTTAGTATAAAGATATTCCCCTTTGTCCTGTCACTATCTGTGTACAAAGACAATCCTATTTGTAAACTCCCTTGAAGTAGTGGAAGGACACAGTGAGGTATCTATGGAACCTTCTCTTCTCCCAACTCCCTTAACCTCTCTTCATAGGACTGATGCTCCAGTCCTCTGATCTTCTTCGTAGCCTTCCTCTAGATCCATTCTGAGATCTCTGTATCCTTCCTGAACAGGGAGTTCAAGGTCTGGACACAGTACTCCAGATGGGATCTCACAAGGGCAGAATAGATGGGGACTCTCTCTCCCTACTGGCCAGCCCTCTCTTGATGCTGCCTAGGATACTGTAGGCCTTCCAGGCTGCAAGAACACATTGCTGCCTTATGTACAGTTTTTCGTCCATCAGGTTCCCCAAGTCCTTCTCTACAGGGCTGCTCTCAGTGGGGTATTCTCCTAGTTTGTATACATGCCTATGATTGCCTCAATACAAGTTCAACATCCTGCACATCTGAGTCATCAGCAAACATGTTGAGGGTAAACTTCATCCCACTGTCATGGCCACTGATAAAGATGTTGAAGATTGTTGGTCCCAAGATAAACACCTTGAGGATACCACCCATGACCAGTCTCTACCTGGACATAGAACCATTAACAACAATCTTCTGGCTACGATCATCCAACCAGTTCCACAAAACTGAACAGCCTCCAAATCCGTAGTGGTAAGGGTGTGGTGTGGGACCATTTCAAAGGCCTTACACAACTCCAGGTAGACAACATCAGTTGCCCTTCCCTTGTCCCCCAGTGATGTCACTCCATCCTAGAAGGCCACCAGATTTGTCAAGAATGATCTGCCCTTGGTGGGGCCATACTGTCTGTCTCATATCACCTTCACATCTCACATGCGCTCCATGATCTTTCCAGACACAGAGATGAGGCTCACCATCCTGCAGTTCTCTGGATCTCCCATTTCCCCTTCCTTGAATATGGGATTGATGCTTTTTTAGTCAAGCATATTACCTTTTTTCCAATAAATTCTCAACTTATTTTTTTTCAGAAAACAAGTAGATGAAAGTGGTAGATACATATAGTTTCGCAAAACCAATTTTACATATGCAGATTACTAGTAAATAATTCTATTATCATTTAATTCTATAAAAGTCAATTTCAAGTTGTCTATTATCTTCAGATTAATTATGATCTAACATATTAATGATTATCCAGGCAATGCTTCTTTATTTTTATCTAATGTAATGGAACATACACAGTGTTCCAAGTTTTAATCCAGAATTTCACAACTTTTCTTGGGCATACACAGTTAGTGGAGATGCTTGAATTTTATCTAACAAAAAGAATTCACATTACTCAATGGAACAATGCTCATGTATAAAATCTCATATACACCCTAAAACTTTGAAAAGACAAACAATAAAAAAGTGACTTCTCATTTAATGTATGACTTAAAGGCCATTCTGTCACATTGCACTAAGAATTAAAATTTAGGAGATTATATACCATGCCTTTTCCATTTTTCAGCTTCTGTTTTTAAATTATGCATTTCTTTGTTGCTACATTTAATCTGTATGTCCCTTGTATTGCTTTCTGCACTAATTACCTGAATAGAGACTGTAGATGATATTATGGAGTTAATTCCCTACCTCATTCCAAACATCTCTTACAACAGCTCTTTTAACAGTTCTGTTTTGAAAAAAAAAGAAATAACATGGGTAAGGCTTGGAAACAGTTTACTGAAAAAACAGTGATATTATATACAGCTATCTGTAACTCTGCCTTTGTCTCTTTACTGTTTGACTGAAAAGAATCTTCTTTAATTTTAATCCTTAGGTTAGATTCCTCCTTGGATTCTTTCTGAGCCTAATCTCTCTCTTTTTTTTTTTTTTCCCCAGAATTTTTCTACTGAATGCCTGCTGCTTTTCTCTCTGAAGGCTTTTAAAATAAGACAATTTAGCACAAATCTACTTCTCTCTTCAATAACTACTGCATTCAAAAATAGTGAACTTCCAAGGCAGCATGACGAGAAGTTCACTCTGATTTACTAATTATTCCACTTTCAGTAGTATTTTACTTCTCCAGCAATAACATCATCTTGAAATGCATCTGGCAGCTTAAATAAGTGGTGTTTTGAGGAGAGGTTCTATTTTATGAGTAAATTTCAAAGAGTGAAAACATCAAGTGGATTTACAATTCATTCAGATTTCTTTCTCCACCATCCTTAGTTGGTAATATATTCTTCAAAGCAATTTATATGCAAATATTTATTTGAGGAAAGGAGAAGGAGAGTGAGGTAAAAATGCAGGCTACACCATGTTTGTTACAGTATATTTTTTTGAAAGCAAAAACTCTTGCTAACAGCTACAGCAGAGGAAAGTTGGATTAGCAGCAATGGCATCAGTACTGAACTTGCTCTCTTTCCACGTCTGCATTCAAGAACAAAACAGGAGCTGCTTAGTATTCTCATCCAGAGGAGTTGTGTTCTATTTTTATATTTGTACGAATTCACAAACCAACTTTGATCTATCCATTTGAGGTCTACAGAGCATCTGAGCCTGCAGTGATCCACAAGTGCCACATAGTCCATCTGAATTACATATCCCCTTAGATAGTGAAGTTTAAATAGTGAAGCTTCTCATTGCTACTCTCACACCGATTGGCTACTCATTTCCATATTAAAATGCTGAACAGATTTCTGGAAGTAAGGGTATTAAAGTGAAAGAAGTAAACTGTTACAATATGAATGTTGGGAGTAATGTAGGAAAGAGATGAGAACAAGAATTTGAAATACACAAACATACATATTATCTATTTCTCTGTCCATCTATCTAATCTATTGATATGTATAGACAGCACATGCGATCAAAATATGCAACACTTCGGAATTAAATAAATGAAGCAGAAAAATACAGTGATCAAGAATCTTATTAAAAAGTGGAACCAATCGAAACAACAATCCAGTTCTAAGCTATGGCTGACAGAGAACTTCAAAAATCTGGTATACACACAGTTTTGCATACACTGCTGAATTGGTGACATCTCCTCACTCTGACTTGGAATCATAGAATCATTAAGGATGGAAAAGACTGCTAAGTTCATCTAGTCCAACCACCAACCCATCACCATCCTGACTAACAAGTGAGTATAATCATTTTTGTCCTGACAGGAATGTCTGCTACTTACACTTTTGAAAGGATCTTTTCCAATTGAGAATTATTATGTCTGGATTTTGCTGTTATTTTTCTACATTAACACCAACACTTACCACATGATACCTGACATAATGTGGAAAAGCAGAGCAGTTTTTGAGTCCAAAATGTTACACTTCAAAAGAATAATAAAAGAAAACAGTCAGTAATCTGTCAGCTTCCTGGACTGAATTCTTTTGGGTGGAGGATCCTGTGTTTACATGTCTATACATTAAAAACTTACCCTTATCTTTATTTTTGAAAGATAGATAATAGTGAAAATAGTGAAAAAATTAACAACAACAAGCTGTTCTTAAGTCTCTTTTATGTCATAATTAAGCCTCATCTTCTAAGATTTGTACCCAGTATCATTTTCTATAGTCCCTTGGAAATGCAGCTGAGCTATCTCACCATAAGAAAATCCTTATATTCTATGTTTTCTTACTACAGTGTTTTTGCAGTATTTGCTCTGAATAATTGTATATCTGAGGTATCTTTCCTTTTGCAACTTAAAAATTCATTCTTGCTTTCATAGTTGTCTTTTTGTATGATTACTTGAATTATAGTACTTTGGAGAGTGAATGATTGCATTTGAGAAACTTACTTTTCATAGACTTTCAAAGGCAGAAATCAGCCTGCAAATTTACTACACTGTTTCAAAACGAGGAAACCATCTAAGCACTGAACAAATATTCAAAACCCCTGAAAGGATTTTTAAGACTATTTTGGCATTAATTTTAGATACAGATCCAGATCCAGATTTCACTGTTGCTAAGATGGGGATCCTAATGTGGAAATACCAATAAGCCAGTGATGTTATAAGACTGTTCCTGATGACCGAGAGACAGCTAGAGGGTCTTTGTTTACAACTTCATAGAAATTGGACTGAACAGAATTTGTTCCAAAGTAAGAAATCTAAGTGTATACAAATAAAATGAGTGTTAAAGTTTTTGATCAGGGAATTAAAAAAAGCTTATTTTACTTGACTTTAGCTTTACTTGACTTTAACTTCTTTTTTCAAATCCCAAAATGTGAAAGAAATTTAAGTTGACAAACTTTTTTTGCTATCCAGCCTTCAGCTTCCAGCCTTGAAAACTTAAACCAGGTCTCCCTCTGGTCCTAGTTAATATCAAACACCCTTGTTAAGATGATCCATATAGCACAGAGTGTCTGAAATACCTACTGTTGCCTATATTCGTGCATAAAAATAATGTCCAATGATTTGATAAACTGAATCAAAATTTTGTTCTTATCTTGACTAGGCCTCCTGTGTCTCTAAGAGGAAGCTGGACACCTACAGGCAACTCCTGCTTCAAAAAGCATATATTTGATCTGTATATCAGAGCTAAATGTTGACCCCCTGGCTCTTGAAACAATTTCTACTCCCCATTGAAATTTGTATCTGTCCATTAGACCTACCATCTTCGATCATTTTGCGATTCCTCCTCCTCCATTTGTCCTTCTGGCATTTAACTGTTTGCTGAGGAACTCAAACTCCAAATCCTTTTGTCTGTAACAGCCTGGAAAACAAACAAACAAACAAACAAAACCAGGTAGATTTAGCCAGGGACCTGACACTTTACATTTATCTGTCTGAGAAAGGTTTTGACTACATCTGGCCATTCAGAGTGTGTGGGTATACTGCCTCAGCAATTGAGCAAATTCAGTCATGATCAAAATGAAGTAAACCAAAGCTATCAGTATGCAACTCCTGCTCATTTAATTAAGTAAGCTAAGGGCACTTTTTTTTTTTTTTTCTGCCAAACTATTACCCACGAAGAAGAACTGCATGAAGTTAGTTAACAGATTTTTTCAAATTTAATTACGCTTTTATACATTTATTTCCCTTATTTTCCCCTTTTTAAGCAAACAAACATTTTTAGGGGAAAAAAGAATGTTGTAAAGGACTAACAGAATCTTTCATGCAAATGACATAATAAGGATGTAAGATTCCAAAGAAGAGTGCAAATGGAAATATCCCAATGTAAATGTTACATGATTTGCCAGATGAATTACTTTAAATACACCAATAAGCTCATTAGGTGAATCAGAAACTTTCACTTTGCCATCAGTCTTCATTAGTTGTGGTTGGTGGGTTCCAGAATAGAATCACAGAAGATGAATTCAGCTAATGCCACAGGTATTTATATGCCTGAGCACTTTGTCATGTAGATAGATCAATCTTGCAAAAATTCAAAATCATGTCTGTGGAAGAGGGTAAAGGATAAGGAAGATAAAAAATCCTTTATATGTAGCACTGTGTACACAAATTTCTTTATAACCTAATGCAGGCTATTGTATTTTCTAGACATTTTCTAAAAGAATATGTGCACCAGAAAACTAATTACAAGAAATGCTACCAGCAACCTTTCACAAAATTATGATTTTTTTAGGTCACAAAACAATGTAGACTAGATACTAGAATGTATTTAGCACAGAAAGAGAGGTTACAACGTGCTATACAAAGTGAATGAAAACACACAAACCTGTCATTCTGCTCTGTATTGGAAGTAAAAGCCGTATAAGTTACTGTGATGCATTGGCTGACACAGAGTTTTACATATTTATTTCCTCAAGTCGTTGTTTCCATTCTGTAAGTACTCCCAGTACACAAAAACAAATATCACCTTCATTAGTCTTTCCTCAGGGATATAGACTTTTTAGCATTAAACAGGCTGCTTCTGATCTGGTTTAATGTTAACGAGATCTCCACGTAAGAATCTTGTTATACCTCTGCAAAGTGGAGGAGACTGATTAATACAAATTAAATATTAAAGGTGGAATTTTTAATTGGCTTCAGGTAAAATTAGTTTTCAGTTCATTATTAATTCATTGGGAAAGTTTGGATGACAATACATTCATTTTTAGGCAGTCAACTCAGGGCACACAAATTGCCAGTTTCTCTTTTAAATGAACTTTATTTGCACATGAATGTTATAGTTAAAGAAACAAAGAGTTATATTATTTTGTGAATGGCATTAGGATATTATCTTTTTTTTAGTGAGGTGAATATCTGTAACTTATAGTAACTCTTATCAGTGAAATCATATGGCTAGTGCACGGATGGAAAACGAATAAATAAACGGCATATATGCTGAAATCCTGCAGCAGAAGAGGATCCCAATCTTTGTCTGCAACTACAGTGAAGTAAAGACTTCATCTGTCTGTCTTTTTCCAATACTGACATTTTATTTCTAATGAGATGGAAAACTGAGATCCTAAACAATTATATTCTTAAAGGAAAGTTTTAGCAAAAGCTGACAAATGTCAACAGTGTCAGATCAAATTCATCTGTAAGCTGTCTTTGCACATTTCAACAAACTTTTGTATTCATAGCCTCATTTTTCTCTTTTGTCAATTACTGTCTAATAGCTATGTTGTCCATAGTTGTGTCCTCCAACCTCATGGTGAGTGGAATGACTATCTGTTTCTCAGCTTTCTGTCCATTCCTTTAAGCATCTGCACAAGGTTAGCTGTAGTTTCCCATCTGTTGTTGCGGCAAGAAAGGAAATGCAGTCAATATATTACTTCCATCAAGAAGCAATCAAGACAAGTTCAGGAGAGAAGAATTCCAGGACAGAAGAAATAATTCCAGAAGGACCTGTACAGTCTCAAGAGATGGGCCCATGCCAACCTCATGAACTTCAACATGGTCAAGTGCAAGGTCCTGCATGTGGGTTGGGAAAATCACAAGCACACATAGAGGTTCCAATGACAGAACAACTATCCTCATGGTTGCTGGTGCTACATTTATCCTCCTTTTTTCCTGCCTGTGTGACATCTCTGGATGCATGGGTAAGTGTCTTGTGATTCCCCCTTAAGATGGCTATATCCCCTGAGATAAGTCCACACAAAAGACTGTTCCCTGGCCATTAAGCTGTGGCTTATCTCTGCCTCGTTAACCCTGGTCTTGTCCATCTGTGCTCCTCAGACAAAGGATTTCCCAACCCTTGGCCAGGACTTGTTCATCAGCAAGCTTTGAGGCAACTGTCATAAAAGAATAATCTCTGAAGGAAACAGAATCGTGTCAATTTTTTATCATACCATACAGAGAGAGCAAAAAAAAAAAGGAAAATGAGTTATACTCACTTTTCATAAGGCCTTGTAGTGACAGAACAAAGAGATATGATTTTAAACTGGAAGAGGGTAGATTTAAACTAGAAGTTAGGGAGAAATTCTTTTGATGGTGAGATGCTGGAACAGATTGTCCAGAGATACTGTGGATGCATAAGTGCATGATGGAGATAGAAACTAAATCAAATGTTTGTCTTCCTGCGATGATGATGATGATGATAATTTAATAATAATATTCTCAGATTTTTAAAAATAATATTATTTGCTGTTTCATTTACTACCAAACTTGAATCAGATCATGCTGGTGATAGTCAGTAAAAACCTCAGAGTTTAGTGACGCTCTCTTAGCTAGTTTCCATAACCCTATGTTGGCAACACAGCAATGCTCTGCACATTCCATGGCATGTCCCTATAGCATACCACATGACTGTACTGGAAAAAACATTTTCTCTTGAAATCACCTGTTTTTGAACAGGTTGCAATGGTGTAAATGAAGTGAATTATGGGAATGTGTGAAGATCAAGTAGTAAAACAGGTGCTAGATAAACATAGTGATGGGTATTTTTTAGAGGAATCCTTCATCAAATTTTATTCCAGCAGCTGAACAAACTACAATAGTTACCTGATAATCATTGATAGAGTAATATCTTTCTGCTTTATATTATTTAATATTGATCAATTCAATGTATTTTCTAAATGCAAAACTATAACAATTCACAGTAGAATAAAATTAATTTTCAAGTAGTCCTCACATACAGGTAACAAACAAACAAAACTTCCTAGCTAGAAGCACTGCTGCTTAAGCTCAGCTATTTCTTTGTTGTGAATTAATGTGATAATTCTTGTCTATCACTTTGACAGATAAATCATGGTATAATCTGTGAAGTTAAGTGTAGATCTTTCAATGATCTGTTTACAGTGTTGCAATTACTTTGCTCTAACATAGAAGCCTCTTTCCAGATTTTTTCTTCTCTAAGTTTTCTCCAAGTACCAATGCAGGAATTTGACTGATATAAGACAGAACCACAAAGACTTCAAAATTTTAAGATTTTCTGGTCACAGTCATTGTATTCAGCACTGCTGAGGCTGTACCTTGTGTACTGTGTTGGGTTTTGAGCCCCTCAACACAAGAAAGTCACTGAGGTTCTTGAGCATGTCCTGAGAAGAGCAAGAAAGCTGCGACAGGTCTGGAGCATAAGTCTTAAGGCAATCAGCTCAGGGATCTGGGAGTGTTCAGTCTGAAGAAGAGGGGGCTCAGGGGAGACCATACTGAATCATAGAATCATAGAATCATAGAATCATAGTGGTTGGAAGGGACCTCAAGAGATCATCGAGTCCAACCCCCCTGCCAAAGCAGATTCCCTACACCAGCTGGCACAGGTAGGTGTCCTGGCGTGTCTTGAATATCTCCAGAGAAGAGCTCTGTACAACTCTCTGAAAGGAGGTTTTTCTGAGGTGGGATTCAGCTGCTTCTCCCAGATAACAGCAGTAGGATGAGAGGTAATGGCTTTAAGTTGCATCAAGGGTAGTTCAGGTTGGATATTAGGCAAAACTTTTCCTCAGAAAGAGTGGAGAGGCATTGGAACAGGCTGTACAAAAAGGTGGTGAAATCATGGTCTGTGGATACGTTCAAGAACTGTGGAGATGTGGTACTGATTATATGCTTAGTGGACATGGTGGAGATTGGCTAAAAGTTGGACCAGATTATATTAGAGGTGTTTTCCAGACTTAATGATTCTACGATCCTACAATTCTATGGACAATTACGCACATTTTTCATGAAGCTCAGAATTGGCAGTAACAGACTAGTTAAAGTCAAGATCAAAATGTGAGGCTGAGATCTGAGTTGGAACACTTGCACACTTTTCAGACTGGAAGAAATACGTTCATCACTGTAAAAACTTTTGGATTTCAGGTCTAGGTTTTTGCACAAATAATTGCTAATGAACTGTAGAGAAACAACAGATGTATCTCTGTAATTCTGGAAGCCTTTCTCCAAGAAAATTACAGCTATGTTAGGCCGTCATGAAATAAGCACTTAGAACAACAACAAAGAAATGTTGCAAATATTTCCTTCATGACTTATAATGTCTTCTACACTGCTCCTAGTATACTGTTTGGCACATTGGACTATGAATAAGGTTTGAATCCAGCTTGTATTGATAATTTCTAAGAAAGATGTGTGAATATTTGTCATTTGTTCTGTTTGGAATGAAAACTAGAAAATACTAAACATGGTTTATAAACAGATCTTTGATGCAGTAACTGTAAGCTCAATGGAAATTAAAAATTATCACATGATTAACTGAGTGTCAGATTAGAGAGAGCATAAAATTAATCCAAGATAGACTGATTCTTAATTTTGTTTATGCTGCCTTAAAACTGCTTACATTTACTACTGTGTTAAGAAGATACAGTTGGAAAGTGAAGATGAGAGAGTAATTTTTAAGTAGAAAATCTGTTCTTTTACATAAAAAAAATAAAGCACAAGACTGCAAAGGAGTATGGAAGAAATGTTATCAGTGAGATAATTTAATCAGATGGTCAACTATCCTGAGTAAAGATAATTTAATTCAATCGTTTTTTAAATCATTAACTCTTCCCTGAATGTTATATGCATCACAGCTTCTATAGAAATTGATTTTAAAAGGCATTATAATTACTATTACTACTATAATACTGAATTTAATATTAATTTGTGCTTGACAAGAGTTTCACAGAAACTGAACAAAATCAGCCTCTGCCCTGAGAAACTGCAAACTACATGTTACTGGTGATGCTTAACTGAAAAGATAAGCAGTTTGTGTGAATGCTATAGAGACATGAAAACCAGTGGACAATGATATACACAAAACAACAACTAAGGAAAACAAATCTGTGAATATACCAAAGAAAAGCTGCAGGTGATAAGACCAGAGCAGGGTGTAGCAATTAAAAAGAAGATAGCAAACTGGGGATTTTAAGCTCTTTATGCAGCTATGAAAAGTCTTCAGAAAGAAGAATTCAGAAAGAATTGTTGAAGATTACCAAAATCTGATTTCTTAATGTTTCTTCCTGTGTAGATTTTTTTTTTATTTTATAAGTACATAACCAGGCTATAAAGAAAAGCAAGGAGTGAATAATGGTTCTTAAGACATAGTTTGGATAGTGATATTCCTCACAGTGTTTGGAAAAAAGAAATTACTAGAAAGAGCTTTTCTAAGCAGGACTCTCCTTTTACTACCCTATTTCACGACAGACAGAAAATTTCAAGACATCATAACAGAACTAAGCTTTGGAAAGGAATCTGAGATGGTTACAAGTGGCAATCTAACACTCCAATCCATCTATTTGCTGGCAAAAGAGTAATCACTATTTCTTTCACGATTCCAACTTCATCTCTGATTTTTTTTCTGAAAAGTATATTTTCAGTTTGCAGGAAGATTTTAGGGTGGTTTAGGTAAATAGTAAATACTAGTAAATAATCCTTTCCATCCATAATATTTATGATTTATTTATGTCTGTATTTATAACTATAGAAGATCTCCTAGAAACTCTGAAATATCGTTGTAACAAAAAAATATAGTAGGATCCAAAAATATATAACTCCTTTCGAAAATGAACTCTGAGTTAAAGTTGGAGACTTATTCTTTGAGATTCTGTTCCAAAAAACAGCTCAACCTTGGCCAAACTGAGTAAAAGAGGGCAACAAAACTTCCTCTGGGAAGAACAGAAAAACAGCCAGAAGAATGAAGTAGAGTGCTGACGGAAGGCAGCCATTATCTTGCATATTTGCAGTCAAGCCATTTCATTAAAATTTGCTCCTTACTCCTGGTGTTCCAACTCAGCAGGGAAATATGCTGGAGTTTATTAGACTCCTACTTCTCCTAAGAGACAGAGCATATCAGAGGGCTTGTCTGTTTAATGCTGTCTGAGTGTTTCCTCTTGGGAGAATATACCATTTTCACTCCCTCAAGTGAGCAGCATTTGAAATCAGTTCTGATTAGTGTTCTCCCTATTTCATCCAGGTTCAATTAGTGGAGGCTATTGAAACTGTGAATTACCTGCCATCCAAAGATTCCTGGTATGTTTACAGAAGCAAATTGACTGTATTATAAGGATATTGTATATGAAATTTGAGCTATTTATTAATATTTTTTTACAGCACCCTAGTGCAAACATTAGCTAGGAAATGAACCCTATGGTTATTCTCTCAGCATGATTTGATTTCCATTCCATCAACACGACAAACATGTAAAGAATTTGGAAACACTATAAAAATAGAGAGCATTTCCACTAGAGCTTCAGGAACATTTAATTGGAGAAATAAATAATTAAAATAAAATAAAATAAAATAAAATAAAATAAAATAAAATAAAACAAAATAAAACAAAACAAAATAAATTTAAGTTTGTGGAAGAAGAGGAATTTTAAGATATCTAGTGGACTTCTTGTATAGCAATCTGTTTCACTTTGGCTTTCCATGCAGTATCTCACTCTTTATTTACAAAAGGAATCTGTATCATGTTTTCAAAGATGTCTGAAATACAGGGCATGCCTCAGAAGTCATGCAGGAAGGTAATAATGACTAGAGTTTTCTAGCTCAGTCAAAAGTTCTAAACTAAAGTTGAAGTGGAATTTTGATATCTCTCTACTTTTATCCTTATTAGATATAAAAGAAGATTACTGCCTCAGCATTAGTTCCAAAGTATTTGTGATTAACTCATTCCTTATTCATAGCGCATTTGCATATGTAGTAACTTGCTGAAATATTCTCTCCTAACACTGAATATATGTCACCAAGAATGCATACGTTACTTTTGATTATTTTGCTGCATCTCATTTGAGAAATTACTAGAAAAAAGGCAATGGATTTGCGGATCATTGATGAGTAGTTTAATGCTAATCTGATATTTATTTATTTATTTATTTGTTGTGGGAGGGCAGATAGTAAAAATCACTTCACAATGATATTTTGGAACTCTTAGATAGGCATTTTCCTAAAATATTGATCAAAATACACTTTCTTTAAAAACCTAGAGTAATCTAAATAAGTACATTATTTTATATTTTCCTAATTTTTATGATAAAGAGGAACTTATACTTCTCTGTGTTTGTGTGTATTAATATAGATTCTGTAGTAATTAAGAAAATTATTTAAGATTACAAAGGGACATAGTTCATAATACTGTCATTTTTTAATTATATTAAATTAATTGACCAGCACTCTCTTTACGTTAAAGCTGACATCATACATTATCTGGCAGAAAAACAGACAGAAAGTTCAACTTCTGTTTCACATATGTCCTCTGGGTTGCTTAAATTGGTATTATTTGAGTTGTAGCAATGTGACATGGAAATGTTATACTAGTAGTATGAATATTTGCAGATAACTTTATGGAGTGTCATGTTGAAGATTATTTTCACATTATCTGTGTAAATTTGAGTTACAGTATTCATAAAGATTCCTACAGGACATGGAAGAGTTTGCTGAATTTGGGGAAAAAAATTAAATTTGCTTTGTGATTTACTGTAACTTAAAAGAGAAATTTAAAAAAATAAATATTTGAATGTTCTTTTCACTTGAACAGTAACAAGCAACGAACACATTTGATAACTGATGTAAACATGACACGAAATATACGATATATAAAGTATAATTTGCATGAAAGAAGCTGAAAAAGAAACAAGTTATTTAAAATTGTAATACTTTGTAAAATACAGACTTTTGAAAGATAATTATTACCTTGGTCTTTGAAGAAAAAAATTATTCTGCAGAGATATTACCTTTTCCAATGGATCTTCTTAATTTTTAAATAACTTTTTCTTCTCTGGAATTCAAATTCCACAAGAGAGAAAAGTTCATGTTCAAATGGCAGCATTTTTTTGTTGCTATTAGAACTTAGTTGTTCACAGCATATCACCTTCTGGATTTGCTGAGGTTCAAACATAAGCTATGACATTTGGCTTCCCAACAGTTTCATTGTGAACTATTTTTCATATTGTCTTGGCTGCAGAATCATAGCAGAGGGAAGTTCTAAATGGTTTACTTTTTCTCTTTGCCCTTAAAAATTTCCAAGTTCCTAATAATTAGTTCTGTGTACAATGAAAGGCTTGGTAACAGAGGAGAATGTGCATTAGCTGTTCTTGTCTTTACTCTTGGAATGTCCTTCTATTTTGTCTTTAAGAAAATCTCATCTTTTCCTGAAATCCTTTGACTGTAGTCAAATTCTACCTTGATATTCCTGTAGTACAAGTGGATAAAAATAGTACTGTGCACAAAAGATTTGTGCTGTTTGCAATCTACTTGACATGAAGCAACCAATGCCTATTTTAATCGGTCTGATTATTAGTTTGTCCCTATGTTCACATACATAATACTTGCAGTTCCACACTTCATTCAGAAGAACTAAAATTTCTGGCTGCTGTGTTCATATACAATGTGCATTCCTCAGAGATTACTAAAGATTATAAATCTAATAATAATTACATATATCTGTGTGTATGAAACTTGTTCCAAAAGTAATGCTTCTTATTTTATTATGTTGGCTCACAATGTCAGAGGTGGATATTGTTGGTATGGCAGTAGAGGTTGAATCATCCTGCAATGTTCAGTCACATTTTGTTGCCATGTGACAGATGGCAGCAGAGAGACAGTCTGACAAAATGACATCTGACATGGAAGTGCACCTGAAGAAAAAGTGTGTAACTGAATTCCTCCACGTGGAAAATTCACCCACTGACATTCATTCATGTTTGCTGAAAATTTATGGATACCAAAAACTGGATGTAAGCACACTGAGTCAGTGGGTGGTGTGTTTCAGCAGTAGAGGCAGTGACCTGAAAGATAAGCCACGTTTGGGATGAAATGGCAAATATTTATGAGTGCAGCAGGTTCTTGCTCAAAAATCCTGAAAATGTATAGCTAATGGTGGTGATTATGCTGAAAAACAGTGTTTTGCAGATGAGAATTTTCTCTAATGTTATTGTACTCTTTGAGTCTCTTGCAGTTTCCATGGAAATAAATAGGAGGCATGAATTTCAGAGCAACCTACATATTTATTAATAATGTTTTTAACATCAAAGATACCACAGAAGTATCGTCACTGTTAATAAAAAGGAAGTTCATGGTGAAGAAAGTTCATTCGCATGGAAAACAGATTTAACACAAGATTTTTGTTTTTTTGTGTGAAAGAAACATGTTTTTACCCTAGAAACCTGTAATTTTCCTAATTGTTAGCACAGTGATTGAGTTTAGCAAAAGTATTCTGATTGCTTATCTGTTCTTGTGGATAGAAGCTGTCATTCAGAGTTGTGTTACAAATACATTTTCAAAGCCAAAAGAACAAGATAACATTACAGTTTACATGAGGAGAACATTACTGGCTTACATTTTACATGAGGAGATAAATAAGCTAAATAAATGGTTCAGACTTTATTCTCTGCTAAACAATAATGTCCACTCAGTATCTTTTATAAAACACAAAGTTTAACAAATACATACATACATACATACATACACGCATACATACTTTCATTTTTAAAACAAAAAGAAAAAATGAATTTACAAGAAAAAGCACACAAACATTTTGTATAAAAATTACTTTTTCTTTTAAGAAGAAATCCCACTGGATATTCACAGGGAATTGTAAGTCTAGAGCTATCTGCAAACTAGAATTTCTTCTGGAACTAAGAAATTTATGTCTAATGGTATGAAGAAACACTTTTAAACAAAGGAAGTATAGTGCTATGTTGGATAATAGTAATGTTCGCCTGGAAAAACTAACACACTTATTCCTCTTTTTAATTATTCTATTGCTCAAGGTTATAATCTCATAAGAAACAATTACCATATTGCCTCTCTACTATAAAATGAATTTCCTATTTCAACATTGATGTGAACATACTTAACTGATTGATAGGGATGAAGGAAATACATTCATAATTTCTCTTCATAGACTGAGTTTAGGGAAAGCCTACGTTTGATAAGTTATAATAAAGACTGAAATGAAGGCACACTGAAGACTTTAAGTGCAAACCTATGATGTGATTAATACAATACAACTTTGTTAAAGAGATCCGTCATGGTTTACATCACTCATATTAAGTATTTCATGGTCAATCGATATATCAGTTTTCACTGTACATTACTCAATACTCTTCTTCTGGTATCTTCCCCTAAACCCCCAAAAAACTGAATTGATTTGCACACTCTGACACTTTATTATGTTCCTTCCTTCTGCAGAGAAGAAAAAGATAAATTTTATTTATCAGAAAAGGTAAATAAATAAAAAGGTAGAGGAGCTTCAAGAGAGCATTTATTAGAGAAAAACTGTACAGAATTTAGTAATCTCAAGGAAATCACAATTAAATAGAATGGATGTTTTGAATGAATTATGAACTTTTGGAGAGTTCACAGGAAGAGCATTAACATGCTCACCAGCTGACAGCTGTTTGGTGCTTACCTGCCTAGAGGAATACAGGTCCCCAGTTAAACCAAGGATGTTCCTTATAGAGTAGATAGTGAGAGTTAAGTATACTTCAGAAAGGAACTAAGAATGAAAATAAAAATAAAACATCAAATTGGAATCAAGTGTAAAGGCTGACAATTGTTTTGTTTTCTTTTTTGTGATGAGCAACAGGATGCCATCCCGATGTATGGAGGTTTGATCAGGAAAGCCAAGGCACAGATTGAAATGAACTCGGTAAAGGATGTGAAAAAATAACAAGGGATTGTACAGATCCATTGTGTAGAAGATAAAGGACAAAGAGATTGTACCTCATGTGATAATCGAGAAAGGGAGAAATGATAAAAACAGTCACATGACTGCATCAGTGAACCAAAGAATAATTGATGTTGTCTGCATAGAATTCTTCAAGGTCTTTAATATGGTTCCATGGGACATCCCTATCTGTAAGTTGGAGAGATATAGATTTAATGGGAGAACTACTCAGTAGATAAAGGGATTGGTTGGTTAGCTGCAACCAGAGAGTTGCAGTAAATGACTCTATGTCCAGCTAGAAGCTGGTGATGAGTGGTGTTCCCTGGAAGTCTGGCCTGAGTCCCATTATCTTTGACATCTTTACCAATGACTTGCATAATGATATTGAGTGCATACTCAGCAAGTTAGCAGACAACACTAAGCTGAGTAGTAGAGTTCATAACACAGAAGGAAGGAATTCCACATAAGAGCACATGAATGAACTTGAAAAGTTCTCATCGAACTAAATGAGCTTCAAACAGGAGAAAGACAGAATTTTTACATGCAGAGATAGTGATAGGACAAGGGGGAATGGTTTTAAACTAAGCAAGAAGATTTAAATTAGATATTAGAAATTGAGAAAACTCAAAGGGTAGTGAGGTGGTGAGGCTCTGACACAGGCTGCCAAGAGAAGATGTGGTACCCCATCCCTGGAGGTGCTCAAGGCCAAGATGGATAGTTGGATGGGGCCCTGGACAGCCTGATCTGGTGGTTAAAACCTTGAGGGCCTCTTCCAACCAAAGTCATTCTATAATTCTACAATTCTGTGATTCGTTGCATCTCTGAGCAACCCTTTCCAGTGTCTCACCACATTAAGAGTTTCTTCCTTATTTCTAATCTAAATCTACTCTCTTTTAGTAAAAACTATTATCCCTTGTCCTGTCACTACACACTCTGGAAAACAATCTCTCTTCAGCTTTCCTGTAAGCTCTTTTATGCACTTGTACGTCACAGCGAGGCCTCCCTGAAGTATCCTCTTTCTCAGGCTCAACAATCCCAACCTTCTCATCCTGTCCTCATAAGGAGAGGTACTCCAGCTTGTCAATCTTCATGACCCTCCTCCAAACATGCTCTAAAATGTCCATGTCTTATTTGCACAGGGAGGGGCCAGAGCTGAATGCAGTACTACTGCAAGTGGAGTCTCAAAAAAGCAGAATAGACTGGGACAATCACTTCTCTCTATTTGTTTATCATTGTTTTCATGCTAATATCTTGATGAAATTTTCCTTTTTCCTTTACATTTCAGAAATACATTTCAGGAAACTTTCCAAAGGAAATAACCGAAACAGAAAATTGCAAAATATTACTAATTGTTCAACTTCATTTTTAAATTTCCAAGTTAATAATTCTGGAATCTTTAAGTAATCGCTGTTTTAAAATTAAGGTTAAGTAATTTCAGTTGAACCGAGACTATCTCCTTCAGCAAATGAGCTACTCTCCAGAAATATTTTGCTCAACTCCATGCCAACTGAACTCTCTCAGAGATTCCTTGTTTTCTGTCTTTGAAGTAAAAAAGGGTAAAACAAAAGAAAAGGAGATGGCAGATTTTATTTTATTTTTTTCTATGTGCATAATTGATCATTATCAAAAGTATTCTCTTAATGAGCCTGAAAAAGCAATGAGATTAATCAGGTGCCTGCTGAAATCTCTTCTGTTATTTTACTCATGACTTGTTTCTTTGCTCTCACAGATACCATTGCTGCTGCAATGACCACCATCTGTAGTGATGTCCATGCCAGACAGTGAAGAATAAGTATTGGCATGACATGAACTAATAATAGGAGAAATTGTAGTTTCAAGAAGCAACAGTGAAAGGTAACTGCAAAAACAGCAATTGTGTGCAGCTTCTACTTTTGAAAAGAAGGCTTAATCCTAAAAAGATTCCTTTGCCTTTATGTTTAATTCATCTTAGCTTTGGCTTAGTGATTTATTAACATTTTTTAATAGCAATTGCTAGGAACAGTTAGTAGAAAAATATAGGACTGCACTCTTCATCTGAATGCAATCTAACCCACACATCTTCTGAATGTTTTCATTCTAAACAGCTGGTGCTATTTAGTCTGACAAATGAAACACTTCAGACAGTTTCTCAATTCTTGTAATTAAAAACAGGAAACAGAAAGGTAAATAAAGTAATCATGGGATCAATAAAGTATTATTATTTTAATGAAGATCTCAAAAGCCCTAATTATAAAGTGCCAGGCTTCAAAGTGCAGGAAGTCTTAGCAAGCACACAATGGTCTCTGTTGGAGCTCTTGAACAAATACATCTGGACATTCAGCTCTTTCTCTCTGAAAATAACAAAAATGATTTATGATGAATTGTCATAAATATGCTGCAGTAAGGTGGGATGTTTGGGAAGGCAGGCAGCTATTATGACTGAAAAGGAATACAGAGGATAAAAACTGTTATTAACACAGGAATAAATAGCTCAAGTGACAGAAAATATCAATGACCAAAGCACTCTAGATGAGGTGTTTGGAATCAATGCCTGTGATTGGAGGCAGAAAGCTTGAGACACCTTCAGTCAGATGATACATCCTAGAGAAAGAAAGCATTACAGAGTGAGAGACGCTCTCCTATTGTTAGATGCTATAAATGAGCACCTCAGTGAAATAAACAAGGGCTTTGATGGACAGCAAGATAAGAACATGGAATACAGCAGACAGTCCAGTGCTGTATTACGGCTGTGGAACTACTTTATTTCAGAATATTCTCTTCTGTGGATCTTGTACTGCTGGGTATGCCACTAATCTGGGATCCACAGTTTTCTCCCCAATGAATATTAGTGCATTAGTTAAGATCAGCATATACTTTTCTGCCATCTATTAAAGTTCTGGGAGAAATTGTCTTACTGTGTCAACCCACCTGTACTCTCTGGGCACTAGTTCTTAAGTGTTGAAGACTTAATTCTCTGATCATAATGAGATCTACGCATCTGGCAATCTTTAAAGGGCATGGCTTGAAACTGATTGGCAATGCATTTACTTTGTGAGGGTCAATAATTAGATGGTGTGTTGCAAAATTTCCTTGACAACTTAGAGATTTATAAGAGCTGTGGAGCATTTGGTTTACTGATATCTATGACCTTTAGACAAACTAATGACAGGACTGTAATTTTACAAGAAGTCCCTAATGGTAAATGCATTCTGCAGTATGTGATAAATGTTGAATAATTTTCTTTTATGGATTAGTATTTCCTTTTAATTTCTTCAGTAACAGTCTAATGAGGTCAGATTCTTTAACAACTACATTAATAACTCTTTCAAGATTTTGCAAGATCATTAAGAGTTATGGCAGAAATGTATTGTGAAATAAGCTAATAGAAATTCTATTTTAACTGTTGTCAGAATGTCTGGAATTAACTCCTAAGTTTTCAGTTTGTTGATATGAAATACAAATGCTTATCATAGAAATTAATTTTTTCAAAGCAGAAAGGCTATCCAGTGTTGCTATGCTTATGCATTACAGAACAGAAGCAGGACTTGCAAACAACTTTGTGGAATTAAAAAAAGGTTAAACAAAAGGGTAGGAGTAAAGGTTCCCTACTACAAGAAACAGTAGCAAATAAGCAGATTATTTAAATGGAACCAGTCATCAGAAACAGAAAGCTTAATAGGGAGAGAAAGAGGTGCACTGAAAAGTCTGAAACTCTGAATAAATGACAGGATGACATGAAGAACGACAGAGGAAAGCTACCTGAGGAATGGATGCTGATTATCACTGGATTGTGCAGATGCTTCAAAATCAAATGCTACAGATGAGAGAGAGAATCTCTGAAGGAACATGCATTCTGAGAAATTTAGAAAAATTGTAACAACAACAAAAAAAAAAGAAAATGGAAAAAAAAAAATCAGAAAAAAACAGGTATGCCTTTGATGATGTGTCAGGGACAAGATTAATAAATATGAAGTGCAGTTTAATTGCTCATTCACTGTTCTGCATTACTGCTGTATTTTAACCTGGCTGATAGCTCTGAAGCTTGTAAAAGTTTGCTCAGTCTCCACCCAGAGAGGCTGCTGAAAGGAACTGGAAAAAAGGTAAAATTTGTGGTTTGACATAAAAACAATTTAATAGGAAAGTAAATGGAGGGAAAACAAACAAACAAAACAAAACAAAAAAGATGTATGACACAATGGCGTGGCATCAGCCAACCAAATCCCAGACAGTCCACAAGCAGACAGTTTTACTGTTGAGCATGACCCCACAGGATGTGGGATATCCCTTTGGCCAGTCTGGGTCTGCTGTCTGGTTATGTCCCCTCCCGTCTCCTTCAGCAAACCCAGCCCTCACTGGCAGGGCAATGTTAGAAACAGAAATGTTCTTGGCTCTTTGCAGCACTGCTCAGCAATAACTAAAACACCAGTCTGTTATCACTACTATTCTCACACCAAATCCAAGAAAATTGACTCTGTGTCTGACACAATTATTTATATGTGTCTTCAAGTCATGGTATTGCTAGTTTGGAATCAGAACTTTGAACCAAGAAATGCCATCTACTAGAGGCTCTAATCCCTTCTAACAGAAAAAAACTTGCTCTTACACATTGTCAGTGAAAAAAGGATATTGCTCTTGCTTTCCTGACAATATCTTAAATTCTTTCAGCTACATCATTCAAAGGAAGTGTTGGTAACTGCATTTTCTGCTGGAAACTGTCATATAAATGTTGTTGAGTCACTAACATCTTTTGATGTCTTGCTCGATGTGGCAGTAATGCTTGTAAAAAAAGGTCTTTGAATAACTTTTGACTTCCTTGAGTGTGATGTGAGATTTACAAAGCTATTTATCAGATGTGGGATCATTGACTGAAAATGCCATTGCATCACTTGAAACAATATTCTTGCACATTTTGGGTGACTCTGAAATGCAATGAAATAAATGGCTGTCATCAAATTTCTGCAAAGAATTTAATTGAATTTTTAACAACATAAAAATGCTGCATGGATTTTGTTCAAATACTTCCCTTTATTGCATAACTGAAGGGACAATTACTTTGCTTCTATATTATTAAGGTAGACTAGGACATTTGTGTTTTAGAAAAATATTCTTTAATGAGTGAGAATTTCACATATAATTCAGAAAAAAAAATTTTCAAATTTTCCATTTTGCTATTAATGCATCACCTATAGCAGTAAGCTGAGATTCCTCTGCTTTTTAAACCCCTAACGCATAGCAGTTCATGAATTCTATTGAAATGGTTAAGAATGCTCATAACGGTATATATTTCTGCATATGATGATCAGCTTATCATCCACGTTTCATAGTTCCATTTTCTTTCCCCGGGAGTCCTCCACCAGTGCATACATCCTTTTATAATTATTAAATTTTATTTATAATAAAATATGATAATCTATAATTATTCATTATAATTATTTTTACATAATGTTAATAATTTATTACATAAACATAAAGGTAATGTTGAATAGAAATGGACAAGAAAAAGGAGAAAATATTATTGCTGACACAGAGAATAGAGTTAACACATATGAAGACAGCAGTAACGTGAAATTCAGTTATCTGTTAATCTGTTGTGGTTTAACCTGGCAGGCAGCTAAATAACATGCAGCCTTTAACTCAATCCCCCCTATCTCAGTGGGATGAGGGAAAAACTCAGAAAAAAAGAAGCAAAACTTACAGGTTGAGATAAAAACTATTTACTAGGACCAAAAAGGAAAAGAAAAATGACACACATACACACACAAATATATATATAATATGTGTGTGTATATATATATATTTATATGTACATATATATATATATACACAAACATATACAAATATATACATACATACAAAACAAGTGTTGCACAAATCAATTGCTCACCACTTGCTGACCAATGCCCAGCCGGTTCCTGAGCAACTCCCCCTACACAACTTCCCTCAGTTTTATCATTTTTCCACATGAGGTCATCTAGAATGGAGTATCCCTTTGGTCAGTTTGGGCAGCTGTACTGGTTCTGACCCACCCCTAACTGCCTCACTGGCAGGATAGTATGGGAAAATGAAATATTGAAACATCCTCTGCTTTGTACTGAACTGCTCAGCAACAACTGAAACATTGTTTTTCTCCTAAAGCCAAACGTAGTATCATACCAGACACCTAGAAAAACATCAGCTGTCCTAGCTGAAACCCGAGCACTGACACAACAGATCAGAGTTATTTTGCCAAGTTTTTAACTTTTTTTTTTTGGCAATAAAAATGTGTTACTCAGAAAATTAAGTCATTATAAACAGTGCATTGAATTGGTCAATGCACATGAACACTTGAATTTTGCATTACGTTGGAACTAGAAGCAAAACGTTTGCACTTATCTATCAATTCTTCCAGTGGGTGTGAACCTGCACTTTAAGTGCTGTTTCATTCCTACTGTGAAATTTTTCCGCACTCACTCCAGGTAACCAAGGACATTAACTTTATCACTACAGCTAAGTGGAAGTAAATTTCTCTGAGAATGTGACTCACTACTCAATAAGGACAGTGGAAACAATCCTTTTGATATTAAAACTTTTCAGGTTTATCTATCTGATGTTTGTGTATGTGTGTTAGTGTAATATAGCAAAATTCAGAATGACACTAAATTACTGAATGTTTCATACTCATGGAAAAAATGAGTTATGTATGTTCTATGGTCATTATTACTGATGAGGGTATGGAGGAGAAATGATGTGCCCCTTGAGTTCTCTTCCTTGCTGGGACTCAGCCTTCATGTGCCGTAAAAAGTCTTCCAGGAAGATCTGTTCCATTACCTGATGAGACACAGAGGTGAAGTTCACCGATCTGTAGTTTCCTGGGTCCTTATTCTTTCATTTCTTATAAATGGGAGTGATGAGACACAACATCTGGCCCCATAGACCTGTATAAATTCAGTCTCATGAGAATGTCTTAGACTTGATCTGCTCTTACAATGGGGGAAAAGTTCTCTTTCCTAGTTCCCACCAAATTACTCAGAGATGTGGAAAATATGAGAATCCTGGCTGCCAGTGAAGAATGAGGCCAAGAACTCACTGAGTACCTCAGCCTACTCCATATTGGTTGTAGCTATTCTCCTTTCTCACTTAACAAAGGAGGCATGCTCTCTTTGGCCTGTCCCTTCTGACAAATGAACATATAGAGCCCCTTTTTTTATTTTATTTTATTTTTTTTTTTAACATCTCTCTCCAAATTCAGTTCTGTGTCGTGGCTTTCCTAATCCCATCTCTACATGTCTGGACAGCATCTCTGTATTCTTTCCAGGTGATGTGCCCTTCCTTCCACTGTCTGTATTTGCTCTTCTTGCCTTCCATGTAGCTTCCTGCCTCCTCTGCCATCTTTCTTATTCTGAGGGTTGGAGAGCTCTTGTGCTTTCAGAAAGGCATCGTCGTTAAAGAGTAGTCAGTTTTGTTCAACTCCTTTGTTGCTGAAGACAGCTTTGCAATAACTTCTTGAACAACCTGAAGTTTGCTTTCCTGAAATTCAGAGTCCTGACTCTCTTCTTTGCCAGATCTGCATTGCTCAAGATCACAAGCTTGACCAAAGAATGGTTACTGCAGCCCACACTGTTTCTGATCTGAATTTCTTTTACAATCGCTTCCACACTGATTGACACCAGGTCCAGCAACACTTTGCCCCTGGTGAGTCTGTCCAATACCTGAACCAGAAAGTTGTCACTGGACTCCAGGTGTCTCACAGATTGCTTGAAGCGTTCCATGTTGGTTTCCCAGCAGATATCCTGGGTGGTTGAAATCCTGCGACAGTATAAGAGCCTTTGCTCTCAACTTGACACCTGTTGCACCTGAAGCAAGAAGGCCTCATCAATAAGCTTCCCTTAATTATGTGGCCTGTAGTAGGCCCTGAACACCAGGTGTCCTTTATTGGTCTCATTTCTAATCTTAACTCACACGTTTTCAACCTGTTCCTCTTTTTTTTTCGGAGACAGCTCCTAGTAGTCTACATTTTAGCATAGAGAGCAACTCCAACACCCCTCCTGTCTTGCCTATCCTTTCTAGAAATTATATTTTTCTCCTGGGAAGGCCTTAAATATAAAAAGCTATTTAGCCTTTAAATAGAAAAAAGATGTTCCCTTGCTTCACTGTATGTACATGAGCTTAAAAGTGATATATATTCCCTTCAATTTATCCTTAGCATTTTTTTCCTTTGGATTGTGTAAGTGGCAGATTCTTATTGTGTAGCCAAGTTAGGCACAAACAGAACAGAAATCCTAGGCCATAGAAATTTACAAATGCAAGTAATAGAAATATAAATGATACAAATAATTATTAAATAGAAGAATTGTGGAGGTTTCAATTTTCCTATAGACTTCTGAAACTTTCATTAGAAAGTTATTATACTCTTCAGCATTTATAGTGGATTCACCTAAGAATCATGACATCCATTGTGAAATTTAAATGTTTCCATAAAGAATTTTAGCTGAAAGCAGTCTTTTGTTAATGCCAGATATCACCCTAATGAGTATACGTAATAACTCCTAAGGTTTGATTTTTAGTTGTTAAAAACCTTTGAATTAAATGGAAGAAAAAAATCATATTGAATGGTCACTTGTATTTCCCCAAAGCTCTTGTAAGAGATCTCCATGAAAATGAAGGATTTAATCTAATGTCTGGAAGAATTTATTTCTCCTTAGCAGATTATATCATGGCAAATGCTTTCTCAAATTTTTTATGTAAAATCAAGCTATACCTGAAATATCTTTATTGGACTTCAAAGCCTTATAATGAATTTTTTTTTTTGTCAAGTCACTAATTCCACGGTTAACATAATTCAAGGAGGAAAAAGGATTTCAGTCCTTTGTTAGAAATCTCAATAACTTTTAACAATTATGGTAAGTGAATTGGTATTACAGTTTTATATTGACAGATGATCAGACTGAAATACTACCAGAATAAATTAGAAAAGTCTTATAAATTGTTCAATTTGTTCACTGACTTCTACTCTAATATTAAGGAAAATCTACAATCTATTCTGAAGTAAAGGGTTGAAGGCTTGTACAGAAAAGATAGAAAGTACCCATTTAATGTGCTGGACTGTACAGTGAAAAGGAATTACTGACTCTCCACTAAAGTCTAACTGTTTTGTCAGAAATACAATAAGTGAAATACAAGCAATAGTAGAAATGTAATTAATTTCATTATTTTTACTTACCTTAAAAACAAGTTTTACTTATGTAAGTAATTACTATTAACAGAACATTAAACATATGGTATTTTGGAGTAAAATCAGATCAAATACGTATTTCAGTAGTTACAGTTGAAAAACTTTTTAGAGTTCAACAATTTCTTCTGCTTATTAAGTTACAAGGCAAGTTTCAGGAAGCAGAGCTACTAAATCTGGTTTTCAAATTAGGTTAGTTCTATAGATAGAGTTTTGCTTTCACAAAGAAAGCGGGGTCTGTTTATTAGGTCATGGTTCTGTATTCTTCATAAGGGACAGATAAATAACTTGAGTTTTGAAAAGCAGACGATTTAAAACAGAAAATGAAGCACAATAAAGCTTTTTTATTTAAAATTTGTGACTAATAATTATCTATACATTGACATCAAAAGTTTTCTTTTTATTATTTTGAAAAATTCTTCTTTAGAAATGAGGAATTTTGAGATCCTGACAAACACTGCATACATTGTCATGTATGCAATGTTTATGAAATACTTCAAGTCATAAAAGAACAAATTATCTTCTCTTGAGATTTTTAACTTGTCAGTTACATAGTAAAAATTTAAGAAAACTTAAAATATTAAATATTTAATTATGAGATACTTCTTGCAAGTTGGAAAACTTTATGATTGACGGCAAAAATATTCTGAAAATATTAGATTTCTCATTTTATGGATGCCATAGTCTATAAAATCAAGGTGGGATAAATGAGGTCTGTTTCCAAAATCTATGAAGAAATCAAAATATTAAGAAAAACCGGAAAAAATTTTAGGACTCTCTTCTTAAACATGTTGTCTGCTATGCATAGACTTGAATTCAAGTTTTCTAATGCTCATTTAATAACTTAGAAATCAATCTTTGTCTGAGAAGGATGCATTAACATAGGAAAGTGTGAAGGCTTGAAGCATGTGAACCATAAGCATAACTTCACTATTTATTCCTCCCAGTCTCCAATCAATTCTCCAAAAATTTTTAATGGAGTGAAAAGTAGATGAACTTTCTGATGAGTACTGTACAAAATATGGACAATTTTCAAAAGTGTTTAGTGTAACAAAATTTATTTGAAAGAATAATGTAGAAGGGTTGAATCCAACTCTGTGAATTTTTTCTTGGACTGCAATGAGCAAGGTCATTCTTTATAAACTCAAAGGCAGGTCAATAAACTTCCTTATATGTTTGTTAGCAAAAGTATTTTATTTTCAGCTAATTAAATATGCAGTTAACTAAAGAATAACGAAAAAAGATATTCAAATAAAAAACTAAAACCTGTCAATTCATTGCTGAAAAATTAACATGCGAGATGTTTGTCACGGTGTTATCAGTTATCTGATAACGGTGTTATCTGCTGGCAGCCCCAGCAGAGCCGCATGTTCCTGGGGGGAAGTAGGGAAAGGCGAAGGGTACACAGACAACAGATGGATCTAAAAATTAAAAGAACGGCAACGATTTGAGGAGGAACTGTAATTTTACTAAATCTAACAAAATCGAACAACTGGGAGAGACAAAAGTATCCAAAATCTGAGAAATCTTATGGTAGTAAAACTGCAGGAGAAGTACACGCGCTTTATCGCCGCGGCAACCCGAGAGAGAGCGCCGAGAGCGAGAGAGGCTGGTCCAGAGCTTCACCCCTATTCCACTCCCCGCCAGAGCATTATCTCTTTAACTCCCAACATGATGTTCTGATGTGGAATGCCTGCATCAAGACCACAAAAACACAACGATGTCGTAAGCACAGAAATCTTTGGTCTATGGACTCTCGATGATCATTTTAGCTACTAAGAATTAGACAGCATTGTCATGAATGCATTTTTTCCTTATTCTGTCTTCTTTCCTGCTTTTCAGAAAAAAAAAAAATGCAAGAAAGAAAAAGAGAAAGAGGAGAGAAAGAGAAAGAGAAAGAGAGAGAAATAGAAGATAAAATAAAATAAAATAAAATAAAATAAAATAAAATAAAATAAAATAAAATAAATAAAATTGGAAAGGGAAGGGAAGGGAAGGGAAGGGAAGGGAAGGGAAGGGAAGGGAAGGGAAGGGAAGGGAAGGGAAGGGAAAGGGAAAAAAGGGAAAGGGAAAAAAGGGAAAGGGAAAAAAAGGGAAAGGGAAAGGGAAAGAAGGGAAAGGGAAAGGGAAAGAATGGAAAGGGAAAGGGAAGGAAAAGGTAGTTGACTGGGATGTATCTTTTATACAGTATGTGTCCAACAATAATTACTTTACAAATCTGGTTGGATATACTCTATTCAGAAATCTGTCGGGATGTTGTCCTCATAAAACACAAGGAACACGTGAGCCTTCTAAACTAACCTTTAAACTGCATACATTATTTTGTACTTTTTGCATGGATTACAAGGGCAGGACTGAGAAAATAACCAATTTCCCTGTAGACTGTGCTTACTTATAGTGAACTCTGGGAGCACAGTCATCCTGGTGATCAAAAGAGACCCATAAGGTGAATTTTTTAGAAGTCTTGTACAAATTAAAGCCATCACATTCAAAATCAAAGAGTATTCTGTTCCTCAATTAGTTAAGATCAGATCTTTCTGAATGTCACCTACAGTTAATAATGTTTTATGTTTTGCATCAAAAGAGACCCTAGTGGCACTATTTTTTGAAGTTTCAAGGAAAAGGGATCAAATCTGGAGCTGGTCAGAGAATATTATCTATCCTTTTTGTGTTCTAGACCATTTTCCCAGGGTAGGAGTTATGTCCTGGATAAGAATCACAGTGACACTTGCTCATTTCATATTGTTGACACCATTTGAGCCAGTGCTGTTTAGTAGTGTGCTCTGTTTTCATATGTGATGAGTCAAGTGTATTTTATTTCTTTTCTTTTCTTCTTTCCTCTTTTCTTCTTTCCTTTTCTTCTTTTTTCTTCTTTCCTTTCCTTTCCTTTCCTTTCCTTTCCTTTCCTTTCCTTTCCTTTCCTTTCCTTTCCTTTCCTTTCCTTTCCTTTCCTTTCCTTTCCTTTCCTTTCCTTTCCTTTCCTTTCCTTTCCTTTCCTTTCCTTTCCTTTCCTTTCCTTTCCTTTCCTTTCCTTTCCTTTCCTTTCCTTTCCTTTCCTTTCCTTTCCTTTCCTTTCCTTTCCTTTCCTTTCCTTTCCTTTCCTTTCCTTTCCTTTCCTTTCCTTTCCTTTCCTTCTTTCCTTTCCTTTCTTTTCTTTCTTTTCTCTTTTCTCTTTTCTCTTTTCTCTTTTTTTTCTCTTTTTTCTTTTTTTTCTTCTTTTTTGTGTGTACATGTGTGTGTATGAGCTACAATGTCATATTTCTACTTCCTTTATTATTTACCGATTACAGTTCATAACAGTCCTTTGTCTTTCACATTTATGTGCTTGTCCATGAACTGATTTAGGGATCCACATAATTTTTGTGACTTTCTTGACTGTATTTGCTTACTTATTAATAAGGCTGCTATATGCCTGCTTTTTACATGACCAGTGACATACACAGATGATCAACCAACTATCTTATTTTCCTACTGAGCAATGTCCTTTTTTTATTATTTATTTAGTTAGTTAGTTAATTAGTTCGTTATTTGTCATGGTTTTATGATTTTTGGTACTGGTATTCCACATCATAACATCATGTATTGCATTAAGAGTTAAAGAGCTAATACTCCAGCTCCATAGATCATTGATAATTCCAGGTATACCTGCCTCAGAAGAGAAGAAGAACTACATTCCCCAGAGGACTTTGCGATGCTTTGTATTTTTACGTGTTTTCCTCTCAGAGGGAACAGATAAAAACCCTCAGCGGTCACGGGACACTCTCTTTCCTTCGGGATCGACTCAGCAGTGGGTGCTCGCTGCCGTATCGCCTTCAGCGTTAGCGTAAGGCCTTCGGTTTATCGGACACTCTCTCTTGCTCATTTTATTTGATTCATTAGCCTCAATTCCAATTATATTGTATTATATTTTGTTATTTTGCTTTCTAATATCTTATTTAGTAAATTAGCTTTCCTCCTCAGATCGTTGCCGCTGTTTTGTTTCTAGGCCCATCTCCTTTTCCCTTTTCCTTTTTCCCTTCCCCTTTCCTGGGGCGTGGGTCCGTAGGTCCCCCGCACCAATCGTCACGGAACCGGGCCGATCCAGCCCGGTAAACCGTTGACATTATTGTAAAGACAGAGAATCATGGAATGGCTTGGCTTGGAAGGGATCTTAGACATAATCTAGTTCCAAACCCACTACATCAGGTTGCCAATGGCCCCATCCTAGTGTGTAGGTTGTTGCCAAATAATGGTTCAGAATTAAGATCTTAGCTAACTGCAGTATTTTTATAATCTCGACACCAAAGGCACAGTTGGATTGCATATAAACTAGACTCAAATAAATGAGTTCAGAATAATGGTTCTAAAGTACAATTAAATTTTTGAATGTTGTAACGGAGTTACTTACTTACCATGACCATATTTGTTATACAAGCATTTTGTACATCACTGTACATGTTTGGCTGCTGTACTGACACTACATCTTTCCCAAATATTTAGTCTTTAATATCACTCCATTCTAAACCAGAATTTTTCAGTATAAATGCAGCTATATTCCCAAGTTAGAAATCCTGTTGAAAATCGGTATGATTCTTATAACTACAAGTAAAAATTTCAAGAGAAAGTATTGTTAGTGGAGAGACTTGTGCTCCAACAAAACCCGACTGTCGGATGTAACTCCAAGAGATTTTCATATGGTACAACAAAAAAAAAAAAGCAGTCCTGTGACAGTATGAAGAAATGTATTTATTCACATTCACAGTATTGAGTGAATTTCTTCTGTTCTACCAATTTCCCAAGTCCTATCTTAGGAGATAAGATTAGCATATTATCAGTTAATACCCTCAAAACATTTCACAGACATATTTTTGAAGTCTAATGCAACTTATTTTAGAGATTTATCTGATTGGAGAATAGAATTTTTCAGCACTACAGTTTGTCTAAGTTCCCCTATCTATCAAGTCATTTCACAATCAAATAAAGAAATGCAGCAGGTTTGTAACTGTGACACTGGATCCTTTATGACATTATTATTCTTGGGTATTTAGAGCTCTAAGAATTTTTAACTGTAATATTCCTATATTTTACTACTTGTCTCTCAGATATCTAACACAGTTTGTACAGAAATGGAAGGTGGAATGATTTGAAGGTCAGTTTTCCCTGAAAAAGAGGTATTGTCTAGTGAACCGAGCTGACCATCCAGTCTCTGTCTTGTTTGTAATGATGTGTTCTGCTGCCATCTGGGAAGTCCTCTGTTCCTCCAGCTCTTCAACTTGAGAAGGGCAGAAAGCCAAAAATAAGAAAAAGCCTTTCATAAACATAGGTGGTAGGAAAGATCACATTCACTTTCTCTGATTTTTGTTTATTTGTTTGTTTTAGTATCATTGTATCCCTACAGCATCATAATTTTTTATTTCCTTAATTTTTGCATGCAGCTCATTCTGCATATTTGCCTTGATATCAGAGGTAGATTTTTTGTATGAAGCCACAGTTTTCCCTTTTAAATCATACACAGCTGCAAGAGTTTAATAGATGTTTAACAGGAACCTACTGAATGGATCAGATTTAAGTCACATAGTTCCAGACATGACCAGCCTGCCAACCTATTGTATGAGTATTTCCATTATTAACAAAAAAAGTGAACCTGCAGTTTTTCTATGTGCTTGGCCAGAGATGAGTTGTTTTGCACGTGGACCATAATTCAGATTGTAAATTTTGATTTTTAAATATTTTTAACTATGTTTTGATGAAATTCTAAATTATTTCTGGTTGTGTTTTTTTTTTTTTTTCCCAATGAAAAAAGATGAAAAAAGAAAAACGTTTACTTTCTCAGGCTGGCACACCACATTTTTGATCTGACACATTCAATTGTACCAGTACTATTATGTTCTGCCATGTCAACAGAGTAACAAAACATGACTGAACTAACCAGAAACAGAAGTGAAATTTGCCACTGAATGTAACAAGGTGTGGTTTTCTTTACAACAAAAAGAAAAGAGGCTGTAAAGGCTGTATATTTTTGTAATTATAATACTGCTTCCTATTTAAACATAAGTTTAAAAAAATGAGCATCGTTTCTTCACTTCAAAAATATGCATATACTGGCGTCATTTTACACGCTCAACCTAGCAATTTGTGATTTTATAATTAAGAATCTTATTGTACTTTACAAATACTAAACAATACTCCTTGATGTAATTGCTTAGATATATGTGTATTTGTGTATATGTATGCATGCCCACAAATAAAAAGACAAGGTACATAGGGACAGCATGTCTCTTTAGGACCAAGGCTACTCTGTTTTTCAGAACTAGCACAGTTGACTTAATTTTCTAGTAAAATTTCAGTCATACCAATAACCTCTATCTTATTCTGATTCCAAAGAGTCAACTTATTTTATTGAAAAGCATAATTTTCTGCTATATTAAAGAGAAAGTCTTCCAAATTTTAATATAGCTCAAAGTGGTGGCTTGACTAGAAGATAGAGCAAGAAAATATAAACCTAGATAAACTCCACATTTTCACAAGTCTTGATTAGCAATATAAAGACCATATAAACTGTATATATTATATGAAAAAAGTGCTTTCTATAAACAGAGATATCCAAATTCCATGTGACAGCATTAGCTGATATTTGCAAACTCAGGACTTAGAATCCTGCTACCTCTTCTTCAATGCAGAGTACAGGTGGAAGATGTTTATGTACAATTAGAATACGAATACAGTATGAATTTCACATGTCACATACTAAGCTTTCAATAAAGAATAAATCTTTACAATTGAGTGTATTGACTAACCCAGAGAGTGATTAATTCTGAAATCTTGCACCTTGTCATAAAAAGGCATGAAAAACAATTAAACATCTGTCTCTCAAAAGTACTGGTAGAGATTATTAAGTAATTGAGTATCCAAAAGAGAAATATTGAATAATATTGGGGAAAAATAAAAAAGCTTGTGCTCAGTATAGTATAAGGGCAAATTAGGGACTAGCTGAACAAAGTCTCTGCATGCATACAATGACAGAAATGTCAAAAAATAATAATTTGTATTGATCCTGTCTTGAATTTCTTCTTGAAGCAACACCACAGCCTGATCAGAATGTCATGATCACATGTGTGTTGTACAGTGTAAAAAGAGAGGTTAATGGAAGTGTATTTGTCAGCACACACACACAAAAAAAAAAAAAGACAAAAGGGAGTAGGTTGCAAATATCTAGCAGGAGAGTATAGAGAAGATGAAGCTAGATTCTTCTTGGAGTTGTACATTAAATGTACTAGAGACAACAGACATGCAATACAACAATAGAAATTCTGAATAGAATTCAGAAGAATATGTGCACAATGTGAGAGTGTAAACATTGAAACAAGTAGTTCAGAGAGGCTGAGAAACCTCCATCCTTAGAGATATTCAATGCCCAACTGAGATTTAAAACTAAACTAAATATAGTTTGGATGTTGGTCATGGTCTGAGTGGGAGGTTCAATGACCTTCAGGAATCCCTTGCAAGCCAAGCTACAAAAAAAATCTATAAGAAGTTTTGTTAGTAGACTCCGTGAGGCCTTTTTGCCTTTTCTTAGTTTTCCTGTTCCTCACAAAACCTTGACTTTTTAATATAAACAGTATTTCTTCTAATATGGAAATTAAAATATTGAACTTGTGTTAAAAAATTCTCTATGCATCTTTCATGGTTTGCATAATGGGAATTAATGAGCCAAGAAAATCCTTCCTTCCTATGTTTACCTGCCTATGAGAACATAATGTCAATTGCATCTCTCTGAGCCCTAGCTATAATTATCCATGAAGAGAAGCAGGAAATAGAAACACTATTGACCAAGTTTGTTCTGGATACTCTTTTCTTTTATCTGCATCTCTGTAGCCTTCTCTTAGTCCAAAAGAATAAAGAGAGGTAAGTTATCACTGGATTATTTCCATTTTAAAGAATATTTTTTCTAGGGATCTTTCAATTTTATTTTAGAACAGTTTTGTACCTGACAGGTTCAAAAAACAATTCCACGGGAGAAATCATTCCCTGGGTATTTTCTGTAATCTTTGGATGCTTATATGTCTGTAAATATACTTTATGAAAAGTAAGATATTCACAAATGTATTTTATTCCCTAATATGGATTTTATCTGGTATAAAAAATGTGAAAGGTTCCATCTCCATTACTGAATTTAAATGATAATGATTTTTTTCCTTTTTTTAAGTCATCAGCCTTGAAAATGGTTTGGTGAATTAAACTCAGAAAACATCATAACCAAACGTACAGTCAAATATCAATAGTTTATTCATTAGATTATAAGTTTTATTTAGCGATTAGTTTCACATATTCTGTTTTTAAACAACATTCATTTACCTATTAAAGCATGAAAAATTGGTATTAAATCCGAGGTCTTGAGTACTGATACTGGAATTACTTTTTTATTCATGGGTGGTTTTTTTCATTGTTATTATTATTACGATATTTTTCTCCCCAGGACTTATAGCATCCTCTACCTGCTCAAATGCTCTATGTTTCTGTGTTATGAATCAAGTGAAATTTCCCTATACTGACTTCAAATATTTTATGACCTAAATACTATTGGTCATAGTCAACAGGAAATATAGGTATTGGTAAGCTGGAAACTCCACTTCAGTCATAGTGTTCTGGATATTCTATGATTTCTTCATACATTTTCCAGGCCATTAGCAATCCATGGATCATTATTTTCTGCTTATCCAAATTTCCAAATCACTTTCGAATTGTTGAGTTGAATACGTATTTCAATTTGAGTCCTGGTATTCTATCAAAGTTAGAACAACAGAACTCCATCCTTCACTTTCTGTCTTATTTTTCTGTGCACTGTTGTAGCCTAATAAATAGTATATAATACTATGCATTATGAAGTATAGCTTTCTCTCTATTGAACAACGTGTTTCATTCCAGAGATGCAAATCTCTAAGCAAAGGAAACAGTTTTTTGATACGAAAGCATCTAAAGATAGCTAATTGTTTTAAAAGGACAGGAACATATAATTTAAACTGAATATACCTCATAAATAAACTAATTTAAAAAATGGTAGTGCAAAGAATTATATAAAAGGAATTTGTTTGGTGGTTTTTGTCACTGAACTTTAATTAAAGTTGTTCTGGTGATTCACACCAAAGTGTTTACAACATTAATATTTTGAGCATCCCATGTTAGGATTTTGTCACAGGCTCACCATGTGCAAAGTATCCAGATTCTTTGTAACCAGATTCTGTTACCTTGAGTTCCAAATATTTTCATGCTGTTTAGTTGTGGTTTTATGATTTGTGTTGTCAGTTTTGTTATCAGTATTTCACATCATAACATCATGCAACTCACTGGGAGTTAAAGATTTAAAGCTGCCGTTCAAAGGACTGTTGATAGTTCCAGATGCCAGGTCTCAGAAGTGAAAAAGGATCCAGAAGAAAAGAATGAAATACAGGTCCCAGAACATTTCATTAATCCCTTTCTGTTTTCCATTCAGAGGAAAAGACATAACTGCTTTGGAGTCACGAGACTAGATCTCTTTATGCTCATTTTTGCAGTGTGTGCTCCTTGGCCAACTTGCTTACATCATTAGAGTAAAACCTTCAGTTTTGGGCACTCTTATTTATTTGATTTATTAACTTTAATTCCAGTTATGTTGTATTATATTGTGCTATCTCACATTACACTATTGTGTTTAGTAAATTACTTTTATTCCTTAGCTCACTGCTGCTTATTTTTTTTTATTATTTTTTTATGTTTGTTTTTTATTTTTGGATATATCCCATCTCCCTGCCTTTTCCCCTTTTCCCACGGCATGGGACAGTGGGTCCCTTCATCCCCTGTCATGGAACAAGGCTGAATTGAGCCAAACCATGACATTTTGTTTATTTTTAAATCACTTTATACTATCTTAATTTTGTTAAAATTCTTAATAAGTAACTAAAAGTTGTTTGATTGATCAACCTAATCCTGAACTCTTTATATTATTCAAAATTAGTATGGAAAGAATATGCACAGAATGATTATTTAAATAGTAAGCATTTTGGCTTTAGGAAATATGTAAAACCTGATTCTGATCTTTATGGATGTTTTTCATTTTTATTTTTATTTCTTTGTCTTTTGATAGGCACACAAAATCAATAAAAATACAAACTGAAAACAATGTCTTCTTTAAAGTTTAAGCATTTTTGAGACTACCTGCAGAGAACTGGTTTTGAGCCATCTTATCAACATAGTAAGCCACAAAGATAGAATCAAATATGTGCATATTCCACATGTACTTAAATTGCTATCATCTGTAAGGTACCTCACATTTCATTCTCTTGATATGTCATGGACAATAATGCAGTCACCTATCACGTGTGATGCATCAAATAAGGCATTCCAGAAATACTGTACAGATATTGGTACTGTGTAGCAGAAGGGGAAATGTATTGAGCTGTGAGGTCCCTTTGAGATCATGGTCTTATCATATAAGAGCCCTACCAAACCATTAATGACTAATAGACTGTGACCTAGAAATCTCCAACTTGTGTGTCCTTGTTTATCATCCTTATAAGTAGTCAATTATTATGAAATGTGTGCTGTTGCAAGTCAAGTGCACATGTGAAAGTGAGTAAGAGAATATGAATTCATGCTGAGTTCACCTCCATGGAGAAACAGTGTCGCAGAGGGAAACGTGGCAGACAATCAGACTGTATTCCTGATGTGATTGTGATAGTTAGCTATTACTTAATTGGCTTCCTGTGGTGTATTTAATCAATCAATTTCTGTGAAGAAGCATAGCAGTAATAGTTGTGGCATCACATATGGAGATTCAGTGCATTGTTTTTGAAAATATTATCATCTGGCTAATAAGGTCTAGCCTGTATTTAGTATTTTCTTATAATAAGATATTCTGTGAAAAAAAAAAAAGTATATTCCTTGCTGTGTTTTTTTTAATAGTTTTTTTATTGTCTTTTAGAGAACACTAGAATATATATATAATAACATTTATAATATATATATTATTTTAATATTGAAATAACCAAACCTAGACAAATGTTTTGTACAAAGTCAATAAGTATTACCAGACAAAGACTATATGGATAAAGTAAGATTTTAAACTAATTCGAATGATGATGGTTAAAATATCCTTCATGTTAAAAAGAAAATATAAAAATCACTCTACCTCATTACCTGATTCTCTTCAACAAACATTTTGAATGCATTTTGAATAGGTGGGGTAGTGGGTGATGTGGGATATATTCAGACTCCCTAGACGAATTAATCTGTTTTAAATAGGACATACATGTACTACTACTACTTTTCTTGTTTTTCATCAAAATGCAAAACAAAGTATTTAACATAAAATTATGAATTTGCCCTGTTGTTTCAGGTGAAAAAGCTGAAGAAAATTAAAGTGAGCACTTCAGTAAAATTTGCTATCATTATTTTATTTATTCTGAGTAGCTTTGTAAGCTATTTGACAGTTTGGTCTCCTCATGGAAAAGCTAACAGAAACAATTTTAATGTACTCTTTCTCCCTTAAACCCTAACTTCTTAGGCATCATTCAGGTATTTTTAAGCCAGATAATGAAAATAACCTACCAGCCAGGCTCTTGTGTTGATGGATGACAGTGATTTAAGACCCGGTTCCACCTCTTTACACAATTTATCACTGTTTATTCACATAAGAAATGTCTTGGAGATCAGGAATAAGGTAAATTTCTGTCACAGACATCACAGTAGCTCTGAAAACAATAGGTTTACACTCTAAAAAAACAAAACAACACCAGACAGCTTAATCAGCAGTGGAAAAACAGTTAATTTAAATACACTTGGAATAATGACTGAAGTCTCAGTATATCAAAGCTGGTATTCTGTTTGCTTACAATAATGGCATTGATGTTACAATCCACTTTGTGTGGTAGTGTTTATACATAACAATCTTTCTGAGCAGTGTATGTGAAATTCACTGATCATCTCTCACAACTAGCAGAAAAATACAAGCGTCCAAATTGTTATAATAGCCATAGGAAGAAAAAGATAACATTAGCAAGAGCAGGTCATATGCAGGACAATTCATTTTTTAAATGATCTACTGTCTATTTTAAATGTCGACAAATACTTCCCTTCAATTATCCTCATGCTTCATGCAGACAGACGTCTAGCTGTAGAATAATGAGGTGATGAGCTGTGGTGACCTATTGAAGAAAGTGCACAATTTCAATTAAGTCCATGTGTATGTCAAATTCAACAGCCACAGCATCTGTTTGATATTACCTATGTAGTAAGGGGGCTGAAACAAGAATTGATATTGAAAATATTCTCCTTCCATTGTAAGCAGCTGTTGACCATCCAATGAGCATCAAATGTCTAGCATTGTGCCATGATTCTAGATTTCTAGATGTTTTGTTGAGGAAACAGGCAGATGTCATTGCAAGGCTACTCTTGGTAATCAAGAAGAGCAAGAGGGAGGATCAGTTGAACCACCAGTCAGTCAGTCTCCCCTCAGTCCCATAGAAGGTGAAAGAACAGCTAATGCTGGTAACCATTTCCAGACATGAAGAAAATTATCTGCAGTAATCAGCATGGATTCACCAAGAGGAATTCATTCCTTAACCACCTAATAAGCTTCTATAATTAAATGACCAAGCTGATAAAAGAGCAGTAGATATTGTCTTCCTGGATTCCATTAAGGCTCTGCTGCCCACAAGATCTTCATAGAAAAACTGTTGAAATATTAGAAGAATGAGCAGACAATGAGGTGAGTTGAAAACTGGCTAAACAGTCAGGCCCAGTGGGTAATGGTCAGTGGCACAAAGTTGGAGGCCAGTATACAGAAGAACACACCAGATGAAAGCTGGGTGCTTTCCTGGTTAAGATATTCATTAGCAATTTAGGTAACGCGGTAGAGAGTGCCCTTAGTAAATTTGTAGATTACATGAGACTCAGCGGAATGGCAGATTTAGCAGAAAGATTTCAACAACCTGGAGATGTGAGCAGACAAGAATCTCATGAAGTTCTATGAGAGGTGACCAGGGGAGTAACAACGTCAGGCACCAGAACATATTGAAGGACTCCCAACCTGAAGGTGACTTGACAGAAAAAGACTGGGTGGTCCTGGTGGCCATCAAGTTGAGCATGAGCCAGCAATGTGCCCCTACTTCTAACTGCATGAGAGAAAATCTTGGCAACAGGTGAAGTGAATTGATCCTTCCCTTCTACCCAGCCACACCTGGGGGCTTGTGTCCAGTTCCAAGACCCTCAGTGCAAGAGAGATGTGAACATACTGGAAAGAGTCCAACAAAGTTCTACCAGGATGCTGAAGAACCTGAGGCATCTCTCCTGTGAGGAGCGTCTGAAAGAGCTGGGACTGTTCAGCCTGGAGAACAAGAGGCTCAGGAAGATCTCATCAGTGTCCATAAATACCTGAAGTGAGGGTGGAAAAACAGTGGAGACAAGGTTTTGTCAGTATTGTCCAGTGCAATGGCATTGAGCACAATTTGGAACTCATGATATTCTGCCTGAGCATCAGGAAGCACTTCTGTGATGCACAGAAAGTGGGGAACTGATATGGGTTACTGAGAGAGATTGTGAAGCCTCTCACCTCCAAAAGCCACCTGGACATGGTCCTGGGCACTTTGATCTGATGTCCCTGATGAAGCAGAAGTCAGAGCAGGTCACATCTGGAGATCTTTTCCACCCATAATCTTTAAGTGATCCTTTGGTTCCGTAACGTATGTAGTGCTTAAGCACATAGCTTCATCCAAGTTGGTCACTCTTTATGATGGCTTCAAAGACTTAGTAGGTTTTGTTTTTTTTTTCCTATTTCATTTTTTTTTCTCCCCGAGTTACATTTAAATATACGGTCATTTAAGATGTTTTACAATTACATATAGATATTACCATGCATTCAGTTAGTGTCACCACATTATTCTTTTCCCACTACAATTGAAAGAGATGGCAACTTTAATTGCCTAAATTATATGCCTGCACTGGAAGTCAGTCAGTCACCTCACACAATCAATGGTGAGAAGCAAGGCACATCTGATGAGATGAAATTACTTTTTTGAGATGACTATATCAGCCTAAGTTAGATAGAGGAATGCACTTTGATATATAAATCTAGTTAAAATGCTTAATTCACTGTAAATTATACAAGGAGCATAGGGTGATATTACAGTGTTTAAAATACCTGTTATACCTATCAGACTCTACTACTTTTCTTTCCACTGCCCCCAGATTAAACATGCATAGATAATAAAAAGGATAACTTATCCTGCACAAGTATACCAAAAGTATGATTTTCAATTATTTTTCTTCCTTTCTTGTGGAGTTTTATTTGTGTAGATCTAATCTCTTCAGATAGCTGTTGTGGTACATTTTGTTTCATCATTGGTTGTTTTTCTCAGTTTCATGTTGTTTTCCTTCTTGTAGCCTCCTTCCTTTCTTTTCCCTGGGCACTCTTCCATTCCTTTCCTCCAGGGTTACCATAGAAATATGCAGTCACAAATTTCATCAAAGAATCTCAGGCTGAAGCAATAAAATGAAACATTAGGAAGAACCACTTTGCAGAAGTCATGAAAAAAAAATAGTACATTTGGAAAATTATTAATTATGTAATATTTTTACAGTGTTTGGGAATGGCTGTAGGAGCTTGCAATTAATGTATTGCTGCTAGTTTTTACTCCACTACTTGCATTAACAGCATTGACAATAAGTACACTGTGTTGAAGTATATTGGTTTGTCAAGCCCTTTTGTCTTCTGCCTACAGTATTCTTCTTAAAGAGATACAAAAACAACAACAACAACAACAAAAAACCAACCAACCAACCAAAAAAAAAAAAACACCTTACATTTCCCAAAACAAGTATACAAACAAAACAAAATATACTTTGCGTGGTAAATATTGAAGTATGACACAAGCAATTCATTGGCTATGCGTTGGCCACTACGAATAGTCAAGTTAGAACAGTTATTCGCATATAAGAAGCCATACAGAATTAACTAGCTGTCCTTGCTCTAGATATTAGGATAGAAAACTCAACAGGAAAAAAAATAACACATTAATTTGCTTCTTGTGAAAATGTTGTTTACTGATAGAGGACATTGTGAGTATATTTCATCACTAGATATATGACTAATTAAAGTATTTATTGCAAAAAACATTTCTAAATCTGGGTTCTAACTCTTTTTAACTTGCGTTTAACTTATTACTAATTCTTGATTCTTCATATGCTGTATACTGAACTGACCTCTGTTAATATAGTGTAATAAATATCTTTTTTCACAAAAGTATTATGTTCATAATTTGAAGTGATAATCCTCAGCCCTGTAGTCCAATTAGAGGATACATTTCTCACACGTCATGCTGTTTCACTCATCACATGTTGCTTTCACTTCTAGATTAGCTGATTGTATTAATTCTAATATTTGAGTATTTTCAATCTCATAAGTACCAATGACTAAATATTATTAATGTATTAATAATGTATATTTTATAATAATTCCAGGCAGAAAATAAAGTGCCTAAGTTTTTCTGCTTCAATATTTATTCTTGTGTACAGAAATAAAAAAAAAAAAAACCACCAATAAAAAACACCGTGTAATTACTCATGCTGAGAAGAAAATGTAGTCCTGAAAAGACTCGATTGGTTATTATCTTTGAGGACTTTTAGTGTACACTTCTGAACCATTAATGTTATACTGGAAAAAGTTTGACAATTAAGAAAACAATATTTTCAGTCACTGAGTCAAACATTCAGGTTTTACTCTTGCAAAATTGAGCATTAAAATAAATTTACTGTTTATTACAATGTAGATGATAAAAAAATGAGTTAATATTATCCACATTTTAACATTATAAGGAATATTGGACGAGGGAGAAAAAAGGGTAGAAATACTCACATCTTATGTAAGGCTTTAATAGGTTAATTTATCTTTTCAGAAGTTGATAACAACAACAAAGGTCTCTGAAATCAGAACTAGAAGGAAATAAAAGGCTAGCTATCAAAAAATACAAAAAAAAAAAAGTCAATTACTTTTTATGATTTGCTTCCCTTTATAATATTAATTGCTCTGAATCTAGCAAAATTCAAAACAAATTGTTGCTTTTGTTCAAAGATTTCCAAAACCATCAATAAAATTTCAATGAAAACAGTTCCTCAAAAGTTCCATAACTATAATGGGTATTTTGTCTTCAGAACAACTTCATTTTCAATAAGTTGGTGTATTTCAGTAAACATTAAAAAAAGTACAGTCTTAAGATACTGAGTAATTCTGGGTGCATCACTTGGGCGCTCAATGTGTCTCAAAAACATTGTTTCAAAGCTCTTCAGTTCTTCATCTAGAAATTAGAAGACAAAATCCCGCTCAATTCCACATTTTACAGGAAATGTTCTTCCTTCCTTCATTCTTGGCTACGGAAAACAATGCAGGAGTGGAACACGTGAGTATTCATAAATATAATGTAAACCAAATATTCATGTTAATGTTCTAATACTGAACATTTTTCATGGAGCATTTTTAAAGAATAAGCTTGAAGCTCTCAAGTTTTACAGATGATCTATAAGACAATAATCAGAGTTCAGGAAAGGCTGCAAAGTTTGGCTTTACTTACTATTTAGATGTTTAACTTAAATGATTAATGTAAGGACTGCGAGAGACATGCATTACCAGACAAAATCAGATAAATGAAGCTATTAAAGGCCTGAAGCATCTGTCTCTTTCCCTGCCCCTCAGTACAGGGATGCCCGATAACAAGAGCTGATCAACCTCAGACTTATCACAGCATTTGGACTAGTGTATTAAGGTAAATGAAAACTAAATGTCTGATTTTAATCAAGCCTGCAAGCCTGTCAGAGTCCTAAACATCTTTTGCTGCTATTTAAGATTATTGCTGCTTGTCCTATCTTCAGTGAGCATGAGAAGGAATTTATACTTTTGTTGTTGTTGTTGTTATGACAGTTCTTATGCACTTGAAGACTAAGAAACACATGGAGTTTGAAACACATATTACTCTGACTGGCCACAACAAGCTGTTGGTTAGTCAACAAAAACCTGGGAAGAAAAAAATGGGGGATCAAGTCAAGCTGTGAGGTCCCCACAGCATGGAGTGTCCTGCCAGCGAAAAGGGAAGTTTTGTGTCTCATGTCACTTGTGGAGTGTACTGTGAGACAGATGACATAGACAGATGGTTGTTTTTGTGTAAATCTGTGATCAGGTGAGACAGTTTTACTATAGCTGGTACACATTTCCTCACACAATTATTATGATCCCCTTTAACACAGTGCTTTGACTTAGGAATGCAGAACATTTAGAATAAGTCATCCTGGAGCCAAGCATTTGTATGCTCCGCAGATTCAGAGATGTCTTTATCAAGCATTTATGCTACATCTAACTAGGATACAAGACAGGTTGGAGTGTTTATCTGAGGCACAGAAGAGTGTACACAGAATAAAAAGCTAGAAAGAGACAAGTTTGAGAATGGTTTGAGAACAAGGCATGCAGCAACGATTGCTTAGTAACCATTCATTAAGAATAAAACTATGTAAAAAGCAAGAAGAGAATGACTACAATATATCAGTAAGACATAGATTAGCGTGAGTAACCCATTATGAATGCCCATGACATTAATCCAGTTCTCCCCAGCACTGCTGCAGTATAGGGTCAATTCAGTAAAGGGCCAGGAGCTCTATTTCCCCATTAAACATAGGCTTTGCCACGTCATCATTTAAATTTCTCTGTAGAGATCTTGTCTCATTGTTAAACAGAATGTAATGCTCACTTGTCTATCTCAATTTTCCAGAGTGTTAAGAAAAAGTTTTTTCCAAGTCTGTTTCAAAAGCATACGAATTGTAGAAAGAGATTCACTTGGGAATATCAGCCAGAACAATAAATGTTGTTTAATTATATTTCACAGGGGGACTGAGCAAGCAGAAGCTATGAGTGGGTAGTGTCTGGTGATTTATAAGTTCAGAAAAACATATCCTTTGGTAATTGTACTGGTATCAGTTGCAAATACAAGAATACCTAAAAGTCTGAATGCATGCAACAGGGAAGGAACTAAAAAAGAAATTGTATTTTACAGTTGTTTACCGTTTTGTTAACTTTGCGAGCAGATATGATGACTTACAGTATTACAAAGGATCATTATAAATATATGGAAGACATACCTAATCTTCTCAATAGAAAATATGATCAGTTGGGAAAAAGAAGTCATGGGTTGAGTTATTTACCTGGGGAACCTCTGAGTAAAGAAAGGGGAATCTCAGTTTGATTAACAAACATAAGGAAATGGGAGAAAAATGCCAAGGTGTGCAGATCCAGTGCAGGTGGTGTCTGGGGGTGCCTATCAAGAGCCTTGGACTTGATGGAGAAGAACAAGGATCCAAACCTGCTGGTCTCACCCAGCTACAAGGATCAGATCATGCAGATTCAGTCAGTAGGGCCAGGATGATTGCAAGGGATGGACTTTCCCTCTTCATTAGAAGATCTCCTGTGAAAAAGAGCAACCCATTAAAATTAAAGTGTTGTGTTTTTTTTGTTTTTTTGTTTTTTTTTAACTACCATGCCTCTCTACATCCACCCCATTCTACTGCAATACGAAAGAAGAAAGGGAAAGTAAAATGCATCACAGAGGGCCATTATATTACCAGAATCAGAACTGTAGGGGTTTTAAGAGACCTCCACTTCAGGTTGTACTTGTAAGTTTATTCAGAAACACTGTAGTCTGAGTGTAATCTTTCCAGATAACAGAATGGAAAAAAAAAAAAAAAAAACTACTACCAGAACTGTGCCTTAAATTGCCTCACTGTGGTTGACATCGGTATCTGCTGAAGTTCACAAGTAGCCATTTCATCTTCCTCAGATTCAGGTTCCCTTAGCCCCCTAAAAAACCTAAACCTGTCTCTCTTCTCTGTTTCTTCAGGAGCCTTCCAACAGGGTTTCAACTGAACTGCCCACTAATATTCAACAGCAGAATTACAGTCTCAGCCTGGTTTCTCTATTGACATGTCAAGCTACAGAACAATTAAAACTCTGATGTCCCACATAACAAACTGTAAAGACAGAGACCAGCACAAACAAGGAGATGTTACAAAAGGAAAGAGAAATGAACACCCACCCATCTCTGAGGATCTACACTAACAACAAAAAAACTCCAAAGGAGGAATCTCCAACAAGAGATCCTTCCTTAGTGGCAGTCAGCCCTTAAATGAGGTGAATCGCCTTCACCTGTGCTCCCAGGGCTGCCTGGGACTTTTCTGCAGGTGGTTGAGGTTGTGACTCAGCAGTCCCTATACATGAACAATACTATGCTCTTCTAACAGATGTTTATACACTATTCATAAAAAAATAATATGCTCTTTAAAGACTCCACACTGAAATTAAAGCAAAGAAATCCAATCCTACTTCCTCAGAAAAAGATAGCTTACTTCAGATCAGATGGATTTTATCTGTAAAGGCATGAAAGCTCCACATGGCAAAGAAAATTATACAGTGACAGGGAGAGAACAATTAAAATTAAAAAATTCTCCATGCAGATACTGAAACAGACCTTACAGAACTATTGCAGTTATATCACAGCTCTGCTGTACTACCTCCATTGCTTTGCTGAACAGTCCCATAGCTCTTAAAATTTTAGTTCATTTATTCTGTATGCACGTGGTCCTATTCTTCCTTTGTTTGAGAGGTTTCCTTGAATCACTACAGAAATATGATTTTTTTGACTGTGTGACATTATCCCATAAAACAAGTGCTGATTCCTATTCTTCTCCCTTGTAACCTTGCATTGCATCACATCTTCTAGGTACTCCGAAGTGATTAAAAATAAGAGAGTTGTCAATGACGTTTTGTACTTCCTCTCCCCTCCCCACCCCTCTTCTCCTCTCCTCGTTATGATTTTGAACTACATTCTAAAGGGAAATCAGTGTGGACCCAAAATGGAATTAATATTTTGTATGTAGGCAAACACTTACATTTTATCTCAGGAACCAAAGTAGTTTTCTTCTTTAGCACAGAAAAAAAAATTGTCTGATTTTTGACTTGGAACCCACTAAGTGCTCTCAAGGCTTATCCTTTCTCATATCTTCTATCAGAGCTCCTCATTAAATGGTGAAGAATGTAAGATTAGAAAGAAATTTTGAGAATCTACTGCAAGCATTAAAGAAACATGACTATTGGAAAATCTGGGTATGAAATGAATGGCTCTGAAATTGAACAAATTAGGCAAAAGTTTTCTTTCCAGTGTACATTTTTGTTGTGCTTTACTGAGCATAATGCTGACAAAGCTAAGAGAATCACAGTAATCAACTGATATTTCTTCTGTCCCTGGAGTCCCTTATCTTACCATTCTAATAGGCAGAGAAATACATGTATTTTGGTTAGCACTTGTCGTTAATAGAGCTTTATTTGGTTATCTCTTTACCCTGGCAAGCTACAGAGCCCATAAATTTATGAATGAAAATAAAATAAAATAAAACAAAAAGAGATTTTTAATAGGAAGACGAATTGCACACTTTTTGCTGTTAGTGTACCCCAAATGGCAGTTTCATTCTGAGTTATAAAGACACAGAAAAAAGGCAAAGAAATGTTTGGAGAGGGTGAGAAGGAGACAAGTTTCACTGAAAATTTCATCCTACTATACTCCAGACTTAACAGGTTTTTTTATTTGTTTATTTGTTTGTTCATTTGTTCAGTGTAACAAATTTCAGAAATTTAAGAACATCACTGAAATGGTTAACTTCTGCAGAAAGTGTGAACTGAAAGAAAGTGAATTCCCATTATGTTTATTTTGAGATTTCAAAAGGGGAAATGAAATATTTTTCTTAATAGATAAAAATGTTTATTTTCTTTTTCTACAAGAAATTTGCTCAATATTGTTCAGCACAGGTATGCTTCTTCTCATAATTATGGAAACTTCTTAAATTTTATGACTCATTTATTTTGTTTTTTTCTTCTGCAGAGGAATAACAGATATGAAGAGACATGGAAAACCCACACTTTTTTTCTGTTAAAGATAAGTTTTTAACTCTGTTCAGAAATATACACATTCACCCCTCCAAAAGATAAATGGGAAATCACACTCCCACTAATTTGAGATAAGCACATATTTATCAGCATCAAGATAGAGTTCAAACCTTTGTCAGAAAAGTTGCCTTGATTGTTGTTTTTGGTGGTTTTTTTTCTCTTTCATCAAATAAATTAATTTCCATTGCAGCACCAGCAGGGTTAACAAAACCATTTCCTCATCTCAAAGCCATCAGGCTTCTATTTTGACTGGCAGCAATCAGCTCCAGGGGTGGCACAAACATTGGCTCTTTGCAGTCTCACTTAGCAGGTGCTAACAAGGACAGCTATGAAAAAAGATAAATCCTAGTGGTGTATTTCTTTCTTTCTTTCTCTTGATTGCTCATGTTCATTCCTGACCACCAAAACTTTAATTTTTATTTTATTATTTTTCTTATTTTATTTTAAAATGTCTGTTCTAAATGTCAAAGGAAAAAGATTCATAATGTCATGATTTATATAAATTAATCTTATTTGACTTGTACAGCACAATAATTTTACCCTGTATTTCTAGGTGCATTTAAGTAGGGTTATTGTTTGAAATGCTTTCAAACACATCAGAGACCATTTATTTTTAAGTTGTTTATGTACTCAAATCTGTCTGTATAGTCAGATTGAACACTATCAAGAAAAAATTAAACAAACGTAAATGTTTCTGATTTTTTTTCCCTGTACTTTCCCAGTGTAAATGTTGATTTTCATATAGGAAGAGCAACAGTTCTATGTAGGGAAATAAAAAAATAGATAGGGAAATGATCTTAAAACACCAAGCATTCGGAAAGTAGGAGGTTAAACATAGACACTTTGTTTTAGGCAGGTGCTTCTTCATCTACTTGTTTATGGTGCAGAGGATTGGGGAAAGTGTAGATATGTATACTAATAGTGCTGAGGAAAAGGAAATTTTAATCCAGTACAGAGCCAGAAACTTTTACAGCATACTAAACCAGACCTGAGATGAAGTTTGAATGCAGTTCATAGCAGTGTGCTGGGAAGGCTTCTTAATTTGCCTAACCAGATGTGATCTGTCATTCACAAGGTACTTTGACAATCTTATCTCAAGACTACTTATTGACAAATGCTCAGCCAAAGAAAATTCAGAGTCTAATAGATGATCTTGATAGATACTCTGTATAGATAGCAGAACATGTTAAATGGATTCGCTATTTAGCAAACTCATGGGCAGTAAAATCATTATATAATAATCCTGATTTTTTATAACAGTGAAGGTTCTCACATTCCCAGGAATTAATACCATTGATCTTAACCATATTCATCTTATTCTTTAGGATTACTAGAAACAAATGCCTATTTTTTTACTGAAATATAAACAGCAGATGGAAGCTAGCTATTTAACTTCTCTCGGCATTAGTAGGAGCATTTAATGACATACTCAAATGTGCCCATTTTTCTTGATTGTCAACATCAACATCATAGAATCATAGAATGGCCTGAGTTGAAAAGGGCCTCAAAGATCATCTAGTTTCAAGCCCCCTGCCATGAGCAGGATCACCAACCACTAGACCAGACTGTCCAGTGCCACATCCATACTTTGCCTCACAACCTCTCTGGGCATCCTGCTCCAGTGCGTCACCACTCTCTGAGTGAAAAAACTTCCTCCTACCTTCTAACCTAAATCTGCTGTGTTAGTTTAAAACCATTCCCCCTTTGTCCTATCACTATCAACCCATGTAAATAGTTATCAACCCATGCAGACATCAGTTCTTTGCAACTATGGGAGCTGCACACATACACATTAACAAAAAGAAAAACATACGTAACACAAGATAATGAATAGGGAAAAATGAGATATTTTTTGACCCTCTAAAAGTGAACTTTCCTGATGAAGAATGTGTTTCATGTGAGTCACTGCTTATTATGTATTAATCAGACTTTATTTATGTGACACTTGGGCTGTCTAAGCCACGTGTACAAACAGCAATGTACTACATTATGCAATGCACAAATTCACCAGTGGCAGGTATTGTGTGCAAGTCAGTTGTCCACAACAGTACAGATAAGTTGTCACATTAACATTTACATATTTTAAATTTTTTTGTCTTCAGCATTCAACTTTTGCATTCCCTCATTACATGTTTCCTTAAAAATAATTATTTTAGCATGAAAGTACTGTGCCACAATGTCATGGTTTTATGATTTCTGTTGTTAGTATTTCACATCATAACTCCATGAAGTACACAAATTTGAGTAAACAATATTCCAAATATTGCTTGTGACTTCCCTTTGTGATTTTACATCTTGTGTCAGCTGGAAACACTTGACACTGCTTTCTGTGCAGTGTTTGGATTATTTTCTGAAGATCTGGTCTGTTACGAAGTCTTGGAGCCACTAGCAGTCTGATTGTGTATGTTCTTATTACCGTGCAAAACGTGAATGATATGCATGTTTTCTGTAGATATGAAAGATACAATCTATTGATACAGATTCAATGTGAATTTCACTATTAATCTTGTTTGTCCAAATTCCAATTTTGAAGCAAACTCATTGGTAGAAATTACTTCCTCACTCATTTTATATGTTTCTGAATTTCTATCCAGTGGTCTTTCTATCCTACCAATTATTTCCAATGGGTTATTAATTTCAGGATCAACATACTTATTAGGCTTGAGCTACTAAAAGGAAAAGTGGAAATTAGAAGTGTGTAAAGATGAATAATCTGAGAAAAAAAATAGGATAATAGTATATATTTTGGCTTAGTATAGATAAATGACTAATAGAGTTAGCACTGCACATGTTTTACCTTGAGTTACAGAACCATAAGTAACAAGTTCCATATTTGATAGATGTTTTTGTAGCTACATGTCATCAGACTATTCTGAAGTAGATAAATTGAAACTTTATGATATCATGTGTGTCAATTACTTCTTCCCAAGTTCTAGTAACATTATGTTAAGTTTGAGAAGTCAGCTATGGAGAAGTAATGGGCTTCAATAAGTAATGATCAGGAAGATAACTTGTTCAGTAAAAGGTATATTAGCAGTACCAAACAGTGAAATGTGTTCATTAAGGAACACAATGTGTATTTCAACTAAGGTTTCAGAATAGGTCACAGTAATGTGATTTTTGTGCTGCAAAGAGGGAAAGTTGTAGTACAACTTGTGTGAGAAAAATATATCATTGTACCTTATTTTGCTACTGAGCACAAAACTAAACTCATTGAAATAAAGTGTTGACATGAACAGTCCAATTTCTATGTCATGTAGAAAATATTTTATGATAAGATTTTATGGAATAAGGAAGCTTTGTATACAAAAGTTCCACATACAACTAATGGGAAAACTTGTACTTTTCACTTTCCCTAAACCTGAAAATCAGATACACTTGAAGAGATATTAAATAAGATACTATTTATTGATATAAGAAGAGTTGTCTGGGTTATGTGAGGGTTAAGATATAATGGCTTTAAGTTTTTTCATGATAATATAAGGTCACATGTTTAAACCAACAACTGCAGTATTTGCTTACATTTCTACTGGACAAGATTTCTGCTGAACTCTGAGTTTGACAGGTTTTTAATAATGATCAGGGAATTAGAGCTTTGTATACAGATATTTTTGTAAATAAATTCATTGCTTGTATCTACACATTACAAGTTTTCTACCTAAACAGAAGTCCCTAATTTCAACTTTCTTTTCTTTCCAACACTACAGTTATGGATATTCCATATCTACTACATTTTCTATGATGGAGGGTATAAACGTAAATCCTAGTAGGACACTAACAAGTCATATTTCTTGTCCCTTTACTGTGTGTGCCATTAACTAATATTCCTGACAAAGTTTACTTGACCTTCATTTCCTATAAGTAAGTAAGTAAATAAATAAATAAATAAATAAAGTTTAATACATACAAGTTCTTCATGTCTTAACAAAATATAACTTCTGAACTGCAAAAATGATGGTAAAATTTAACAGTATTGCCAAGATAAATTAATCTTGGTATGGAAATTGAGAAAAATTGCTGAAAGCCATTACAGGGTTATACAATCTAGGGAGGAATTTGCAGCGTATGTGAAGAAAAACAGAACTAACAAAAATTTCACAGTGGCTGATTTAAAGGAGGGAATAAATCTGAAATTAACCTTATAAATGAGTACAATTAGTTGCCTTTGAGTCAAGCAGATTTAAGATTTGAAAATTCTCTTAATTACAACATTTGTTTTTAACTCTATTAAAAATATTCAGCGATTAATAATGTTTTAATTATAAGAATATAGGCCATTGTTTTGATTAAAAAATGATTTTTTTAAGAGTTCATCTATTTATTATTCCATTATTCCATTCATATTTTTTGTGCACAATTTATGTAAACCAAAGTGACCACCACACTATTTTTTCATTATTTTTATTATATTTATATTTATTATGTGTATCATGTTTTTATCTATTATGTTTATCACATTCAATATTTAAATGTTTATATTTTATGTTTATTCATTTTTTATTTTATTTTAATTTTCTTTCATTTCTTTCAAACACTTTCCTCAGTACTTTGACAAAAGTATTCATTTAATGTCTGCTCATGTGTTATCAACAAATTAAAAGTTGCCTATGGGACACCCATGCAGCATCAGTTCAGGAAGGACAGCATACCATGAAAGAACCCACCACTGGAGCAAAGAATTGACCACAAGTGAGGGGCAGAGATGAAGCATTATGGACTGACAGCAGTCCCCATTCCCCATTCCCTGTGCTGCTTGGTGTCCAAGAATCAGGAGAGAATTTGAGTCTAGGAAGAAAGGGGATGGAGGAAAGGTGTCTTTAGTTTTGCTTTTAGTACTCATTGTCCAACTCTGTTACGAATTGACAATAAAATAAATTAATTTATTCCAATTTGTATTTTGCCCATGCTGATAATTGGTGAGTGGCATTCCTGTCATTAACACACACTTTTTTTTCCAGCTTATTTTATTCACCTGCTATGCTGAGGAACAGAGGAGTGAGCACGAAGCTCAGACGGCATCTGGAGACAAGCCAAAAGTACCCTAGCACAGAAACATGCTCAGTAGTAAGATTTGCATGTATTTTCTACATGTTCAGTACTACGTACTGGCTAACACTATAGCTGCAAACGAGTCAGAATGGAAATGAGCAGAAGTAAGTTAACCTGTCTTGGCCAACTTACTTTTCTTTCCAAATATGCAACTCAAACATCTCTTAGCTGATAAAAGACAAAAAGATTTTGACATAGCCTGTAGATATATATATATATGGAACTATTCTACTGAACTGTATGTAACAAAAAACTAGCAAGTAGTTAACCACAAAACCATGTACTAGCTAAATAGTTTTGATAAATATTGTTTCATCACAGTCACTATGTACAGAATATTCTATAGAAAACCAAATCCTGGTTGATAGCTTCTGCAGAACAAAATTCATTTTAGTTTATGTCGCTTAGAATACTACAATTCCAAGTGTAATATCCAAGCAACTGCTAGTCAAGTACTCTGTGGTATGACTAATATCTACTTGATGAATATAATTTTTTTCTTCAAGATCAAATTGTTAAATACTGTCGAGATACAGAACTTTTAGAAGTGGATACTTTAAATGTGGAGATCAAAGGAAAAAAATTCCTTTGTTTGATCCTTTTACTGATGTTGTGTGTTTTGTCAAGAAAGACCAGTAGCTTATTTATTTATGTATTCTCCATGTTACTTAACCTTAGATGATGATGATAATGATGATGATGATTAAAGTTGTAAAAAACAAAGGGAAATATTTTTGAGCTCCAGTATAACCCTTAGACAGCAATATGGTTTTTTTTGTTCTGTTTTTAATATGCACATTAAAGTAATAAATCTTTTTGTTGTATAAATATAATTATAAATATATTATTATATAAATCTTTTTAATTTTGTGTGTGTGTGTGTGCATTTTTGTTAGTTTACTTGTTTTGTTTTGTTTTGTTTTGTTTTGTTTTGTTTTGTTTTGCTTTGTTTTGTTTTGTTTTAAAAAATAAGCTGATGGAAAGTACAAACACTGCACTTCGTTGTCACTTTCAAAGAGGTTTTTAGTCTGTGTTCACTAGTTTGCAGGACATGGATAATCACTTTACTGTTGTTTCTGGATATTCAAAAGCTAAATAGCAGGCAGAGAAAGAGAGCAAACTGTGGTGTTGCATGTTGTGTATTATTTCAGAGGCTCTTGAGCAAAATTTGGGGGTCAGAATCTGTTGTTATATATTTCTCATTTCTCCAAAATTTTACCTGAATAAACAAGAATCTTTCTAAAAATCTCTTTTTTCAAGCTAGGGCTGAATTGAATGATGAAGAATTTACATGGCACTTCTAAACAGATTATAATATCATTCTCATATATGAATTTCCACTTCTTCAAATAACTGATCTGCTGTCGTATGAAGTCATAGGGCTTTTTTGCCCTATCAGTTAACAACATGATATCTGATGATACTGCAAAAGGGCAAAAAAGCCCCTTAATACAATCTTCTCGTGTTGTGTTTCAGATACTTACTGAGCATATTTTGAAACCTGCTAATAGCCTCAATTTAATTAGCCTCCCATTGGCTTAATTTTTCTTTGCCCATTTAAATATTGTATTATAAGCACATTTGTAAATCACATTGTTCTAAAGCCAAAACATTTCATTCAGTGAGCGATTGCCTATATAATGTAACAATTACCACAGCAAATTAATGTCTTTGAATAAAGATGCCACTTAGTGATGCTTTAATTCTTTAAATTCTTTCATTTATACTGCAGTTAAACAGGATCTGTCACTGCATTGTACTAATAACAAATTAACTTCAACACTACAGAGAAATAACAACCTAACAATGTTATTCTTCCTTTATAAATTAGCTCCAAAACAAATTATCGTCTTGGATGACTTGTTAGTGCAAGACTTCTTTTGTTAAAATTTTGGGGAAGAAAAATCTAGAAAGAAAAGAGAAATTATAACACTGAAAGAGAGATCATAGCACTAGAGCTCTGTAGCTTCCAGAGGAAAATGTAAAATAGACTCTCCAAAAGTATTTATTATGTTATTACTTTATTATGTTGGCCTTGAGGTCAGAGGTGGATGCTGAAGGAATGGCAGTAGAGGTTGAACATTCCCACCAATATTACATTAGATTTTATTGCCATGTGACAGATGGCAGTAGAGATTAAGTCTGACAAAATGGTATCTGACATGGAAGTATGTAAAAACCAGAGGTGTGGAACTGAATTCTTCCATGTCTAAAAAACTTGCACTCACTGACATCCACTGATGCTAAACATTTATGGAAACCAAACAGTGAATGTGAGCAAAATGAGGAAAGAGTTGGCACATTTCACCAATGGAAACAGTGGCATTAAAGACAAGCCACAGTAAAATTCTGGGGTGCATTAAAGACAAGCACCAGTGAAAAGTGGATGAAGAGCCTCTTATTCTTTGTGTTCTTGAAAAGCAGAGATGCTTGAATTAACAATTCAGGCAGAGATACTGAATGTCTTCTTTGCTTCTATCTTCACTATGGGAATTCCCCCTTTGGGCTCCTGGACTGTGGGGGCAAGTGAGAGGGTCTGGGAAAGGGAAGGCTCCCCTTTGGTGGAGGATGAGTTGGTCAGAGAGCATCTATGCAACAACAGTTTATGTAAATCCATGGTCCACCGACAGGATGCATGCATGTGTGCTGAGGGAGTTGGCAGAGGTGATTGCTGAGCCACTTTCTATCATCTTTGAGAGGTCTTGGAGAATGGTAGAGGTACCTGAAGACTGGAGGATAGCCAATGTCACTCCAGTCTTCAAAAAAAGCAAGGAGGAGGATCCGGGGAACTACTGGCCAGTCGGCCTCACTTCCGTCCCTGGAAAGGTGATGGAATGGTTTGTCCTGGATGCCATCTCCAAGCAGTTGGAAGAGAAGTGAGTTGTCAGGAGTAGTCAGCATGGGTTAACCAGGGGGACGTTGTGCTCGACCAACCTGGTAGCCTTGTATAATATCATTACTGGCTGGGTGGATATGGGGAGAGCAGTGGATGTAATCTACCTTGATTTCAGCAAGGCATTTGACACTGTCTACCACAGCATCCTTATAACAAAGTTGAAGAAGCGTGGAATAGATGAGTGGACGTGAAGTGGGTTGAGAACTGTCTGACTGGCAAAGCTCAGAGGGTTGTGATCAGTTGCACAGAGTCCAGTTGGAGGTCAGTACTTAGTGGTGTTCTTCAAGGGTCAGTGCAGGGTCTTGTCCTATTCAACATCTTCATCAATGACCTGTATGAGGGGATAGAATCCACCTTATGCAAGTTTGCTGATGATACAAAGCTAGGAGGATTGGCTGACACACTGGAAGGCTGTGCTGCCATTCAGCAAGTCCTAGACAGGCCGGAGAGTTGGGCAGAAAGAAACCAGATGAGATTTAACAAGAACATGTGTAGAGTCTTGCACCTAGGGAGGAAAAACTGCGTACAAGTTGGGGGATGACCTGCTGGAGAGAAGCTCTGGGAAGAGGAACCTCAGTGTCCTGATGGATGACAGGCTGGCCATGAGCCAGCTGTGTGCCCTGGTGGACAAGAAGGCCAATGGCATTCTGGGATGCATTAGAAGAGCATGGCCAGCAGGTTAAGGGAGGTGATCCTCCCCCTCTACTCTGCCCTGATGAGGCCTCACCTGTACTGTGTCCAGTTCTGGGCTCCCTGGTACAAAAAAAAAAAAAAAAAAAAAAAAAAGACAAGGATCTCCTTCAAAGAGTTCACAAAGATTATAAAGGATGTGGAAGACCTCCCTTATGAGGAAAGACCTGGGTCTGTTCACCCTTGAAAAAAGAAGACTCAGAGGGGATCTGATTCACGTCTACAAATCTCTAGGGAGGAGGGAAATGGACAAGGCAGGACTCTTCTCTGCAATGTATGGCAATAGGACAAGGGGAAATGGACACAGACTGAGGCATAGGAAGCTCCTCACAAAAGTGAGTGGGAACTTCTTTACAGTGCAGATTGTGGAGTCTCCTTCTCTGGAGATGTTCAATACACACCTGGAAGCCTACCTGTGCAACGTGGTCTGGGGAGCTGCTTTGGCAGAGGTTTGGACTCAATGATCTCTAGAGGTCCCTTCCAACACCTACAATTCTGTGACTCTGTGATTATTAATTAGCACAGATGGAAGAGTAGATAACAAACTCAGTCTGAAATCTGTATTTTTCTATATTCCAAAATCTCCTATGGTGTTTCTATCACATTCTGCAACTTACTGAAACAAGAGACTTAAATTGAAAGAATGAAGAGGAAATGTAATATTGAAGATGACCTCTAACAATAAAAAATGATCTATCTGGAAGTGTTTGCCTACTCTATGGCAATAGCTTGTGAGAACAACAGCAGTTTAGGCTCAGGACTGAAAAAATGCACAGCAGAAGAGCCAAAGACAGACATAACATTATTATTTAGTGTGCTTAATCACTGGTTCAAAGGATGGATTTCTGCTAGGCATTAAAAATATTGGCTTTCTGTGCTTTAGTACATCACAGATATCCTCTTGCTTAAAATGCTGATACAGTTTGCATATTAACAACCCAGGTTTGTATTTAAGTGGGCTGAATGCCTGTGCTGCCACACTTGTCTATTGTGCTTAGGAATTAAAAATGAAATTACAAAATTTAGATTACATAATTTTTTTTGTATCATGCTAACAGAAACAATTTTTATAACTTGTTTGTAAATACTACTATTCTACTATTTTTGGAAAAAAATCATAATGTAATACAAATGATAATAGAGAGAAAATGTAATAAGAAGTTTCACTGTTTATAAAAAAATCAACAAATTAAGCATGAAAAAGAATGATTACCAGTGTTTGTCTCCTTTTCACTATTCTGCTCATTTCTAGGGGTAAAAAAATATGCTTAGTGTTTCAGCTATATTTTTAATTCTGGGGAAAAGTCATCTGTATGGTTTTAGAGTCCTGCAGTAAGACTTCAAAAGCTTTGTAAAGAAGAGTTTCACCTAAGAGAGGACTTGCTCTGAAGGCAAGGGAGCAGACTGAATTTCAGTGTCAATCAGACATGGCAATAGCTTAGAAATGAGTCATGTCTTAAAGGAGGAGCTTGTTAAAAATCCAAATACATAGAAAGATGTAGTTTAAAAAAAACAGCAGCAAAAAGAAAACAACAACAAAAAAAACCACCTGTCTTGACAGATTGTGGGAGAGTGTCACCAGTGACTGAGGTGGTAGAGAAGGCTATCTTCAGGTGTTCAGGAGCAGCAAGAAACAGAACTGTCTCATGAATGAGGTGAGCTGGGAGACAAGGTTGACCTCACTGGTGGGGCATAATCCTACAGAAGCAAAGAATGGCTGGAGTGGTGGCAGATTTGTTGACTGCCCTGTGATTATCAGAGACTTGAGACGAGGCCACCTAGAGCATGGCTTAACATGCCTGTGCTGAAATGGTGTTTCTGGGCCCATGGGCAGAACAGGGACCAGTGTCCAGGCGAGACTGGTTCAATCTATTAAGTTTTATTAAAGACCTCAATGTCCTCACAACAGCAGTACCAGTATTTTCTGGGCAGGTACACATAGTCAGAGGATAATCTCTCTTTCTTATCATTTTTTTTCTTTTTTAAAATACATTTTCCCAGATTTTCAGCTGATTTTATCATGTCTGCGTCATCTAAAAGATAAGAAAACACGCCTTGTGAGGTTCCTTTCCTTTTTACATCAAAGAGCACTTTAACACATTGAACAGAGTTAAAAGGCAGCCTCTAGAAACTTGTCATAGAAGCTATCTCAATTTAGGCTTCTAGTTCAAATCTGTCTATGATTGCAATAAAGCTGTTAATAACAGAGCAGTCTATCACAGAAGAACAGAGATATGGAATTCTTGACATTGCAGAGGACCTCTGGAGGTTATTTTGGCCAATCTCTCTACTCTAGTAGGTCCAATTAAAGCATGTTGTCCAGGACGATGTCCAGAAAGTTTTTGATTATCTCCAAGAGTGGAGACTTCATAACCAGGTCAATTCCTAGGTCAACTTCTCAGAAAGGGGAAAAAACAAACATACAAACAAAAAAAGGTACTTCCTGATGCTCAAGTTGAACTGAAAATATGGGCTAGACTGTATTTCATCTTGTGCCCATCTCCCAAGGGACCCATGAATAGTAACCAGCATTACTGCGTCCAACTTCCCTCTAAGATTGCATACCATGGGACTCTTTCAAGAACCTTGAAGAGGCCAAAGGCTGCTCTCCTGAAATCCAGTGCTGAAATTCTGCTTGTCATTCTGTTACCTCCTTGGGGGATTCTCAACTTCATCATACAATGGTATCTGCATCTGAGTCACAGGTATATAATCATGGCGAGGTATGAGAGACTAAGGAAAGTACTTCATTGACCAAAGTATGTGACTAGAAAAGGAAGTAAACAAGATTTTGGGTATATATGCTGAAAAAGTTCTGTATTCAATAAGAACTTAAATTAAAATTAATCCATAATTTTGGCCTCCAGTTAACAAGGAAACTTACTGATTTCTAATTACAGTTTGGCTTATAATCTCTCTCTTTTGTGTACTGGATGTTGCTTTTTGTGTTTTGTTTTGTTTTTGTTTTGGTTTTTTTTTTTTGCTTTTTTTGGTTGTTTTTTTTTTTGTTTGTTTGTTTCTTTTTTTGGTTTTGGGTTTTTTACTTTTTGGGTTTTTTGGGTGTTGCTTTTTATTCACGTAGGTGAATAAAATTTTCTGTTTTACAGAGGTATTTCATGGATGAACTCAGCAACATTTCTAAAGTTCTTTGATCATCTATGATCAAAGATCCTCTCTGAAAGCAAAGTATCAATTATTGAAAAGAAATTTAGGAACTGATAAGTATTGAAGTATTTCTTCTCTTTCTTTTACAGCAGCTGTAAGATAGGGAACTTTCTGATTCTTAAAAGAGTACCTTTATTTCTCAAAATTCACTCAGAGGTTATTGTATATGTTATAGGCCATGCCTGTTGCAGATGGAAGCTCTGATAGATCTTTAGCTTTACGGTTCACCTTGCTTGTTTTCTTACTTTTTCAACATATGTTCTTGCAGGTTGGAATCTATACTATGGTATGAAAAATGCTTAACCAGAAACAAACAGTTTCAAGTTCTCAGAAATCACTGTAACAAGTATAGACTTTTGTCTTCAATTTGGTCCTGATATATGCAAGATTAATGTGAGGTAAATGGCCAGTTTATTGTGCAGTTAACTTTAGATACCAGAGTTTTGTATCAGAATCAGCTAAATAGAAATAAGAAATCCCACTAATCAAAAAGGAAAGTCATGTAATTGCATTTTGTGCCCTTTCTTCACCCATTCAGTTTTTCCACTCTTGTGCGTTTATTTTTGCCTTAGCAGTTAGGAAACAGAAGGGACAGATGATAAAAAAATGACATCAAAGAATTTTGATACTACATTATCTAAATAAAAAGAGAGCTGTTTCTCTGAGCACTGAGGATGGGTGGGGGGATTCAGAAGTATTTCCAAGCTCCCATGTTTGCAACTTGCTTGTGGGCTTGTTGAGTATACTTAGTCCATTCAGAAAAAAACTTTGAAATGCAGAAAGGAATTGCAAAGTTGTGGAATTAGTCTCCAGTCTGCGTGAACAGGAAAATTCAGGAGCAGTTGCAAATAAACTGATATTCTAGACTTCAAGTTAGTTAGACTCTTCTGGAACATACATCTCAAATTATCTTTTTATTCAAAGCATTTTACACTGGTCTCTTAATAATGGCTATGGATCAAAGGCTTCTTCAGAAGAAGGTTTGTAGGCAGAATTCTGAAATCTTGTTTTTTCCCAGCAATGTTGGGATTAAACATTTATCTGTTTTTATTTCATTATGTGCATGGATGTGTACAGACATTCACATAAAACTTTTCACTAAACCCCTGTTAACTCCGACATACATGTTAAAAATCATTTATTTCACCAGAAATGTCATGTGTACTTATCAAAGATCATTCAAATATCCAGCTTAGTTGGATTTGCATTTCTTAAGCTTAGACTTTCCTAAGTACCAAAGTATTTATGTACTTCGTACTTCTAGAATATACAGTAATGTACACGTTTTCAAGATGTCACAATTACTGTGTGATTTTTGCACAATGTGAGCAGATACAAGTTCCAAATGATAGAACGAGCTCACACAAGTTTTAAATGCAAATTTCATCTGTTAGATTTTGGTAAATATCTAGATCCTCATTTGCATTTCACATTGTATTTTCTGAAAATATCACAAGAAAGTCACAGCATTTATCCTTGTAACAGTGTGAAATAACAATTTTCTGCGATTAAAGGAAGAAGACAGCAAAGGAAGAATGTGAAGTTTAACAGCCAAATGTTTTGCATCCCATTCAATTTTAATGAAAAGCAGGTAATTCACTTGCTGCTGTATTACAAGTTCAAAGCTTGACTTTGAAAATGACATTGGACACTGTAGCAATGGGAAGGGAAGGGAACATTGTACAGGAGGTTATATTTGCCAGGCTCTTCTTTGCAGGTATGGGGGTGAGGAAATTACTTCTTATTCATCTTTTTTTAATGATACCTCAGATTCTTTGTCAATTGAGGCATTCTAGAATTTTTTAGGAAAAACAAAACATCTCGATATCACAAAATGCTAAAGGGGAAATTATTATAAAACCCCACTCTCCTTCCTCTTTCCTCTGTACTTCTGACAGAAACATCTTAACCACAGTGTCACCTTCTCATTTTTCATGCATATGTCTACTTTATTTTCATTGTTTCATTTTACATCTCAGCATGTCTGGCTACTCTGGAAAATGCACCTGCATAAAAACTGCAAGGAATAGAGAAAATACATAAGCAGGGGTGAGAAAGGAAAAGAAAGCTCTGCACTCTTATCATACCTTTTAGCATCTATCAATTTCAGTTCTCTTGTGATTCATTCACCCTTTCAGTATGTAAAAGGCCGAAGAGAAGCTTCAGTTATAGTAGCATTCAAGATGAATATCAAAGAGGCAGGGACTCTGAGGAGAGCAATACTCAAAAATCCCATAGGAATAAGGGTCACAGGAAAAGAAGAAGAGATTAAATAGGAGTAGCATGGGACAATCAGTCAGACAAGTTCCTGCATCAGAGTGATCTTCGAATAATAAATGATGGGAAAGGAGCCATAAAAACAGGAGCACTAAGACAGCGTTTTGAAAAGATGTTACATACCTGTATTGGATTTGCCCTACAAATCTAATCAAAACAAAATATTGTTTTGCAGTAATGCTGAACAGGCTTCTCTTTAGTACTGGTTAAAAAGGAAAGGTAAAGAAAGTTGTTCTATGATTTCTTTAAGGCCAAGATGCATTAACTCAAGATTACTGCCAGGTTAATATACCTACAGAACTTCAATTGGGTCTTCATCTAGTAGACTTGAGCTCAAAATGGAGCCAGTGCTTGAAATGTACCACAAAATTATCCTTTTGTTTCTTGCTTTGTGTTTTGTGTATCCAATTGTGTCACAGAAACATTCGATGATAAGAAGCAGAAATTTTGCCACAGCTTTCACAACCAGCTCACATAAGAGTGGTGTTTTATCTGTTGGACCATCTTTGTGGTCCTCCTTTGGACAGACTCCAACATGTATATGTCTCTCCTGTACTGAGGACTCCGTATCTGGATGTAGTACTCCAGGTTAGGACTAACCAGTACAGAGCAAAGGGAGAGGATCACTCCCTTACCCTGCTGGCCACACTCCTTTTGATGCAGCCCAGGGTACGGTTGGCTTTCTGAGCTGTGAAAGCACATTGTTGGTTCATGTCTAGCTTCCCATCCAGCAGTACCCCGAAGTCTTTTTTGTCACAGCTGTACTCAACCATTTCATCCTCCAACTTGTATTGGTAGTAAAAGTTGCTGCCACACAGATGCATGATATTGCATTTGGATTTGCTGAACCTCATGATGTTGACCTGTGTACACTGCTCAAGCCTATCTAGGGCCCTCTGAATGGCATCTTGTCCCTCTGGTGTGCCAACTGCACCCAGAGCTTGGCGTCATCAGCAAACTTGCTGAGGGTGTACTTGACCCCACTGTCAATGTAATTGTTGAAGATATTAAAGTGCATTAGTCAAAGCACTGACCCCTGTGGGGCACCACTTGTCATTAATCTCCATTCAGACACTGAGCCATTGACCATCAATCCCTGGACTATATCCTGCAGCCATTTCTGATTCCATCAAACAGTCATCAAATCCATATCCTTACAATCTGGAAAGCAGGATATTGTTGTTGATCATCTAAAAGGCCTTGCTGAAGTCCAGATAGATTATATCAGTGACTCTTCCTTTGTCCACTGATGTAGTTACACCATCATTTATTAAGAAAAACAAAAGTAAGTAAAAAAATACAAAAAAAAAAAACAAAAAAAAAACAAAACACAGAAATCTTCCATGTGAGATATCTGGGGAACTCAATAGAATGATAGGAATAGACTAGACTTGGTGGCTGATTGAGGAACAATGACTGTTCACTTAGCCACTGTAATTCTCCCTTTTTCCACATCTGGTTTATTTATTTCTTCTTTTTCGAATTCTGAAAACATGAGCAGAATGTTTAAGTAAGTTTTCCTTTTTGATGCTCCAACTTGATTTACTGAAAGCACAAAGACATTATCTTTGGAAAAATAGAGTTTATTTAAATGCTTCTCTCCCAGACAGAATACACATTAGTGCATGTGCTGCTACTTGTTATATGTGATAATATTGTAGGCAAAAAAGAAAAGAATTTAAACTGTGGATGCTAACAGCCAACAGATAATTGGGTATATATTTGTCTGGAGGGCAAAAATGTCTAAAACTTAACCTCTGAACTCTCAAGCAGAAACCTGCAACTTGCTGGGAGCAATGGATATGTGTTGGTTGTACCATTTATTAAAGCTTTCAGTAAACACAAGTGGTGAGCTGTGAGTCTTCCAACTAATAAAGGCATGAGAAGGAACCATATGTTATGACACTGACCACTTACTGCATTTCCACAGATTATTTAGATGAGGAAAACTACAGGCTAGTGATGGGAAATTTGGTTTAGCACTCAGAAGGAAGTGAACCAGGAATTAGTAAGTTGAAGATCTTGACTGCAGAATGAATCCTGGAAGAGGGAGTATTCTGGAGATGCATGGAGAGGAGTGTCAAGTGATGCCCAGGACACCAGGGACTCTTTGGAATGGTAACTGTAAGTATGGACCAGCAGCACCTTTTCATGAAGACTTCTTCGACCAGCAGCAACTTCCTGCCAGGAAAGGAAACTGAGATCTAGTTGATCTAGTTGAAGGAGTACATGAGATAATCAAGATAAAAGCTCTCATCTCACTGACTCCTAAATAAATCCCAGTATTCACCACCTCTATGGGTTTACTGTTACTAGTAGTATCTGATGTTGCTGAAATAAAACTTCTCACAAAAATATCAAATTATCCAGAATCTCCACTTTGAAATATAACAAACTAGAAATGTTGGTATTTCATCATGTAAAACTGTTATGATATAAATTTAGATGTTTAATAAACAATTTTTTCTAAAGATATGTATACAAAAAATGGTTTTCCACACATTTTTTTCAATTGCCTCCTTTTTTTTTTTAACCTTTGCATCCTCTCATCCTATCTGAAACCCTGCAGAATACTTTTGGAAGCTGCATTTCTTTAAGTGTTTCCCAGCAGGCAGACAGCTCCTAAAATCTGCAAGTGAGAGCTCTCCTTCTCAGCTGATGGCTGCATACTGACTACCTATAGTTTTCTGACCCTGTTTCCACAGAAACCAACAGAACTTGTTAACTTTAAGCAATCTCATTTGAATAATGGAATGTGTTCAACTTAAACAATATCACTTTTGGTAAAGTAACTGCTGTTCTTTCATTTTTAGTTCTGCATTATATGCCTCCCAGCTATCTCATGATTCTTCTTTACTCCATTCTTTTCTTAAATTATAACATTTGCATCAAGCATCTTAAACTAATTAGGTAATGCAGTATGCTTTCTGACCCCTTGTAATGCAAATGTCTGAAGTCTCAAAAGAGCAACTAAAATTTAAAAACATGATGGACTGGAAGATAAATGTCTAACAAGATGAACAGTTGCTTAGTGGGGAGAAAAAAAGAGTGGGCCCCAAATCTGAGTCCCCTCCTGTGTTACTGTGGGTAAACTTATATACTTCTGGATTAAGTAACCTCTAAATTCAAGTAGTACTTATTCTTCCACACCTACATGAAGAGGATGTTTGAAATTATATTTCTGAAATTGCCAGATACATTCTTTGGATTTGTAGCCTAAATTTATGGGTATGTTTGTGCTTTTGATAATTGTATCTTTTAAGTTCTTAACCACTTTGGCAGTTGCTAAAGTGAATTCTGAGTAACATCTTTAACATAGACCATGAGTCTGTATTAGAACAAGTGGGTTAGTAAAGCAGAATAAAAGAGCTGTGCTGGAAGAAGATCTGTACGTCTTAGATTAGAATTACCTTCATACTGGCATAAAAGGTCAGTAGTAATTTTGCTGTTCATGCTCCAAGTCAATACTGGGTTCAATATAAGATAAAACTCAATGGAAATTATAGAATTTTATTCTCAGATGATTTGAAATATTTCAGATTGAATTAATTCATTAAAATGTTATGTGTTACTTATCTTCAATGCTCTCTTGTGTTATATTACGGGTAGCTGGTGCCTTCAAAAAAAGTGTAATATCATCTTTACAGAGACTATATTTCCCATGATGAAATGCAGATTTGCAAATCTCTCTAGTCCACCTATGATTTTTTGAGCAATCGTATATTTCAGAAACTGCACCCATGGCAGTAAAATGATCAGGAACTTTCCCGGGCACTGAAGACAATGAGAAAGATTCAAATTGTTGTATAATGATGACTGCGCTGAAAACAATGCCTCTTATTTTATTATGTTGGACCACAGTGTCCAAGGCACATGTTGGTGGTATGACACTAGAGGTTGAACCTTTCTGCCAATAATCTACTTCACTGTAAAGAACCTGAATGTGCACAAATCCATGGAACCTGATGAGATCCACTCACAGATTCTTAGGAAACTTGCTTATGATGTTGTCAAGTCACTCTCCATCATATTTGAGAGGTCATGGCAGTCTGGTGAAGATCCCACTGATTAGAAGAGGGGAAACATAATCCCCATTTTCTGGAAAGGAAAAAATTGGTGATCCCAGGAACTACAGGACAGTCAGTCTCGCTTCTGTGCCTGGAAAGATCATGGAGCAGACCTTTCTGGAGGCCCTACTAAGCCACATGGAAAATAAAGATGAAGTGGTTGGTGGTAACCAACATGGCTTCACGAAAGGCAAGTCATGCCTGACAAACTTAGTGACCTTTTATGGTGGAGTTACAATGTCAGAGGATAAAAGAAGAGCAACTGACATCTTCTAACTGTATTTCTGCAATGCTTTTTGACACTGTCCCACATGTCATCCTGGTTGCCAAATCAGAGAAAAATGGATTTTATGTATCTTGTTGGATAAGGAATTGGATGGTTGCACTCAGAGAGCTACAATCAACAGCTCAATGTCCAAGTGGAGACCAGTGATGAGTGGCATTCTTCAGGGATTTGTGCTAAGACAGGTGTTATTTTACATCTTTGTGGTCAACATGGAGTGGGATCAGATGCACCCTCAGCAAGATGACTCCCTAGAGTCCTCCAAGCTGACTTGACCACTTTGGACTTGTAAATAAATTTGTTCTATCAGTAAGAGGAAGTTGTCAACTGAACAAAACAACCTCTGAAGACCGACAACCCATCGCTACTGAAGATCAGTGTCTAAACTATGAGCAATGTTGGAAACCAGGTGGTGACTATCTCTCTTGCTTTCTACAAAGACTTCTTGCTTTTATTTCCTATCTCTTCTCTACCATGCATCTTCTGTTGACCATCTCCTTAACAGGCTAGGATTTATAATAAACTGGTTATGCTAACATTTGACTTGTTGTGTCTTAATCTCGCTGTCGGGTACATATATATTAAAAGAACCTTCTTTCCCCCCTATAAATTGGTGTGAAACACTAGTGAAGATGCCACTGTTGAAAAACAGTGTTGTGTAGATGAGAAATGGCTCTATCAAATAGTGCTATTATGCTTTTTGTATCTGTTGCAATTCTAGCGATAATGAATGAGGCATTGCTTTCAGAGCAATCTACATAGAAAATTTTTTTAATTCTAAATTAGGTTGCAGGCAAACTCTTCTCTAGAAGTGATCACTGAGGTATTTTAACTGCCACAGTGTGCCTCAATATTTGTGGAAAAGTGATAGATTGTACAGGCCAAAAAAATCAAGCTTCGTATTATTAAGTAGTCTGCAAATCAGAAGCTAAAGTTGATGGCAAACTGACTTGCATAGATATAAAACAAGAAATATTAAATGCATCTGATATAATTCCACTCTATTCTGTATTCATCTTGTAATTAATTTTGTAGGAATAAAAAGAACTGATCCTAAATATGAAGATATATGCATCGTATTTCTCCCTTTATTAATCCTAAGAAATAGTACGTTGCAAAAAGTCTAAAAAGAGCTAGAATGTCTACAAGTCAAGTATTTTGATCAATATATTGTCCATTTTTTTCAATTATTTTCATAGATTCATAGATTCATTAGGTTGGAAAGAACCTACAAGATCATCTAGTCCAACCATCCTCCCACCACCATCCCTACCCACCAAGCTACTAAATCAAATCCCTTAGCACCTCATCTAAACGCTTCTTGAACAGCGCTAGGGACGGTGTCTCAACCACCTCCCTAGGCAGGCCATTCCAGTGCCTGACCACTCTTTCAGAGAAAAAATTTTTCCTCAAATCTAATCTAAATCTTCCCCGGCACAACTTGTGGCCATTCCCTCTTGTCCTGTCATTAGTGACCTGAGAGAAGAGGCTGACCCCCTCCTTACCACAGCCTCCCTTCAGGAAGTGGTAGAGTGCAATGAGGTCTCCTCTGAGCCTCCTTTTCTCCAGGCTAAACAATCCCAGCTCCCTCAGCCGCTCCTCGTAAGACTTGTGCTCCAGACCCCTCACCAGTTTTGTTGCCCTTCTCTGGACATGCTCCAGGGCCTCGATGTCTCTCTCGTAGTGAGGGGCCCAAAACTGAACACAGTACTCGAGGTGCAGCCGCACCAGAGCTGAGTACAGGGGGATGATCCCCTCCCTGCTCCTGCTGGCCACACTATTCCTAATACAGGCCAGGATGCCATTGGCCTTCTTGGCCACCTGGGCACACTGCCGGCTCATGTTGAGCCGAGCATCAACCAACACCCCCAGGTCCTTTTCCTCTATACACTCCTCAAGCCTTTCTGCCCCAAGCCTACAGCATTGCATGGGGTTATTGTGGCCAAAGTGCAGGACCAGGAACTTGGCCTTATTGAACCTCATCCCATTGACCTCAGCCCAGCTGTTCAGCCTATCCAGATCCCTCTGAAGGGCTTCCCTACCCTCAGGCAGATCGACACATCCTCCCAAATTGGTGTCATCCGCAAACTTACTGAGGGTGCACTCAATCCCCTCATCCAGGTCATCAATAAAGATATTAAACAGTATGGGCCCCAGCACCGACCCTTGGGGGACACCACTCATAAAGGATGCCAGATGGACTTAACTCCATTAACCACTACCCGCTGGGCATGGCCCTCTAGCCAATTCTCAACCCAAAGAAGAGTGAACCTGTCCACACCACGGGCTGCCAGTTTCCCCAGGAAAATATCATGGGAGACCGTGTCAAATGCTTTGCTGAAGTCCAGGTAGACTACATCAACAGCCTTTCCCTCTTCTACCAGTCTGGTCACCCAGTCATAGAAGGAGATGAGGTTGGACAAGCACAACCCGCCCTTTGTGAACCCATGCTGGCTGGGTCTGATCTCCTGATTGCCATGCACGTGCCGTGTGATCTCCCTCAAGATCAATTGCTCCATCATTTCACAATGTTTGTTTCTTAGTCAGTATATATTCCTGGAGGCTTCAAAAATAAGTCTTCTATTAAAAGTGTTTTATGCTCACAGTAAACATAAAAGAGCAGACTGGATTATTTTATATAACAAACACGTTTGAATGAACAAGAGAAGGTATATACAATTTCAGTTGCTGGAAAGGATTGTGATTTGTTACAATAATACTGTGTTCTAAATTCTAAGCTACACTGAGTATTTAAGAAGTCCCATGCTAATTGCAAAATTAGGCTATAACAGAACTCTAAGGAAAAAGGAATACTCATGCAGAGGTATCAATGTCCAACAGGAGGTCAGCATCCCCATGAAAAGTGAGATTGCAAAAAAAAAGATGCCGTGTTTCTCTTTAGATGAGATACAAGATATAAGGATCCAAAAGATTGCCTGAAAGATGAGTGTACTAAAGTAGAGGGTACTATACAGAAAATTCCTTATCTGTGCAAAGTGCAAATATTATCCAGCAGTTCAAACCTTATACTTCTTCAGATTTTACTTCATGTGACAGGGCATAGATAAATGATCTCTGAAGAAATATCACCTGCAATTATTTAAGACTTCCTAGATAGTAGCATCTTGAACAGAAACCAAAGTGAAATGCTTATATAAAGTAGTCATTCTATTTTCCTGCAAATTTGATGAACATCCAATTTAATTACTGATTGCATAAAACTTCATATAAGTTTTCTTTGCATGACGTCTGAATGGTAAGTGCTTCAATGTTAGATTTGAGTTTCTTATTGCTTTTACACCAACAGTATCAGGGGGGCTGGCATGGTCAGTGCAGATTTCCAGCAGTATGAGATCAACAGGAGAATCTGAGCTTCATGAAATAGAGCTGTACAAGTTCTAGCATCCTGGAAAGCAAGATACAGAGCTGAAGATGTAACAGAGAAAGACCAGAACAGCCTGCAGGATCACAGTTGGCAGTGGGCAAAAGCTGAAGTGAAACAAGTTGGACAAAAGACCATGAGGCACTTAGCAGTTGTGTGACACTGGCACTAAGGGACATGATGAGCGATAGGACTCCACAGGTGAGACTGATGAATGAAAATATTGATCTTGAATATCTTTTTGAACACAGATGATTTTATGAGTCTACTGAAAATACTGATAACCTTGCATAGATTTACACTGTGAAAAAATTGAGAGGAAGAGAAGCATCTTGAAAGAAACAGATTTTCAAACTGAAAAAATATTGATTTTGTGTGAGTGTAAATTTATTTCTTATTTAATATTAAGTGGTGTTTTCTTTTCCCAAGAACATTTATTTGTATTAAAAAGACACTGGGAGTCAGAAACCACAGGAAGAAGGAAATAAAGAATTGAAAGCTGTTGAGATGGGGAGGAAACATTTTTAAAGTGCAGAAATCTTTAATCTTGCGATGATCTGGAGATCTCCCTCATCCTTGCTCTTGTAGACTCCATTTGTGAATAGGCTGCATTCAAATCCAACAGAAGGTGTTCTGATTTTTCTTCTCAAATGAAAAAAGGATTGAAAGTGGTGCAATTTTTTGACATAAATGTTTCTACCCAATTCAAAGCATTTCAGTTTCCAGACTTTATAAGGCAGGCAGAAGAGATGAAATTGTCGATTCACAGATACTGAGGCAGTTGCCTCACCCATTGGCTGCATGATTATAGGTGCATTAATCTTGCAGTTAATAATGCTTGAAAATACTACAGGTCAGAATCCTACATCCAGGTCTAGCCCGTGGCTAGAAAACAAGCATGCAGGTTCACAAATCTCATAGGGAAGGAAGTACAGAAAAGGCTGAGGCTGATGTTATCTAGTTACTCCAGGACTTATAAGTAATCTATATATAACTTAACTAATCAATTCAATCTGTATTACATTCACAAAGCAAATTCAGAATAACCAAATTTTAGCAAATCTGCTCTTCACCTAAAAATTTCCTCTGACTCTTTATGAATACCTAGTCAACATCATTTGTTTCAGTGTCTAAATTCATGGTCTGTCATTTTTTTCTACATTTATTTTAATACTATTTTTATATATTATATATATAAAAATATAAATATTAAAATATAATATATATATATATAATATATATATATGTATACATAAAATGAAATTTCCTACAAAGGCACCAAAATTTCATTCACAAGTTTTGGTAAAATGGTAATTTCTGGTAGAGGATAGATAAAAAAGGAGGTAAAAAATTCAAAGCAGGGGTTAAAATATACAGGATCACTTCTACAGAAAAGGAAAATATTTGTCTGAGGTATCTAAGTGACAGCACAGTCACAGTTTAGTTGCTTTCCAGTCTGTCTTCTTCAAAGCCAAATCTTTGCAACTAGTAAATATTTGTAGCCCATTATCAGCCCATCTTCCATGAGGATTCCTCATGGGCTTACTAATTTTCTGTGCATTCTACAGATCTGCATGTGTGATTCTAGAAATATCTATGTTAATAAACAACACTAAGGAAATGTAAATATGTTATCTACTGCTAACAAAATGAAATGGGATTTAAAATGTGCAGGAAAAAGATGAAAATAAAAAGAAAGAAAATATATAGTTTCTCAAATGTGTTCATAACAGTTAACACAAAATTTTTACAAGGTGAATCCAAAATTTCTCACAGTTACCTCCCTGGGATATAGAGGCCTATTTTGAATGACAGAGAGTATAAGGCTTGTCACTTGAAAGGCTTTCTGGAAGCAGTTTTTGTGTTGCTTGCCTATAAGAATGTTCTCTTTCCAAGAAGGATCATACCCCTCTTTTTCTCTTTTCTCAAAGGGTTTCCAAGTATAGAGTTTGGAGTATTGCAAAAGGGTTGTTCTCAGGTTTCTGCCAAGAAGATGCAAATGAGACTTCAAGTCCCCCCTATTGCTAGGTTTTGAATACACATGTAGTAAAGATTTAAACTACGAGGCCCTGACCCTGCGAATACTTAAACAGCTGCTGCTTAACTTTGTGAATTTTAATAGATTCTTTTTATTAGCTGGTAAAATCAAGCAGGTGTATAAGAATTTTGGATTGAGACCTGGTTTACACAGACAGTGAAGCAAAAATGAAGATGTAGATAAAAATATGTAACGATAAGCTGTTAATGCCTAATCTAGTAACTAAACCACTACTTTGATATTAAACTCATTGAAACAGAGACTGCGTTCTTATCTTGCGTCTGTAGAGCAGTGACATTCTGATCTGCAACAAAAAATGTTCAGAGAAACCTCATATACAAAGAAACCTTTGTATTTTCCTCAAAAAGAAACATTAAATGAACCTGTTTTATTCTAAAGCTTTTCAAATATGGCATTTTGTCCTATTACCAGACAATGCATATATCTCACCAACTAGAAGTGTTTGCCATTTAAACAGTATGCCTATAAACACATGTAATGATCAGTATGCACAATGAAAGCAAAAATTCATTCAATGAAAGATAATTAAAAATAGAAAATAAAACTCACTCATACTGTGGATTAGATTCTAAAAAGTCAGATGGACATAGGGAAAAGACTGGAATACATGAAGTTCTACATAAGCATGCAAAATAACTTCTTTACTGGGAGGGTGGTAGAACACTGGAACAATCCGCCCTGAGAGGTTTTGGAATGTTTTCTGGAGATATGGAGATATTTAAGACCCACCTGGATGGTTCCCAGATCAATCTACTATAAGGAGCTTGCTTTAGCAGGTTGTTGGACTCAGTGATCTCCAGAGGTATCCTCCAATCCCTATAATTCTATGAATCTATGTGTCTATGATCCTACAATTCTATGCATCGATGATTCTACACATCTATGATTTTATTCTTCTATTCTATTTTCTATGATCAAGATTGGAAAACTGCAAGTTAAACAATACATTATCGCAATGTAATATTTTCTAACTATCCACAATATTTATTCCATGACACTTCTTCTTTGCATTAGGGTATGAAGGCCTTAGAAATATCCTTTTGCCATTTCAGTCAAATTCATACTTAACTTGGTCAGTGTGGCTTCGTATTTTCAAAAGACAAGCAACTACTAATAAGCCTTTTCAGCTTCACCAAAGGAAATGATAACAAGATCATCCTAGATCATTCCATTGGTAAAGTCTAGTTAGCTGATTTGGTATATTGTTACAGATGGTAGCCTTGTCAAAGGAGAAGTTGAATTGGGGGACTGGAAATGCAAATTTTCATGTGAGGTAGGAGATCATACTTTCTATTCCTCTCCAGTTAGGAGGACCTAAAATTCTTACCTTTTTCTGCATCATATACTTCAGCCACCAGAAAATCATCAAGGAATACAAGAGGGTCTGTTTCTCTCCTGATAAACGTGTTTAAAATTCAAAATAGTGATCTTGTTCTCTATTCTCAAGCACAATTCATTGGAAGAATAGCAGTTGTCAGACACCTTCTGAAAAGCAATTGGTCTTTGAGAGAGCATAAATATTCACAGAAGAGTTGACAGAATTTTAGTATTTATATGTTCTATGAAACACAAACTTCTACAAAAAAAAAATTCATCTTGAGCCAAAAACATTTAGATATTTTTACATATCAATAAAGGTTTATAATTTTCAAAACTATTTTATTTAAGTCAAATCAAAATACTATACCAGATCAGGCACCAAATTTCAAGATCAGATGATTTGTTCAAAAGTGAACCAAGTCTAAGTCTTGCCTATAAGCAATACATTTAATAACAAAAGTTTCAGAATTCTCTTCTGTACCTGTCATGTTTCTGATTCCTACAGTATACTTATTTGGAGAAGATAAAATTTTCTGATTAGAAATATTCCATATTTTGTATAGCTCTAATTCTAGGGATTTAATTTCATAAATATTTTTCTGCTCTACTTAATATACAGTTGTTGGTTTTAGACACAGAGGAAGGACAGAAATCCATTTATAACTTCTAACAGCTTACAATTTCATTTTAATACATTCAAATCTTTTATTTAATAAATTCAGATCTTTTATTTTCCTTTACTTTTACTGTTGATATATCAAGGCTTTTTTCTTGTTTCAAACAAATGCCTCTTTACATCACCTAAGAGTTAAAATGGACACAAAATAAATTATATCACTAGAATTCACACTCATGCCCTTTCAAATTCCTAAAAGAAACTAAGTTTATCTTAGGTGAGAGTCAGATATTTATATCACATCAAATGTATTGGGTTCATATCTTTTAGTAGAAAAGATACCTTCTAAATTTTGTTTTGTCTTGAACATCATAAAAAGGAGAGGAGAGGAGAGGAGAGGAGAGGAGAGGAGAGGAGAGGAGAGGAGAGGAGAGGAGAGGAGAGGAGAGGAGAGGAGAGGAGAGGAGAGGAGAGGAGAGGAGAGGAGAGGAGAGGAGAGGAGAGGAGAGGAGAGGAGAGGAGAGGAGAGGAGAGGAGAGGAGAGGAGAGGAGGGGAGGGGAGGGGAGGGGAGGGGAGGGGAGGGGAGGGGAGGGGAGGGGAGGGGAGGGGAGGGGAGGGGAGGGGAGGGGAGGGGAGGGGAGGGGAGGGGAGGGGAGGGGAGGGGAGGGGAGGGGAGGGGAGGGGAGGGGAGGGGAGGGGAGGGGAGGGGAGGGGAGGGGAGGGGAGAGGAGAGGAGAGGAGAGGAGAGGAGAGGAGAGGAGAGGAGAGGAGAGGAGAGGAGAGGAGAGGAGAGGAGAGGAGAGGAGAGGAGAGGAGAGGAGAGGAGAGGAGAGGAGAGGAGAGGAGAGGAGAGGAGAGGAGAGGAGAGGAGAGGAGAGGAGAGGAGAGGAGAGGAGAGGAGAGGGGAAAAGGATACCACAGTCTTTTCTTTCTGAAAGCAACTCTAAATACTTTTTAAACCCTCTCAAGCGTTACTGAAAAAAACATATTTTCTGGCATCTTCTCTAGCAGTAATCAGCTGCTACAAACTAGTCTGTGGAAACACTTGATTTGGTTCTTTTGTGATTTACTGGTTGAAACAAAGAACCTTTAGAAGGATGACTTCTGCATTCTCCTACTGTGTATCAAGTCATATCTTTAGACTTTGCCACTGCCCTACAATATGCTTGCAAGCTCATTTTGCATTCAGGAAGCAGAGAAATAGTATTAGATAATAATGAATCATACAGAGACATAAATATTTAACACATAAGGCTGAAAAAAGTGAGAATAAAACAAATAGAAAGTGTAAGGATTGCAATCAGAGAATGTCTGAAAATAGGATGGGTTTTGGGAGGAGGATGTAGAATAAAATAGCATACACAAGTTAAATAATAACATTAAATTGGCTTGGCAAGAAGAGAGATGCGACTAAAAAATTAACTTAGTTAATATAAAAATGTTATACTAAGTTCTGTAGATCTCACTGTATTTTTCACGCTCTGCTCAAAAGTCTTGCAATGTTAACAGAACAAACAAACAAAAATCAACCAAAGTACTCAAAATCTGCAGAGAAATAAAGTTCTGAAGGTGCAACATTTTTCACGGTTACAAAGGATTTGAGGACAACAAGAAGGTGCTCAGATCTTCTCAAGTAGATATATAGGATAGCTTGACCTGTGCTCTGAGATTAGTGCTGTGCATATCGTAAGGAGATAAACCAAAGGAATGTAATTTGTCGCTCTCTTATCATCCTGTTCCTCTAGAATCCTTAACCTGTTCCAAAGCTTACCAGACTAGAGCACTCCAATTTTCACTTCATCTTCTTACTTCAAAGTTCCTCTTAGCTGTGTCTTTCTTCTTCAGCTTCACCTGTACCTCTTGATTTGTTCAAAATTCTCAAAATTTCCACTCAAAAGCTGCTTCTATTTGCTTTCATTAACATCATGGGAAAGGTAGTCCTCTAAAACATCGCTCTCAAAGGTCTTAGAATATGATTTCTAAGTCTCAGGTCTAAGCCTTCATTATCTTAATTACAACAGAGTAGCCAATCATTCCAAAACTAACTCATTGTATCCTGCACCTCTTTAGATACCAAGATCTTTTGCTGATCTCCATTGATTGACTACTGAAGACGAGCATGTTCTAATGCATTTGGCAGCACAAAAAACTCTATAATTTTCTTAGGTTTTCAAAATCTAGGATGCTGTAGACAGCTATCAAAATCTACCTGAAAAGGAGGGCAGGGTAAGAATTAGCCACTATTTTTTAAAAGCAATTGATTTTTCTAGAAAAACAACAAAATGCCTTAACCTTAGGCCACAGTAAAAAGACTAAATCTTGATCAGCATTGGCTTCTGTTTTGTGAAAGGCCCAGAGCTGAGGATAGTTATTTTTTGTTCTAAGCTGACTGTACATACACTGCAGTGAAGGAGAAATATCAATTGCAATGCTACAGTTCAGAAGTAGCAAGCAACGTGAGGAATGGACCCCCTACAGGGGTGGCCTCATTCCATCATTGATTCTCTTCCTTCCCTTCTGGTATGTAAAAGTTCAAACTATTGTTCCCTCCTTCATTAAGAACAAGCAAATAAACAACAACTTTGTGAAAAATTGAACTGTTTTGATGGCAAATAAATGAATAAAGTAGAACTGGGAAAACAAGGCACCTGCTTGGATAGTAAAAGAGAAAAGAATGTACCCTACTGATGTTTAAGCCTAAGAGAAAACCCAAACATTCCTTCACCTGAAAATCAAGACTGAAGGTTATCCAGATAGGGAAGATCATTTTGTTGAAGTCTGGCGTAGAGAAGGAGAAATATAAAAGCTACAGATCATTCCTAAAATACTTCATTACACATAGAGAGATGTAATGACAGAGGTGCAAAAAGAAATTGTTTTGCGATGAAGTAAAAGGTTTGTAAGACTGAAGTATTAGGCAACTCTGAATGTACCCATGGAGAACCCTCATACAACCAATGGCTTTTGCTTCAAAAACTGAAGCACAAGAGCTAAAAAGACTGTGAAAGAAGAAGAAATCAGAGGTCTAGATGCAGTGTTTATGAGGGATAAATGATGTTGCTTGATATGATTCTGCAAAGTAAGGAGACTGCATTTAGTCTGCAGAGCTGCACTGGTTACTGCTATCATTTACATCTGTGTTATGAGTTTTCTTTACTTCTTTAATTAAAATGTTGGTTTTTAGCTACTTGATGCACATTTCTGGGTGTGAAAAATTTGCTCCCAGAACACCAAGAAATGTAGTGTAGCTTTTTTTTTTTTTTTTTTTTTGTAGTAATATTCTTAAATTTTACTCCAACCTTGCCTCTGCCTCTCAAAATTTGGTTAAAGAGTTATACTGGGAAATTAGAGCATATGGAATGTGAGTTGTGAGGGCGAATAGAAACTAAATCAAGATCTCTTGACTCCCAGTCTTGCAGTAACTTCAAAACTCCCAGGGGTCTCATATTTAACAGATGTGGTTACTCTGGTTTAATTTTAGTTTCTATAGTGCATTTTCCTTTTAATGTCTTCTTCACTGGCTGGGATGAGAGAGAACCAAAATAAAGGGGAAACTATCAAAGGAACTGGCTATCAAGTAAGCTACTGAAAAATTAAACAGTTGAGTTTATGTAATTCTTTACACTTACCAGAGGAACTTATTTATGAGGTAGATAATGTTAAACATAGCATCTGATGAAATTTTAGCTCATTTGCAGTTTTATGTTTGTATTTCTGTAGTAGTCATGTTGCTTAGCAAGGAGTAGCGCACAACAGGGGGAAATGCATTAGGGTTTTAAAAGGTTACAAGTCCATCACTTAAAGTGAGATCACTTATTTTTTTCTAAAACCAGACACATAAGCCATGTTGCCATAAAAAAAAAAAAAAAAAAAAAAAAAAAAAAAAAGACAGAAGTACTACCGATGCTTAATTATAGTTTTGGAATGCCTCCATGCTGCAGCATGCAAATAACATTGATCACCTTTCATTTTTTAATGAAGAATAGTTATGTTAATGAACCCAGTTAATGAACTAATGATAACTGTGATGCTGTTTTTTTATCTATGTAATGTTGCTTTGCCAAGTTGCGTTCTTGTAGCAAGAGAAGAGCAGATGAAATGGGTATGAGTGAGTTAGACAACACTTAATGCTCTCAATCTTAAACAAACAAACAAAAAAACTTGCTGGTCTTCTTCTGTTCTGTAAAAACTGTTTACAAGCAGCTGTCATTTGTAACAGCCACAGTCAGAAAGTAGTCCCAAAGCTGGAAAAACAATAGTTTTGCCTGCCAGATGTGTTTAATTTAAAACAACTTGAGTTCAACTAACTTCTGCTGAGCTGATGTCAGTGTTTCACTGGAATTTTCCCAGATTTTTCACAAGTTTGGGACCTTGAAAAATGAGGGGACTCTTGGTCAAGGGCAGACGTGTCAGAACTTCAGCAGCTGAAATGTCAAGAAGAAATAAACTTACATGTCCAAAAAGCAACTTCTGGTGTATCATTTTGAGTGGGGAAATGTAGTTTATTCACATCATATTTAAATGAAATAAATGAACAAAAAAATACAACCTAATACTGAGTAAGTCATAAATGGCTGATCCACTCAACTCTTGAAGACTGAAAAACCTTTTTGCATAAAAAAACAGGCATTTGAAAACAACAACAAAAAACAACCATATATTACAGCTGTCAAAATGACACATTTGAACACATATTTCACAAACAAAATGAAGTTTATTTGCAAGATTTAAAGTATGATACTACTAGTAATTTGTATTCTTCTAAAATTCTTTTATTTTTTACTGAGTTGCCATTGATAAAAATGTGTCCAGTTTAATGGATAGGGCACAAGGAGCCTCCACAGACACAGGAGTCTATTATCTATGATAAATAAATAAATAAATAAAGTTTCACTGGTATTATGAATGTATATTAACTAAAAGTTTTGTTTTCATTTTTTTCCCATCTGTCTTTTCCACTGAACTTGTCCAGATGGTACTCTCTTTAGAGAATCTTTATTTTTTTCTTTTATTTATTTATTTTTTAATATTTCTCTTGGTAACAGGGTTCTAGAAGATGTTTTCATTTACTACTCTTATTTTTTTTTCTAATATTCTATCAAAAGTAAAACTAAAACCCAACCCCACAAAACAACAACAACAAACAAAGAAATCTCCCCCAAAAAACTTAATCTGTGCGTATGTGGCAGTTGTCAACCAAAGCTCATTCTTTCTCATGATAGTTGTTTACTTATATTTTATTCCCCCTTATAGATTTGTTACCATTATACTCAACCCTTTGGGAAATGAATACGTGACTGTAAAAGAGCCAAGGCAATGCTTTCAAATATACAGGTTTTCTCTGAAGTGGTCTAGCATGGCAAAGCACACAAAGGACGGATCTCTTACCAAAACCTAGTTAATAATTACTGCCTTCGTTGTTAGATATGCCTTCAATTGTTCAAGTTGTCAAGAATTCCATTCAGAGTCAACAATTGATTTTAAAGCACCCTTCAAACCCTGACAAAATGTTGCTAAACCACAGTACTCTACAGAGATTTAACTGATGGTATACTGTCCTTTCCTCCACTGACACCAAAGCAAGAATATGTGAGGAAAATTATAGTAGCTATAGACTGCCCTTCTTAGCATGAGGGGTTGTGCCTTCAGTCTGTCTGAATTTTTCATTGTTAACATCTGGAACATTGAAATGATATATATTTTTTTCCAGTCTTGCAGCAGTATCCAAAACCTGTAGGAGTATAAGTAGGGGAAAGACATACAAAAATTTAATTCAGAGAAATGGAAAACAGAATTATTGTTTGAGAGGTTTCCTGATCATTCTCCAGATCCCAGAAAAATAATAATTTCTCTGTTTCTGGAAACCTTTTAAACATTTGGAGGTCCTGTTTTGACTACATAAAGAAGGTGTTTAAATTGCCTAAAATTCTCCTTTGCAATAAAAGATCATAGAATCATAGAATCATAGAATCATAGAATCATAGAATCATAGAATCATAGAATCATAGAATCATAGAATGGCTTGGACTGTAAGGGACCTCAAGGATCCTCATGTTCCAACCTCCCTGTCACAAATTGGGTTGCCAGCCGCTAGATCAAGTACTAGATGAGACTGTGAAGGGGCCCATACAATCTGTCCTTAAACACCTCCAGGGATGCGGAATCTACAACTTCTCTAGGCAATCTGTTCCAACACCTCACCACCCCTTCAGTAAAAAACCTTTCCTCTGACATCTAATCTGAATGTCTCTTCCTTAAAACCACTGCCCCTTCTCCTATCGCTATCTACTCATGCAAAAATAAAAAGGTTTTCTTTTTCCCTCATGTTTATAAACTCCCTAACTCCCCTTAAACACTGGAAGGCTGCAATGAGATCTTCCCACAACCTTCTCTTTTTCAGGTTAAACAGACCCAGTTCCTTCACCCTATCTTCATAGAGAAGATCTAGCCCTTGGATCATCTTTGTGGCCATCCTCGTACTGTCTCGAACAGCTCCACAACTTTCCTGTGTTGGGGTCCCCAGGCCTGGACACAGTACTGCAGCTGTGGCCTCACAAGGGTACAGTAGATGGGTACAATCACCTCCCTCACCCTGCTGGCCACACCTCTTCTGATGGAACACAGTATACCATAGGCCTTCAGGCTGCAAGTACACACTGCTGGGTCATGTTACATTTTTTATCAATCAGAACCCCTAATTCCTGCTCAGCAGGGCTACTCTCAAGTTCTTATCCCAGCCTGTATACGTACTTGGGATTACATTGACCCAAATGCAAAACCATGAACTGCTGTATTGAATCACTCATTTGCCCTTCATGTGCTTTAACAATAGAATTATATTCCAGAAGAATTTTAATCAAAAGGTAAATATGACATAATATCTTGCACAAAAGGGAAGCTGTTGAACAAATGTATTCCTTCTCCTAATTTGTTTACTGTATCTCTAACTTTAAATCTTCATGATGTCAACAGAAAACTGACATCTATTTGGGAACTCCTCTCTAAATATGTTGTGAAAAGGAGATATCCTGCCTGGAACTGCATTGAGCGTTGCTTGTGAAGTGCCATAATTGATAAATGTTGTCTATTACGAGCTAGTAATCTAATCTAGACAAAGTTATCTGCAACATCAGAATGAAGGCAGATTCGTTCCACCAAAATTAGAAAAAAAAAACCACAGTGCCTAACAAAGGCAGATCTTGTGATGTATGTCTCTTCACATCAGCTACAGTTAGACCCCAAAAATGAGTTTTGGATGCTACATCAGCATTTTATATATGGAGTAGATTGTTAATGGAGAACAAAAATCCTTTTGGATCAGTATGTTAGGATTAAATTTTTTAAACCAGTCTCTTCCTAAATCTCAGTACAAATTTTCTGTGTAAAAAAGCCAGACTAAGATAGAGCTCTGCTGGTAACTTAAGTTAGCCAAAAGACTTTTACCTTTGTGATGTATATTTCCAGGAGTGCTGAATGGAACCTAAAATGTAAGGATACTTATTACCCTACAGAAAACTCATGACAAGTGCAGCAGAGTGAAACAGTGCTTGCTTTGTTTTTCTTTTCTAGGGAATTCAGGCATTTCCTTGCTCTACTGAAGAATACTGTTAGAGTTGAGCAACTAGATGTGGTGTTAAAAAAGTGTGAGAGCAAGGGGAAAGCCTGTATCACTCTCTGTTAAGGTCAGTCCTCTGTCTCACAGAGCCATTACATGGATACCTTTACCTTTTGGTTTTCCTGAGCCACATTAAGTGAAGAATTGCCCTAACAGTATACATGTAGGCTGCTCCAAAAGTTAAGCCTCCTATTTATTTCCATGGAGACTACAAAAGATAAAGCATAATAAAGCAAATTCTAAGCTACAAAATACTTTTTTCAACCCAGTCACCATCATTAGCTATTCAGTCTCAGCAGCAAAGAACCATAGTGTGCGTGCCATGCACATAAAAATCTGCACCAGTGAAGGTGATCCACTTTCACCACTGTTGCTGTACACAGCTGTGAAAGACAACAATTGTTTTTTTCTCATGTCTCAAAGCTTGCTTTCTGGGGCATTTTTTTCAGTAAAACTATGACTCACCTAGGGAGTGAGTAGCTGATGTCGCCAAATAGTGGTAGACATCACTTTGTTTACAGTTTTAGATTTGAAAGCATTTCTTTGGAGCAGTTTGCCTTTGAAAGGGAGTCCCCAGGAGTGCTTACTGGTGGAAGATCTGGTCTGTGATCAGATAACCGGTACTGGATACTGGGGGACGATATCATTGTATCCTGTGAAGGCAAGATACAATTTGATGTCTTCCTGCTCTCTCTTATCTTATAGCAAGGCCTGGAAGATGGGAACAAAGAAATTCCTGCTGAGATCCAAAAGCCAGGAGCTGTCACTTCAAAAAGAGCTGACCACTTTGGACTTACAAATGAAGAAGAAAAAGTCAATGTCAACCGAAGAACACAACCTCCAGCAACCCAAAGACCCATCACGACTGGAGAGCAGCATCTGAACTATGAGCTAACTTGGAATTCCAGCAACAACTACCCCTCCCTTGCTTTCTTCAAAGACTTTTTTGCTTTTATTTTCTATCTCTTCTCTAACATATGTCTTCTGTTTACCATCTCTCTAAGCAACTAGGATTTATATTAAACTGGTTAGGCTAACATTTGAGCCGTTGTGTCTTAATCTTGCTGTCAATTGCACATACATCAAAAGAACCTCCTCTTCCTTCTATTAATTGAGGCAAGACAACAACCCACCAACACACTGTGTGCACATTCACTGTTTTTGTCCAGCAAACAAAAATGTCAAAGGATGCCATTTTTTCCCATGGTAGGAGATGAATCAAGGAGACTCATACAAACTTGTTTAAACTAGGCCTCATAGCTTGGGCAAATCAGTAACTTTAGGAAGGAACACAAGGATAATAGAAATACATGGTCCATTGAAGATAAATGAAAACAAGTAGAGCTGCTGTTTGCTACTCATCTGGGGGGAGGGAGGGAAGGCAGGTTCTGTGAAGATAATGTCAACACAGCGGTGGATAGGGTTGCTGGGGCTGGAGGGTTGGAGGGCCCAGTAAAAGATGGGAGTTGCTGTTTGCAGCTCAATGGGGAAGTAGGGAATAAGGAGGCAAATTTGCAACACAATGAAAGATTTCACAAGGATCTCACCAGAAGGGCCCAAAGACCCTCCCCACATTCTAGGATGCATGCTCAGAACAGAGGAACATGCAATGCATATGTAACAAATTCCTTGGAAAGGCAATGAATATGTATACACTATGCATATAAATGTGTAGTCACCACTTTTCTTGGTGTGTGTATTTGGTGAGCCATCGCCATGCACTCAGTGCTGTAATAAAGGGAACATCTTGACATAACTCACTGACAAGTGTGTTGGATTTCTCTCAGAGATGTAATCAGATTTTTTAGTTCAATATCTGATTACAACTCTATACATTCCGTTTGGATATGTACTGGTAATGTACTTAGGTCAATTGAAAATTAAGTCAGAAATATAAATTGATTGTTCTTTTTTTGACATCTTGAAGCATATTCTCAAATTCTCAAATGTGTTACGCAGGGTACACAAATACTCTCCTGGTCCATGGTGGGAGGGAAAGCCTGCTGCAGGCTAACTGGAATTGGGGAATCAGACATATACAAGCCCTGTGGCAGAAAATCAGTTTATTGACAGAATCTGTTTTGCTCTCCTCAGTATAACAGACGTAATGACAAATAGAAACAGCAGTGCTGAAAACTCAGGCAGGGTGCTCAGCATTAGCTGCCCCAAATCTGCTAAACAAGGAATAATATACCAGCAATCTGTGTAGTTATGTGGAACTTCATAGCTCTTCTATGAAGGCTTGCTCACTTAAAGCTCAGGAGATTTTCAGTGAAAAATTTTCAGACTCAACCAATCCATAGTTTCCAATGAAACACTATTTCATTGGAAAATGTTTCTACATGTCTTGTAGTATATTATATGCTCATACTGCTGTCTCAGCATTATCTGTCGAGCAGACAGGCTGGGAGTTAAAAACTATGATGAGATACAACTTTTTTGTTTGTTTGTTTGTTTTTGTGACGCTAAGCGTTATGCTGTGCTCAGTTGTGCCCTTGGGTTTGCAGTACCATCCCAAATGATTACTGCCTCCTGAATGTCAGTGCTGTTAATTTGAAATGAACTAACCTCCCATCTTTTTTTTTACTGAATACATACCCAGCCACCATAACTTAACTTCTGTGGCAGCAGCCAACAACATCAATACGATGTATGTATTCAAGAGAATGTGCTCGAAGAGCACAGGCAACAGTAGCATTTGTTTTTCTTACCCCAGTGTGAATTTTTCTTTTCTGACTCAAGAAGTTGTTTCCTAATGTGGTGTCTGCACAATGAATGCATTCTCCTGGTTTGAGTTTTGCTTTTTGCAGCACAGTTTCAAGTGGAAAAGTCTGAGTTTTGTGGTCTGTGCATATCAATACTGCTTTCAATTGCTTATGTTGCAATATGTTATTATTATTATTAATGACTACAGGGACTCTTCTAATAACACCCTCTTTATCCCTCATTATTATGAGCAAAGACCAATTGCAGAACTTTGCTGACAGTCCGATGAAAAAGGAAGGGCTCCCTGTAATGAAGCGAGGATAATTAGTGAATTTTTAAGCAGATATGTTTTGGAGTTCCCAGAGATAAATACATTTCAGTACTGTTGATCTATGTTTGGAGATCTTTGGGTTTCTTAGCCCAAAGCGTGCACATTAACAATGTGATGCTGGATCAACACTTACTTCACTTTAAAAGCAATGTCTGAAAAGTCCATTGATAATGGCAAAGGGAAGTGTCTGTTACTAATAATATATTTGGCAAAATGAATACTATTTGTGACACTAAATGTTTCTTTTTTTTTTTTTCCTAAAAATTCTGTGCAGTGACTTCACTTCTGATTGAAATGCAAATTAGAATCATGATTTTGATCTAGTGATAGACAAGTTGAATTGTAGGATTTTCTTCAATCTCTTAATGGAATCACAGTGATTCATCAAAACGTTGAAAGTAAAAAGTGATTTAAAAATCAATCAGAATTGTTTAAACTTCAAGTACAAATCAGGAATGCCTGTGCCTGAACAGCAAAATTAATGCATGTAATACATTCACACCTTCTCTAATTCAAATAAGACATATTTCCAAACTGTTACCATATTGGGTAAAATCAAGATATAGATAACACGTGTTTTCTGACGTGAGTTGCACATATTAAAATGGCTGAACTTAAATTGCTATGATCAAGCCCCCATTCTCTTTGCAAAAAAATCCATCAATTTTCCTGCAGATCATGACATAGCATTTCATCTGAATTCAATTTCAAAAAGTGAAGTCTAAGAATTTCATATAGCTCTGCAGATTGGATTCCAGCTCTTGTATTTCCTGAGCCACAAATAATTAATGGATTATCAAATCCTTTGAAAATGTGAAGAATTGTATAATCTTCATTTACTCCACCTAGATAGATAGATAGATAGATAACATAATGTCAGTATGTTTCTAGGGAAATACTGGCAGATTTTCCTCCTCATCTTAACAACTGAATAAATTAAAAGAACTTCGTTCTTACTCCATAACATCTCATAATGTCCATTTAGATATTTCCTTGAGAAGTAAACATTCCAGGATCACTCTTCTCTATCCAGATGTCTTAGTTGGAGTTTTTTTGGAAAGAGTTTTATCTCTCTTCATCAGAAAGTGATAAAGAAAGCCATGTACAACATTAAGATCCATGTTTTAGAACTTAGATATGTAAGAACCAAAATGAGACCAGGTTGAGTTCTCATGAGGTATGTTGCTTCTGAAAGTTAAAGAAAAACAGAAAATCTAGGTTTTAATAAATACATGTCAGTTGAAAATGCAAGGGAGAGAGCTGTCTCTAGTTTCACCATGTATGTAATATACACCTAAGATTTGCAATGGGGTAATATAAATGAAAGGTACTTCCTGGGTCTTTACTCTGAATAAGATGTGTTTTTAGAACTCAAATGTTACTTTAGATTCTACAGCCCTTTTACTTTCTGTCTACCTCAGCACCTATTAATTTTTTTTTAATCCTGTGTCTATTTTTCTCCACATGACCGTGCATTAAGAAGTTGATTCTTCACTATACCTCAGTCCCTACAGGCAGTCACAGCTTAAATTCCCTGTGCATAACACAGCTTGGTAACCTCTGCAAAAAAGTTCACTTGCTATTAAAAAAAATAAAAATAAAAAAAAATCCTTAGTGTTTCCTTTTCCCCTTCTGTGTAGAAAATATTCAATCCAGAATTCCAAACAGTCACAACAGACTTAATCACTTTTTTTTTTTTTTTTTACAGTTTCAAAATTTAGTCGTAGAATCTTACATTTAGAGCTAGAATAGAATCTTACTTTCAGAGTAAGCTGCAGAGCTCTCCTATGAAGACAGGCTAAGGGAGACAGGCTTGTTCAGTCTGGAGAAGGTTGCAGGGAGACCTCACTACAGCCTTCCAGTATCTAAAAAGAGATTGTAAACATGAGTGAAATCAACTTTTTACACAGGAAGATAGTGATAGAACAAGGGGAAACAAATAAACAAATAAATAAATAAATAAGACTGGCTGTATGTAAATATCTGAACTAGAGTCTTGTTTTAATGTCAGCTGGCAGCAATAGAAATAGAAAGGAGCCTGCTTTGACAGGTGGGTTGGACTAGATGATCTCTAGAGGTCACTTCCAACTCTTAAAAATCTGTGATTCCATAAGGAAAAATGTTGCATAGTGTTGTTGTTTTTTTCTTTTTTTAAGAGGTACAATTTTCTGCAAAGGTCTATGCTGATCTCCTTTATGCCTGAAAGGTAAGAGCATTTTCTGATCTTGGAAGGGATATTTCTGAATTTAATCATCAAGCAAAAATTCTCCCACATCTATAAAGAAGATGGCACCACATGCAAAATATTCTTAAGATTCATTCCATGTTTTGTTCCTGAAAAAGAGGTAGTTTGGTGGGTGAATGCAGCAGACTGAGAGACAGACTGTCCACGATCACAACTTTGTATGGGAGGCAATACTAGGAATCTGGGAAGGGCAATAACTGAGTAACTATATGGATGTATCAACAGTGTACAGGCTGGTTTGGCCCAGTTCTGTGATAATTGGTGCAGGGAACCCATGGACCCACGTCCCAGGAAAGAGGAAGGGGGAAAGGGAAAAGGGAAAAGGGAGATGAGCCTAGAAACAAAACAGTGGCAATGATCTGAGGAGGAATGCAAATTTACTAAATAACATATAGGGAAGCAAAATAACACAGTATAATACAATATAGTTGGAATTGAAACTAATAAATCAAATAAAATGAGCAAGAGAGTGTCCAATAAACTGAAGGCCTTATGCTAAATGCTGAAGGTGAGATGGCAGCAAGCACCCACTGCTGGGTTGATCCCAAAGGAAAGAAAACATCTCGTGACATGCAAACAGTTTTCATCTTTCCCCGTGAGTGGAAAAAAATATAAAAATACAAAGCTATGCAAAGTCCTCTGGGGAACGTAGTTCTTCTGAGACAGGTATACCCATAACTATCAATGAACCATGGAGCTAGAGCACTAACTCTTTAATTCTTAGTGCACTACATGAAGTTATGATGTGGAATAGCAATACCAAAAATCATAAAACCATGACAGGATGCATGGTTCCCCAAATTTATCATTAGTATATTTTTTGTATATTGCAATTACAGTGAAAAATGTGTCTGATTTGTATCAATTGGAAGTAGCTAGGCATCTCAGGCTGGATGGGGCTTTGAGCAACCCAGTCTAGTGAGAGGTGTCCCTGCCTATACCAGAGGGGTTCAAACTAGATAATCTTAACAGTCTCTTCCAATAGCTTTGCCCCAAAACTTAGACTGATGGGTAATTCCAGTCTACCAAGCCTTGCTATTCAGTTTTAGGATTGTAGTGGGACTATAAAGAAAGCTGTATCAATAAGATGAACAGATAAAATTTAAATTAAATAGGAAAAGGACTGAAGTGTTAAGATGGGTGCATGTGAGTGTATGTGTAAGGGTCAAGAGAGTTAGGGTCTAGCTTCTCATTGAAAAGAGGTAAGTCTCAAGTAAATCCCTTCCCAAGGGACTTATTTGTTAAGTACTTGACTCCTGAGGTAATTGCATTCAATTGTAAGTGCATTCCAACGGCACTTCAGAAATACTCTGTGACAAGGACAATTTATCTGAAGAGCAGCATTTTCTAACAGGGACAGAGAAGTCATGGTTTTCCTTACTGAACTCTGTGCTAAATTTTAACAAGTTAACTAGAGAGTACCTATGATGAATGTTCTGGATGTCACTCCCAGGAGTTGTCAGTCAGAGACACTCCGACCCCTTTTTTGAACCTCTAGATGTGGCAATGTCATAGGTAAATATATGGAGTCCTTGATGGATTCACTTTAGGAAAGCGGAGTGTGCTAAAATAAGAGTTATTAATAATTTAAAAATCCCACACGATCAACAACTGTTTTCTTAGTGAACAAGTTGAAAATGAATGTAAGAAAACTGTGAAAATAAGTCCAAATGAAAATAAAGTTAAAAGTAAAATTTTTAAGTTTTTTGAACACTAGAATTTATTACATAGATTTATTTAAGGAAGACCAAATTTAGAAATCTGTCTTCAGAGGCTTTTCCTCTTAGTCTTCATTTGCGATCAACAGAAGAAGGTCTGCTGACCTCCATAAGGAAAGACAGTTTGCCAAATACAACTTACATCTCATTCTCTCAATTGAAAAGATGGGGAGTCTACAACAATTAAGCTGCCCTACTTGTATGGAATTAATCCAGGATGTGACAACATTTTTTTCCATTAAAGATAAAGAGTGCTAACCTTTTAGTTCAGACACCAACTTTAGAAACTAAAAGTCAGTTACAATGAATGTTCACACAGGAAAAATCCCAAGCACAACGGTTTACTTCTGCAGAAGATAAATACTTGATTTCATTTATTAAATTGCTTAGTAAGGCATACATCCTAGAAATACATGTAACAGGAACCTAGAATCATAACTTCAACTTTTGCTCTCACTCTTGAATCTTGCTTTGACCCCGATTAATGCCAGTTATTTCAGTAAATATATTTGGCAACAACTCCTTGACATATGAGTAGAACCTTTTATAATGTTAAATAATTAGTCACTGCGGGGTTATATCTGAGCTCTGATGCTTTTACCTCACACTGTGGTGTAAAGCAGGTGTGAATGTCATATAAAAGCTATAAAAGCGTTACTTAATTGGTGGTCAGCCAAGAACAGACAAAGTTATTTATTTCCAACATGGGATGTTGCCTCTGAAGCTCAACTCCTTTGTACTTGGATGTATATAGTCTTTACACTTAGCTATGACTCAGATGATGGCATGAACACTGTGTGCCCCACATAGGCCACGTAGACATATACCTTGTCTAAAAAGCTTATTATTTTCTTTTTAAAGAAACTGGGAAGCTGGCCCTTGTAATATTTACAAGTAATTTTTGTAAGTCACTTGTACAGGAGATCAGAGACCAACCTCAACCCCTCCACAGGCTAAGATGAATTAAAATCCACATCTCCACCCTGAACTCAAGAAACTAGGCCTCTCTAGAGGTCAAGATGTTCCTTTTGCTGACAAAACAAATGATTGCTGATCAAACGATCACAGGGAGAATAAGGATAAACACTTCAACAGTAAATACTCCAAAGGATTTAAAGAGTAATTCTTCAACAGGGTAACAAAACCTGCTTCCTAGCTGAAGAGTAGCTTCGGAAATGTACAGAAGGATCTGTAAGCCACTGTGATGCTCGGAAAACCTTAATGTAGTTGCTGCCACATGAACTGGATGGGAATACTGGAATACAGGTATTGATGGCTACATGTTGTTCAGAAGGACAGGCAAGGAAGGAGGGGAGGAGGATTTCTTCTTCATCAAAGAAGGAATACCGTGAAGAGCTGCCCTTGAAGAATGTCTACAAGCAAGTCAAAATCCTTACTAGTGAGAGCTAGAGGCCAAGGCAACAAAGGAAGCCTTGTGGTTGGAGTCTATTACAGGTTGCCTGCTCAAGCAGAGTCTGTTGATATGGTTGGTATGGGAGAACCAGCATGGCTTCACCAAGGGCAGGTCCTGTCTGACAAAACTGATCTACTTCTACTGCGACCAGTCTGGTGGATGAGAGAAAGGCTGTTGTTGTGGTCTACCTTGACTTCAGCAAAGCCTCCTGTGAGGACAGGCTGAGAGATGAAGCTGTTCAGACTGGAGAAGTTTCCAGGGAGACCTGATAGCAGCTTCTCAGTATCTAAAGAGGGGGTGTAAGAAAGAAGGGATTAGACTCTTTATCAGGGTCCATTGTGAAATAACAAGGGAAATGGTTCAAACTAAAAGTAGGACAATTAGAATCATAAAATCCTTAGAGCTGGATTTTTAGATTGGATATAAGGAAAAGTCTTCTACAGTAAGGATGGTAAGGTACTGGAACTTTTTGTCCAGAGAGGTAGTGGATGCTCCAAATCTGGAAACATTCAAGGCCAGCCTGAACCAGATTTGAGCACTCTAATCTGCCTGTATATGTCCCTGTCCATGTCAGGGGAGTTGGACTAGATGTCCTTCACAGTTCCTTTCCAGCTCAAATGGTTCTATGATATGGTTTATAGAAATATTTGCCACTTAAGTATTTCTATGATCTTTTCTAGAATGTTGATGTACATTCTCATTACATTATTTAAATAAATGAGTTTCTAAAGTTCCTTACTTCTCTACTTTCAAAAACACTTTTAAAATTTATTTGAAAATTATCTTTTGGTGCCTGATACAGGAGGTGTCCCTGCGCATAGCAAGGGGGTTGGAACTAGATGATCTTAAAAGTCCCTTCCAACCCAAAACATTCTATGATTCTATTATTCTATGTCTCATAAGAATGCAAAGTATATGCCTTTTCAATTGTCCTAGATACATCTTTCTTTGACAACTCCATCATATTTATATAGAGTATCTGGTTGCATCAAAACAGGTAATATCCAATTTATGCATATACAATTTATCTCTTTTTTTTCCCTCTCTTGTTTGCCCTTTCATTTTCCCTTACCATCTCATTTTCTCTTTTACTTTTTCATTTTCCTTTCTTTTTCTATTTCTTTTTCTTTCTATTCTATAGAAAGTCTATGAATCATGTAAAAACTTATGGCAGATATTTACCTATTTTCCAGGAGAACAAATGAAAAAAGTGCAACACATTGTGATTCTGTTTCATTTTAAAAGAAAGAAAACAGAACAAAACAAAACAAAAACCTTGTCAAGTGAGAAAACTTTCCCAGTGAGATATTACCTACTTGGGATTTCTACAATAAAAACGTGTTGTTGGTTCTGTTTTTTTTTTTTTCCCACTCAGTTCTGCTAAGATAACTGTGGAATTACCAGCCCCTCAACATATTTTTCAGTAGCTTGGAAATGAAACCAAGACAGAGTTGACTTGGCAGAGATAAGAGAATAAAATGTTAACAATTAATCAAACCACAAAAGGATTTATATTAATTAAGTATCTGGACTAATAAATAGAAAATGTAGCCCAAAAAGATAAAACTGAAATAAACATGTTTAGGAGCAATGAAATAGACAATGTTCATCTGTTGTAGCAAGAGATGGTACTGACAATGGAATGGGATTTGACAGACTTGGAATGCTCCCCAAAGTCTTCAGTTTCTAAAGGAAGTAAACATTGCTAGGAGGGAAATTACCAAAGGAATACAAGAAATCAGTAGAGCGTATCACTACTATGAAAAACTACATTCCTGACTTCTAAGAGTAAAATCCCTTTGCAGACCCTGGCTGCTGCTGAGCAGAACTCACAAGCGCTTTCATCAAATTTGTCCTTAATGAATACAGAGACGATACTAAATTTTCTTAGCATAGGATTTGGACAGCACTAAAGTGTTCTTTGTTTCTATAAACATGTTAATAAGAGATTTTGAACTTCAGTAAGTAAAAAACTGCATTTTTTTTTATTTTTTTCCCATAATAAGAATGTTTGCCAGATAGTGATATTTGTATTCCCTAAAAGAATCCGTCTGTTTATCTGAAGGAACTAAGTAACCAGACAGTATCTTCAAAGATAAACAGTTTGATGGTAAATCAGCATTTCAATCACGCTACCACCTACTTATATCCAGTGCAGCTAAAGTGATATAAGCTTGCAAAAAGATTGTGCCTTGACCTATGTAGAACTAAGTTCAGCAAGAAAAAGAAAGAGTTCACCCATCTATCATCTCAGCCACCCTTGAATGACTAAGAGGCCAGCAGTGGTCAGTGATAAACAACAGCTCCCACAGTCTGGTAAATTCACACTTCTGCATATACCTGAACACATATAAGAGACTTTAGAACTCTCTACAACTCCCTGAAAACAGGTTGATGGTGACATGGGAGTCAGCCTCTTCTCCCAGATATGCAGTATCCCAGCAATATGACAAGAGGGAACGGCCTCAAGTTACACCAGAGGAGATCACTTTTTTGGGGAAGAGATTTTTCCTGACATCCAACCTGCATCTCCCCTGGTGTAACTGGAGGCCATTCCCTCTTATCCTGTCAATAGTTATGCTGGAGAAGAGGTTAATCCCCACCTCATCACAACCTCCTTTGAGGGAGTTAGAGAGAGTGAGAAAGTAACAGTACAGGCTGGGTACTGCCTATCTAGGGAGCAGCTCTGCAGGAAAGGTCCTGACAGAACCGCTGGGAGGTAAAGTTTAGTGTGGGTTTACAGAGTGCCCTGGAAGCAAAAGACCAACAACAGCCTGGGCTATAAGAGGATGGGGAGAGACAAGAAATCCAGGGAATTATTATAACACTGTATTCAGCACATGTTATGCGTTGTTCTGTTCAAGAAGCATTTAGATGAGGTGCTAAGGGATTTGATTTAGTAGCTTGGTGGGTAGGGATGGTGGTGTGAGGATGGTTGGACTAGATGATCTCATAGGTCCTTTCCAACCTAATGAATCTATGAATCTATGAATCTATAATCACAGATACTATCTTCAGTTCATGAGGCACTGTGGGCTCCCCACTACAAGGAAGACACTTCTAACAGAAGATAATGATATGGATGTCACCTAAATTATGGGGGTCAAAGCACTCACCCTGTGAAGAGAGTCAAGGAGAATTGGGCTTGTTCAGCCTAAAATAGAAGCAGCTTTGATTAGACCTAATGGTATTAGGGAGGGACTTTTTATAAGGACATGTAGCAACAGGATGAGGGAAAATAGCTTTAAACAGGAAGAGGATGGGTTTGGACTAGATATTAGGAAGAAATTCTTTCCTGTGAAGGTGGTGAGACACTGGAACAGGTTGCCCAAAGAGATTGTGGATGCCCATTGAAACATTCAAGGCCAGGCTAGATGGGACTTGAGTGACCTGGTCTAGAGTGAAGTGTCCCTGCCCATAGCAGGGGAGTTGGAAATATATAATCTTAAGGGTCCCTTCCAACCCAAACTATTTTATGATTCTATGATTCAGTGATTATCAAGCAGCTGAATCTGCAACTGACTTCACTTCAGTGCAATTCAAAAGAATTAGGATGTGTAGAAGCAGAAGAATTGGAAGTTCAGACTGGAGAATCTTTCTGCCATGAGGAAAACTGAGCACTGTGACAAGCTGCCTGGATTGTATAGTCTCCACCTAGGGATTTTTTTGGGACTCAGCTAGGTGAAGCCCTCAACAGCCTGGCCAGATCTCTTGGGGACTCTGCTTGAAATCAAAATTTGCACTAGAAACATCCTGAGGTCTCTTCCAACCTGAGTTATTCTGTAATATTATGATTCCCTAATTTACAATGAGAAATAAAAAAAGGGGTTTTGATATGAAGAAACAAAACTTCGAAATATTCAGTTACAGTAAAAGAAATTCAAGTTTTCTGTTTTTGAAACATTTGAAGACTTTTTATTTCAGCTTCTATTTCAGTAAAATCATCAGAATCCCAAAGGAATTTTTGATGCTGATAGAACAGTCATATAGGATTGCAAATGATCCCTAAGGAAATTTACGTATGGTTCTATATGAATTATTTGCATCACAATAAAGGGGCATAGTTTGCTGTATGTTTTATTAACATCAATTGGAAATGATAACTTCATCAGAGAGCTACTGATCTTAAAGATACACAGGAGATAAAGGGAAGAGGCAGGAGTCTGCCAGGGGATCTCAGCATATTTATGATTTATCTTGAATCTACATAATAAGACAGCATGAATCTCAGAAGTAGTAGCTTCAGAAAATGCTTTTTTTTTTTTTTAATCACATCTTTTAATACCTTTAGAAATCTATAGGAAAATAGAAGAAAGTCACATTCCAGTGGCTGGAACTTTTTTTTTATATTTCTTCATGTGCTCAGAGACAAGAAAAACAAGTAAAAGCAAGAGTTTGACATCTCTGTTTCCTGCTTCATTTTCTCTAATGAGTGATCCATAGAACAGCTGCATTCTCTGCGTGGGAAATAAGATGATCCAGTGCAAGCAGATTTTTGGTAGAAAATACTAAATTATTCTGTCTCAAGCTGCTAAGCAGTGCTTCAAGAAGGATGACAGAAAGGGCCATCTTTCTAAATCTAAATTGTCAACAATTTATGGGCCAGTTTGCCCAGTTCCATGATGAATGGGGGGGAGGACCCATGGACCCACACCCCAGGAAAGGGTATGGGAGAAATGGGTAAGTAAATGGACTTAAAAACAAAGCAGCTGCAACCTATGAGGAAGAAAACTAATTTCCTAATAAGGTATCAGAATGCAAGATAAAACAATATAATACAACATGATTGGAATTAAAGCTAATAAATCAAATAAAATGAGAGAGAGAGAGAGAGAGAGAGAGAGAGAGAGAGAGAAGTTCCTTACTCTAAAGCTGAAGGTGAGACAGCAGGAAGAACGCTGCTGAGATGAGCAGCAAAAAAAAAGGGGAAGTCTCGGGACTTGTATGCAGTTTTACGTTTCCCTCTGAGCAAAAAACAGGAACACAGAGTCCTCTAAGGTATGTAGTTCTTCTCTTCTGAGAACCAGGTACCTGGAAATTCTGCAGTCTTTACTCTTTGATTCCCAATGCCTTACATGACACCACAGTGTGGAATACCAATAACAAAAATCATTAAACCTCAACATAAACCCTTCTTCATATATGGTCTTCAAAGCAGTGCCCCCTCCATTATGTCCATAATAAAGAATTCTAGAACTTTACTACAGTGTTCACTATCAACGACTTTTTCACAGATTTTTAGAGATGTTGTAGTCATGATTGTCCAATGATACATACAAGTTTATAGTAAGAGAAGTGGGTTTTTTTTAGGCTGCTGACATACTAGGATAAAACAGAAAACTTTTCAAATACATAAAAAGTACCCAGATAGTTACTTTATTTTTCCTTTTCAATTATTATCAAATTTTGAGGAAATTGAATAAAAGAGTATTTTGAACAGTAATTTACCTTAAAATTATGCATTATCCATCATTAATTGACAGGGATTCAGATGTGCCTACTTCCTGCACTGTCATACTAGCAAAGTCAGAAGTCACTTTCCCTTCTTACCGTGTTCTATTGAATATTTAGATATAAATCCTTCTACCACATACTCCTTTGATATACTTCAGCATTTTTTGAAGAGTTAGCTTAGGTAGTCTGCAATCAGCATACTGTATAAATCCCATTCCTTGGATTCTATTTCTGTAATGCACACAGTAAAAGAAAAGTTTAAATGTCTAATTTAGCATCTTGAAGTTCACCCCAAGGACCACTTGCCTGAAGGTATGTTTTAAATGCTAACATTCCATATTGGATCCAGCTCTAATATTTGGAGTTAAGAAAACCTATAAGCTACAGAATGTCTTAAACTTAGGCATTGCAATGCTGAACCTTAATTTCTGCTGTGAATTTTGCCTCAGGAGAATAAATGATCTTTTGAACCCAGATATTCCATGCTGTGTTGCAGAAAAGCTCATTCTCATCACAAAGTATATCAGAATTTAGATAAGAATAAATCTACTTCCATGAATAAAACTAGCAGTTTATGAGGAATACTGGAGCTCTCTAGCAGTAACACATAGTTGTATGAACAGTTTCATGGTCTTACTACAAGACACCACAGGGAGACGATAACCAATTTCAGCAATCATGATGGAATTACAAAACGGTAACATCTTCAAAGATCTAATCTTTCATAGATATTGCATATTTAGGAAAGAGTATTTCCAATAGGAGTAACTCCAAACTCTTAAATTCATAGAATTCGGAGAACGAAAAACTTGAATTTTGAGTCTTTAAAAGCAGCTGGAGCTCTGAGGAACCCATCCGCCTCCTTTTATACCAAGCAATCAACCTGCAGTAAAATAGCATTTAAGGACAATCCTCTGACTTGAAAAACGTATAAGGTGTGTATGTATTTCTTCTTTGTGAAGCCATTAATCCTTATGAGAAGTTGTTGTATAGAACATCTTGAGAGGAAATTGAAGTCAAAAGAAGAAAATCTCATTGATTTTAATAGAGCCAAGGTTTTGCTCTCTTACTTCCCACTGATTCTTTAAAATATTATAGCTTTATTTCTTGTCACTAATGCTCTGTTTCTTCTACAGCCTATCATCTTCATTTACTGCTCATTTATTTAACACAATCAGTACTTTTAAAAGATTTCTTTGAGTCATCAGTAAGCGATGATTTCCATTAATAAATCTTCTCATTTGAGAAGTTTGACCTTGTGACACATCATGTGGTTTTTGAGATGTAGCGAGTCACCCATATACATTATTTTTCACATACTTTATTTTTCCCTACAGTTCAAATACACCTGGAAGCAATCACATGACAGGCTATGCTACTTACTATGACTACCGCAGCTCTTTAGCTATCTTTTCTAATACAGCTAACAGACAGTTATTTCCTACTTTGCCTCTTTTATCACTTTACAGTTTTCTTAATGAACTTGTCTATGCCTCTTTTTTGCCTAAATCTAAGCCTTTGCTGTTTTCTTCTTCTGACTACAATTTTTGTTACTCACTGTTCTGAAGTCCCTATGAGAGGCATCATGGAAGTTAATAGTTAGAAGTATTCAATCAGTATGAATGGGCCTACTCATCTTGCTTAACAATGCTGGGCAGGTTTATATTTGAATAGACTAAACTGAGACACTTACCAGCAAAATACAGTATTTTCACAGAATGTTATTTTAACATCAGTTAAACAGAGCTGATGGTGAAATTGTACTGATTAAAGTAAAACTTGTTTGAAAAGATAATTATTTATTTTACTAATTTTCACTTCAATACTCCATATTTCCACTCTCTTTCTTTTTTTTTTGTTAATGCTGATTAAAACATCAAGAGATTTTATAAAATCATTGCTTTATGTCCAGAAACGTTGATATACTCAGTGATGTCTCAGTCTTTCATTGTACATTCCCCAAAATTAACTGAATTATGAACAGAAGAACGATATTTGAAAAATATCCGTAACAGCTTTATTGTTTTCAACATTTTCACCTACATTTAAAAGTTAATAGTTCACTGCCAACTATCAAAAATGGACAAACACAATTATTTAGTTCTTAAAACAGTTTAACCAGTATGATGGGCAATCTATTCTCAGCTTGAAATATAGGGGCTGTTCCAATAGTAATGCCTCCTATTTTATTACGCTGGCCCACGATGTCAAAGGTGAGCGTTGGTGGTGTGATAATACAGGTCGAATGTTCCCACAAGTATCCCATTGCATTTTGTTGCCATGTGACAGATGGCAGCAGAGGGGCAGTCTGACAAATAGAAATGCATATGAAGAAAAGGCGTGGAATTGAATTCTTCCATGTGGGAAAAAAATGGCACCCACTGACATTCATTCATGCATGCTGAATATTTACAGAGACCAAACAGTGGATGTGAGCACAGTTGAGGCAGTTGGTGGCTCGTTTCAACAGTGGTGAAAGTAATGTGAAATTCAAGCTGTGTTCCGAACAGCCATTCAGACTTCTGTGATCACAGCTTGCAGGTTCTTGTTCATTGCTGGTGATGATGCACAGTTGATAGGAATGACTGTGTTGAAGAAAATTGTGTTTTGTAGCTGAGAATTTGCTCAGCTGTATCTGTTGTAATTTCCAGAGCAATAAATAGGAGGCAGTACCTTGAGAGCAAGCTAATCCATGGGTTAGAGTGAAGTTTCATCATATTTTGATCACGTTGATATTGATAATGCAAATTTCCTAAAGAATGAAACAAGATGTTTGATAGAAACAGAAGATTTTGTTAAAGTGTGTTTTTAAGGGTGCTACTAATAGAGCAAGTTATTTGCCTTGCGTGAGTGTTTAGGTTGTTTGGTCTCAATACCGAGATTACACTGCTGAAATTTTGCCAACTCCATCTGAATTCTGTGTATTTCAAAATGTCAACTTCTCTAGTAGTATCAAATTAATGAGCTATGTATTTAATTGCTGATTTTGTATTAGTACTATTTCTTACTAATCTAGCTTTTATGGGTACTATCAAAAAGTTTTATTTCTAACAGGTTGCATACATATATTACCTATAAACGAAAAATATCTAAGTACTGCTTTTTACAATGTCTTTAACAAGTCTGGAATAAATAATTGTTTTAAAGGGAACAGCCTTTTTTAGTAATTGTCTTTTATAGTTATTTATATCGATTTTAGACTGATGCAGACTTGATTTAATCAGATGGAATTCATATTTGTACAAAAAGTCAAGCTGTCCGTGAGCTATTTTTAATTTCCCTTGCATTTCAGTTCTAGGTCCTTTAGCTATTGAAATATGAATCTTTCAAAATGCGTGTAACATTCTACCCTATTCTTAAGGTAAGTTCATGTGCTCAATGTAAAAAGAAAAAAAAATTATTTTAAAAATGTGTAATGAGCATATTCTTGTAAGAGCAAGGTGTTTTAAACTGTTTTTTAAAAGATGATCTTTTTCAGACACTAAATATTTAAAGCAAGTCTATCAGAATAAAAGAGATGTAGATTTAGATAGACACAGCTTCGTATGTTCATAGCCAATTTGTATTCTTGTATTAAACACATTACATACATCATACTTGATTTTGAAAATTAAATAAGCTGGCAGAATATGCCCATTAATTGTAATGAGAAATATCTGTGATTAATTCTGGAATGAGAAGAATACATTAAACCTGTGTACTCAAAGAGATTTTATGTCTGAATTTATGGCTTTATAAAGCAATTAGAATTTTCTGCTTTATTTTTTCCAGCCTGACAATCAACTGTTTATGTTTGCATGGGGATTTTGTCTGACTGTGTTTGAAGTCCATGTCTATGAGTAAAAGTGAGCAACTAGGACATCAAACCATATTTTTTTAAATGATTCAGAATGTTAGCTCTACTTTAGTTCACGGACTGGATGAAAGATTTAAAGTGGTGACTGTTACACTGGTTGCAAGATTTGAATGTCTCATGGTCCAAGAGATTATACAGGGACTCAATCTTTGCCACTGTAGTTGTTCAGATTCACTGAGTTTATGCATCTGTAGCATTGACCTTCAACAGCATTTCAGAATTTCATGTGCACTTTTGAAAAAAAAAACAAACACCTTGTTGGATGTCCCAATGCTCAAATCTTGCTGGATCTCCTCAAGCTTTGATGTTGTTCAATGAGTGTCAGAAATATTTGGTTAGTTCTCTGCTTCCATACACTTGTTTGATTGACATGCTTTTCCTGTAGCATTTTCCTTTAAGCAAGGAAGAAGCAACAGTGAGCTTTCCAATCAAGTACTTATTTTGAGACAAATCTTTGGTTTAGATGCTATTTGATGTAGTTCACTTCAAGAGTTTGGATCAAAGATGTTCAATGAGAAGGCATTGAAAGAAGTGGTCTTACAAAACATTCCTATTAGGTATGAACAAAACTATGTAACAGCATATATTTATACACAGTCCAGGACAGAAATAGTCTTCATTATGTATGCAAAAGGAAAAATGTCAGAAATAGTGGATTTCAAGATAGACTTTATTTACTTAAGGGTAGCTCATTTGTTTTCCATAGTTTTTTTCGTCTTTGAAGGTTTTCTCTTTTCTGTTCTTTTTTGTTTTACCTCTTTTTGCTGTTAAGTGACGTTTTCGTTATGTGGTTGCGAACACACCTAGAGTTTGTTTAGTAGAGAAAACTTTGATTCATTAACTCAGTAATATATCAGAGGGAGGCTGGGTGCCCCCAAATATTACTGGAAATGGAACAATTCCAACTTCTGCATATCCCAGATGATTGTTGTAATACATTGTACTGTCATGTTTTTAAAGATAAGCACATATGTGGATTGTACAAGGTCCTATTTAAGTCTTTCTAACTGACTGTTTACATGATCAGGAAATGCTAGATAACATCAGCCAAATGGGGATATAACCAGCTGTGGGGTTTATGTTTGGTTGATTGTTTTTTAAATAATGCTAAAAGTGTGATACATTAGATAGAGTTGGTGGCTGGAATTAGAAGAGCTGTGCTGACCTTCAGCCTGTCTTTGGCAGGATCCTGAAGTGTTTAGAAGTTGCCTGAGACTGAAGACCAGGTTATTCTTCTGTTTTGTAAGTTTTAACTCCACATTAATCATTCAAAGACAGCTTGCAAAGCTGAATGAAATATACAGAGAGAATATAATTTCTGAAAGAATATCAGTGAATGGATTTATTCATATTATTAGAATGCAAAGGTTCCCACATAAGGCTGAAATATTTCATTTAAATTAAACTGTGTCACAGGAACTATTATCTAGTAATATGTAACAGGAAAGTCCATAGAAAGTACACCATCACATTTTCATATATAGATTTATTTTCTATCATAATTTATGGAGAAGAGATATGTAATATTTCAGTTATTCAACTATTTCACTAACAGATACTGTAGCTAGAAATACTATTCTATATTATTTGCACCCTATGTAATGTAAGGAACGTTGTTTCTGAAACTAGGTAAAATTGTTAATAACCTAAATAAGAATGACAGAGGATCGGCATTATAATAATTGTCATTGTTACTAACCAGCACCCCTATGTAGGAGTGATGAAAAGACTTGATGAGAAAAAGCATACAGTAACTTGATAGAAAGAGGCGATACAATTAACAGGGCAGATCTTAAGTGGGATCACCTCTGGCATTTGCATATAAGCAAGGAAGTGCCTACACACAACTATGGAGAAATTTCTTCAAACCCTTCATAGAAATTCAAAATGCTGGTGGAACTCTCAAGAGGGCCTGTAGACTAATGCATTCAGTACAGAGAATAAACACGATGTTCTAAAGATTTGTGTGTAGTTACAAGATCACTAATTGACTGAGACAACAGAGTTGTGCTAGAATGAATGAATTTTTTCAACAGAGAAATATCTTTAGGAAACTCCAGGGATAATAGGATAGGAATATGAGGAGAGGGAGGTATTGCCTTTTATGCGAGAGATCAATTGGAATTCATAACCTTGGGATGGATAATGAATCAACTCAGATTTTATGTGATAGAATAAAAGAGAAAACCAGTTTGGTCATCCTGTGTGTGTGCTAAAGGCCACCAGTCCAGGAAGAATAAACAGATGATGCCCTCTATAGAATAACAGGAGCATTCTCATGTTGATGGCATGGTCCTCATGGGAGATTACGGCCACTCCAATATCCAGTGTGGGGACAGTGCAGCATTGCATAAGCTGTCTAGGAAGTTTGAAGACCACATCAATTATAAACTCCATCTGAAAGTGAAGAATCTAATGAAGAAAGGTGCTCTGCTGGATGTCAAAGTAACCAAGAAGAAGGGGCATGCTGGAAATGTGAAGGTCAAAGGGAACTTTGTCTGCCATCTCCATGACTGTGGAGTTTAGGACCATGAGGGCAAGGAGGAGAGTGAAAAGCAAGTTCAGAACCCTGGATTTAAGAGAGCAGACTTTGGACTCATCAGGTATCTGCTTGGTAGAGTCCTATATGATAAGGCTCTGGAGGGAAGTGGGGCTCCAGACAGTTGGAATACATATATGTATATATGTGTGTGTATGTGTGTATGTATACGTATATATTGTATGTATATATATACATACAAATATTCAAGAATCGGTTTTTCCAAACTCAAGAATGGTGCAAACAGAATCCAGGCAAAAATGCCAAAAGGCCTGTGTACTGTGTAATGACTCTTCTGCCTAGTTATTTTAAGTAACTGATTTCTCAGTGAGTTTTCTAATCATGTAATCAGGCCTAAGTTATTTGCATTCAGATAATTCTCTACATTTCTGAATATATGTAGTATGTCCTGTTAATTTTTGGTACAACTGGCTACTACCTCATTTCACAATTATGGCAATTAGATGTAGACTATATACAGTTTGTAGTTATGTAATATTCCAGCTTATCCAGAGATGGCAGAATATAAAAGAAGCACTTCTTGTTCTGTGGACATTTGCATAACTGAAGGGGGGAGTGTATTCTTAAACTGTTAACTTTCCACTATCTTTATTTTTGTGGTCTTAAAAAGGCACTGCTTTTTGCATCAAACAATTGTAATCAATTCACAGAAAGGTTTTGCTTTACTCAGATTAAAACTTCACCTTTGTCTCTGTTATGCAGAACTAGGTGGTAATTGTCCACAGAAGACCAGAAGACAACTATTCACGTTTTTGAAATAATCACAGCTACAGTTCTTTTCTTAATACAGTCAGAACTCCTCCCACATTATGGCATACAGAAAACAAATTTTCAAATAGTAATACAAAAGTTTCTAAAATAAACTTCTATGATGATTAGAAACATCATCATAGTCTCTTTCCTATAACGGAATTCTGATTTCCACAGTCATTCCTTACCTGTGTAATTACTGTAAAATAGGATTAGGTGCCTGCAGCATCATTACTACTATAAGCAGAGGCACAGAAGTATTAGAGTCCTAGGTGTCAGTTCAATTTGCTAAATTTTTGAGGCTCCACCATAGACTCAGTGTTCAGTTTTCTATCTATCTGCTACCTTGCCCAACTGATGAGTGTAAAGGTAGAGCCAGAACTACAAAATGGTTGCAATCCAACCTCTGATGCTATGTCTCTATCTTTGATCTCCATTCCAATCTTTGCTGTAAGAAGATTCTGTTGAAATGCTGAACTTATTGAAAATGATTCCTTATATCTAATCTAATCTCCATTCCCTACAAAAAGAAAATGTCATTCTTTGATCAGAGATATTTAAGTACATCACTGTTTCTTCAGTGATTGGAGTTTCATCTAGCCTTAGAGATTAATCTTCCAAATCTGACCTGACCGATTTCACTACAATTTCCATTCCTGACTGGTAGAAATTTCTACCCTCATTTAAGGGTCTGTGCCCATCTCTGATATAACAAGATTCAAGATATAAACAGATCTGCGTCTCCAACATATGTATTGATGCTGGATACAGTTTGCTTTTTCTAGATGCAAACGTACAGAGAGAAATATGAGCAGATTATTATGACAAGGAGTAGGAAGTAGAGACCTGTGTTGGTGGAAAGTGATAAAGAATGCTTTAAACTGGAGAATGATTGTCAGTCTGGGGTGGTGGTGAGAGGTTTTTGTGTTTTAGGAATGAAGCAGACTATTTTTTATCAGACATGAGTGAAATCTTTGGTATATCTGAAATCTATGGTATATCAATAATTGGGACAAAGCTCTTAGCAGAGAAAAGATACAGATATAACTGTGCATGAGTCTGAACTGGAAAAAAGGATTGGAAAAATCAAAGACTGGACAAGCTTTATGACTAGGTGGATATTCCAGAAGTCAGACAGAGGAATAGACCCTTGACCACATCAAATATTTATCTGAATCTGTATTGTTCAGAAGCTGCACAGCACATTGGTTTGATTGCAAGATAGAACAAACCACTTCACAGAGACCTCTTCTAGCTTGTAATGTTTTTTCTTCTGTCTCTCAGCAATGTGCAGGTTTTTGAGACACATCTGAGGTATTTGTTATGAAGAAATTTGTATCTATTTCTTTTCATAGAATGATAGAACAGTTTGAGTTGGAATGGACTTTTAAAGGTTATCTAATCCAGCTCTCCTTCAGTGTCTCTTGGAGGAATCTGGTTCTGTTTTCCTTATATTCTCCCATTAGGGAGAAGAAGACAGCAGAAGATTTTCCCTTAACCTTCCCTTCTTAAGACTAAAGGAAGACAGTTTTCTTTACCTCTTCTCTTACTTAATATCTTGCATGGCAACTTTACAGTAGCTTTACACTTGACTTGTTTCTCTATATCAGTAACTTACTCTAAGTAAATCATCCAAAATACAGCCAATTACCATCCTTTGAAAGTGGCAGTACAGCCAATTTCATGCCTGCCATACACTTATCAAGTCCACATCTCATCAGTCTGACCTTGGTAATATCAAATTAGCAAGACTGACTTCTCTCATTGAGCCAATAACAAGCAAGTCCAGTAGAGAGGGATACAAAGATGGCCAGTAGTATGTGCTTTATGAGAAGAGGCTAGGTGAAACTGCTTTCTTCAGTCTTAGGAAGAAGAGGCAGAGGAGAGAGCTTAATGCTATCTTCAACTTCGTTATGAAAAGATGCAGAGAAAATAGCCATATTCTGCTAAGGATTGCACAGGGATACGAGGACAGCCAATGGACCCAAGGTTCCAAACTAGAAATTCTGACTATATGCATAGATAAAATATTTTTTATGTAAGTATAATCTATCACATAGCTTTTACAAGACTTTCCACTCTTGCAGTTATTGATGAGAAGGCTTTGAGCTACCTCCTTCACATAGGCATGCCTAGAGCAGGTGTTTGGTCTGCATGATCTCAAGAGAACCCTTCCAACTTACATAGTGTCATAATTCTCCCTGAAGATTCATAGAACTGAGATGACAAAAATCATGATCAAACTTGTTTTTATAACCTTGAATGTAAGCGTAAGAGTTTTTCATTATCATGAAATGACCTATGGACATGATTTAACCTTGTATAACTTAAATAGTATTATTCACTTTACCAGATTACTTTACACTGCTGTGAATGAAGAATTAACATGAATCTTTACAGATGTATTATTCTCTCTACTTGTAAATGTAAATATGTTCTTATTCATAAAGCGTATGAATAATCCCTTTAAAACATTGTCGTTTTAAAGAGTTAATTAATTAAAGAGTAAATTGCAAATAATGTGAGATAAATCATGAGGCAGTATGTTATGTGTAACCTTCAATTGGGCATACTTGGAGTATTTTGTTCTGCTTTTAAAAAAATAATGAACTCTTATCATTTGGGAAATGGGAGAGAAAAGTTGAGTAAACAATGTAAAATTCAGCTTCATTGCTCTACCTTCTGGTAAGCTATAAAGTTGAGAAGACTACCATTTTCGTCACAACTAGAAATGAAGATCCTAATCAAAGTGTTTTTATTCCAAATAGCTCCCTGGCTCATTACTTAAAATAGTTCTCAAAACTTGTAAAATAACAAAATTAAATTAATTGGTTTTTATATATCCCTTATTGTTCAGTTGTGAAAACTGTTAAATATAGCTAGAACTATAAAACAGTTTTCTTTAGAAATTAGAGATTTGGGGGATCTTGTATATGAAAGGCAAATCTAACTTTTTGAGGTAAAAAATATTATTAATATGCAGCACATTCATAATTCCTTCTACAGTAATTTTGAAGTAAAATCTAGCACTTGTCCAAAAAAGACATGCAAATATATTATTTATAGTCTTTTTTTTTTAATTTTTAAATATAAGTCATTCCCATGGAACAGTTGTCTGCTGCATCTGTGCAGCCTTTTATTGCTAGTTGAAACTTTCAGTTATTCACTCACTCAGATGAGTGTATTTAAACCATGACCTGTCTATCCTTCAAGACCTGAATGTTCTCTCTGCCATTCTAATTCATGATATATTTGTATTTTTATGTAACGAACTGATGGAGGCACAGATGCCAATTCTAATCCTTCCTACCTCTGCTGAGCCAAGCAGACTCCTTTGTGCTCTGTTCATGCAACACCTTTGGAAGCAGAGACAACAGAATGCTTTTTCAGCCACTGATTTAGTACCAAGTAAGCAACTGAACCAAATGACTGGTTGCATATACATAAGTATGGTAAGATACTGGAGGCTTTAGAACCTGTTAAAGCACGATACTGATGATAATTGCATGATTATACAGGCTAGTGATTTTACAATGTTGAACAGACACTGTGCCATGCAGATTATTCTTTCCCCTAAATAAAGGGAGCTGGAAATATGCAGAGAGGCCTTTCACAGCCCACAGGAAAAGGCCAGTATGGTGAGGTATGGTCTATGGTTGATAATACCTCCTGAAAAAGCAAGAACACTGCCTTTATTCTAGGAGCAAAAGAAGTATGGATGTTGCAGTTACCTTTCACATCTTATAACATAACACTCTAGCGATGTTTGAGATCTGCTTCTGACAATCAGACTAATCCATGCTTCCTAATAGACATAATTAAATTGGCCAGGAGCTATAACTCCAGAAAGTAGGTTTCTTTCTAGGACAAAAATATTCACTAATAGTTTTGGTGATAGCACTTAAAGTATGATCTATCACAGGACTTGCATATGTAAAACAAGAAGTTTGTGAGTATTCCCATGTGCTTGAGGTTCTATATATGTGCCTAAGTGCCTATCTACTTTAAAACCCTAGGCATGGTCCTGGATCATGGACCAAATAACTTAATTAACTATTCTATAAATACTTATCATTGAAAAATTAAGATCTAAAACTGTAACAATAATGTATTCTGTGTCAGCCAGAAAGAAATCATAGCATTAGCCATCACCATTGTCTTCCAAGCTTCTCATTCCAGCCTGTCTTTACTTTTCTCAGCAGATGGTGAGCATTCTTCCAGATTCCTCTCAAGCCCTTTGAAACTGTCTCCCACTGACCCCCCTTAGATTTACTTTTTCTCATATCTTTTCAGTCCTAGAAACTTACCTCTATTCAACTGAATTGTCAGATCTTTTATCTTCTCTTTCAGAACCTGTTCTGTAACCTAACATAAAATTGAATTATACTTTTCTGATCAACACTGTCTTTGTTCTGTGTCAGTGTTTTGAGCAGAAGTTGATCTGGTTGGCCAAGCCAATATAACTAACGTTTTTTCATCTGATTAAAAAAAAAAAACAACAAAATGAATGGAAATAAAAATATAGTGAACAGAAAAGACCAGAACAAAAGAGAAGAAAAGTATATGTGTTTTTTTTTTTTCAAACAGATACTAAATACGACATATATAATCCAGAACTTTTTGGATTATGGAGGTGTATTACATCTTTGGATGAATAAACAAACCACTCATAATTTAGCTGTGTTTCCTCTATAGAAATAAGACATAATTTTCCACAGATATCTACTATTATTATTGATTTTTATTTTTATGTTTTGTAGTTGTCTGTAATAGTATTTATAGTAAACTAGAGCATTATCTACATCATTCATTTAATGTTATAAAAGTCCTTTTTTTTTCATATACTGAGGAATTTTCGGGCTTTTGGTGAAGCATTTTTAAGTCTAGAGTTGCATGAAGACTGGTGACACTAAAAAACCTCCTTTCAATTTTCTTTTGTCTTAACATACTTGATTAAATATTACAGACTAAAATTCAGACCTGTTTAATTTACTAAATTTTTTGACAAATCATTTGAAACGCAAACTTTACTCAAGGTCTTCCTTTTTCATTACATTAAAAAATGTAATTTTATTATTTTGTTTATTGGCTTAGTGATACAACTGGACATGCAGAACAAGTCAAAGGATGAAACAGGACTTAAAAAAAAGACACTTTTCATTTGCATGCTACTTTTTTTCTTATCATTTATTCTACCATTATTCTTTAATCCTTTTCCTGACGTAAGTTTTTATCTCTACTTGAAAGAAGGAAATGTATTTTATTATTCAGTCAATGTTAACTAGGAATTGGACTGTAGCTACCCAAATTGATGTGAAATACAATTGCAACTGGCTGGATAGCCAACAAATCAATATACAAAATGCAATATTAAAGTGATTTCGTACTATATAACCCTGATTGATGGCTGGGTAGCCCAAAATAAATTAAAAAGAATAAACCAAACTAATAAAACATCCATCTGCATAACTGCTGTGACAGAGAATAGCTGAATTACTTTTACATCATTTTGAAAAAGATGTAGATTAGCTCAACTACCCTATTCCTTTCTTGGAGTATGTGCTCTAGTTCTGTGATGACTTGAGTAGTCTTGCATCCTGAAACAGAACTATCTGTTCACCTTTCCTGAAATTATTCATGTTTACAATTTTCAACAACAAATCATTATGTCGTAATCCTCCTCTGATTCAGCATAGCAAAATAACGGTATGATCACATATTACAGCTTAGTTTTACTTGCCGCACATCAGCTGACTTGGATTAGTGTATTATCAGTTGATTACAATGCCTAGCAGTCCACTTTAAACTTGGAATCTCAAAATATAGAATTAATATTTTGAAGAATTTCAGTGTTTTAAATTTGAATAACAATTTAGCAAATCATTCCTAAAGCAGCAATAGGCACTTCAGGTGAATCCGGAAAAAAAAAAAAAAAAGTCCATAAGATTTAGAAAACAGTTAAACAATGTTAATGCTAGCTTTGTGTTTTCAGTTTCTCATCTTCAAATAGAATCTGCCTTTGTCTGCTTCTTTTAATAGTTAATCACTGAACTGCATTTTAATGATCATACGAATTTGACTCTATATTGCAGAATAGTGGCACTATACACTCTGTCATCTACTTACTGTATCTTTTCCAACTTTCTACTTCATAGTTTAAGTACTAATAATGAGGGGTAAAGTATAGCCTTGTGATCCCTGTTTTAAAACTTCTGTTTTGCTTTCCTTTCTAGTGTTAGTTATAGGATGATTTTTCTAAAGTATGTATGTGATCAAGAACATTAAATCCTACTGACTTTATTTTCTATGGAACTGTGGAGGGTTATGTGGAAAGATACATAAGGAAAGGTGGAGAACTACAAAAAGTGACCCTGAGCTAGAAGGTCAAGAGACTTTCATTGGCTTTCATTACTAGGAGCAACGTTGTAAGAATTACAACAAATAAAAATATCAAGCAGGTTATCTCAGTCCTTAAGGTTAGTTCCTGTACTGTACTGCACTCACACTTTAAATCTGGGAGCCATTGTGGATGCACTCACACACACAATTTCCCAGATGCTAAGGTTACTCTGAGAATTGATCAGAAACATTCCACTATGTTTTAGAAAAACACCAAAGCACTAGCCTTGATCAGCAGTACAGTTTTGGTCCAGGCATTCGCATACTGTGTATCCATGGATATCACTTACTCTTTGATGATTCACTTTGAAATGCAGTTTTACTGTGTACAAACTAGATTCCTGAAGAAGTTAAAAAGCAAAGTCTAATGTGGTGCATGCTAAGCACACTCCCTTCTCTAATAAAGATGAAAGGGTGTGAATAAGGTATGAATCTTTCCTATGATTTCAGAATAGGTGTATGGAGCAGAGATTCAGCTCAGGAAAGATAGGTAACTCTAGTTCAAATCAAAATGAAGGGGCCACTACAGTAAATGCTGCCATGAGTTCATCTGCTCTTTTCTGCAATCAGTTTGCTCTTATGTAGATGTGTCCACCTTTTGTCACACTCTCCATTCACTAAGTAGTAAAAAAAAAAAAAAAAAGTATTCAGTTGTGTAAATGGAGTTATCTACCTTAATAACCATTTCTTTCATGTCTTGAAAAGACAGAAAGAAATATGTTAACTAAGTAAGACCTGTGGGTTTTGGGTCTCATTTTTTTCCGCTAAGAACAGTATTTGTTTCTGTCTTTGTTTTCTTATGGTGCTTTTATATATGCTTGTCAGATGTTTGCTGATTTGCATTCTTGTTTCAAGTCTACACCTGATATATCTGGGAAGTTCTGCAGGTGCTGTGCTGTACATTTACTTTGATTGCGATATGTGGCACATCATCACCACACCTATTTAGCAGTAACAGTTCCTGACGTGTTCCTCTCTGTGCAGCCTGGAAGAGCCACAGTCTCAGATTTTTTCTGTTCAGTTCAGAATTCTAGAGTTTGCTGTCTAGCACTAAAACTGGAAAAGGGGTTACAATATCTCTCTTGCTTAAGATTTGTATTTAAATCAATCCTCAGAAAATAAATAAGGCTGAAAGTTAGAAGGCTGATCTTGTTTTTGAAAACACTGTTTGATGTTATTTTTTTCTTCCTTCATACAATACATGCCTTCTAGGGTATGACAGAAACCTCATTAAATTTGATATGGAGAAACAGAAGGTCCTGCACCTGAGACAGTTGAACCTCAGCCACCACTATGTTGGTGGTTTTATATCCCACCCACAAAGGGAAGGAAGGGTTATCAGATTCACAAAGCTATTGTTAGATTAAGGTAAATCTACATTCAAGGCCAAAACACAATCGTTAACTTTGATGAGAATCTCTGTACTACAATTATATTAAAAGTATTGACACTCTTCCAATTATATCTAACTAAGCTGTGTTGCTAATCTATGCACCTTTATAAGAAATCAAAATAAGGCTTAACTTAATATGGTAAAAAGAAAGGAGGGAGGTGGGGTGGGGTTGAGGGGTGTGAGTGAGTGATGGCATGGAAACAGACAGAGAAAGTGATCACCAGTTCAGGTTCCAGTGATAGTCCAGCCAACAGAAGAAGTCATCAGCCTTTGAGAGCACTTGTCCAGATGTTCTGAAACTCCAAAGTACTGAAGTCCCCCCCCAAGTTTCCCTCGGGCACCTTTTTATATCTCCTAGATTTCCAGGATTCATTGTCAACAACGTTACAGCCAAAATATCACAGTAAACAACTCTACTTTAATAGGGGAGTTTTGTAGAAATTGAGGCTGTCCTGTATTCACAGGACTCCCTGCTTCATCCACATATTTAGCATTTAGCCTGTTCTCATAGCTGCAGACTTATCTCTCATGTATTTGAGAATTCCAGGCATATTACAAACAAAGCAATTTTCACAGTTCTGTTGCAGTTCAACTTACGGCTCAAACACCTCATATATAGACTGTAGTGAATATACCAGAGAGAAGGAAAGAATCATAGAATTACAGAATTGTAAGGGTTGGAAGGGACTTCTAGAGATCATCCAGTCCACTCCCTTGCCAAAGCAGGCTCCCTAGACTAGGTTGCACAAGTTGGCTTCCAAGCAGGTCTTGCATGTCTCCGGAGAAGGAGACTCCACCACCTCTCTGGGCAGCTCCATCACCTGCACTGTGAAGAAGTTCCCATGCACATTTGTGCAGAACTTCCTATGCTTCAGTGAGTGACCTTTTCCCCTTGTTCTATCGTCACACACTGCTGAGAAGAGGCCGGCCTCGTCCCTTTGCCTCCCACTCCTTAAATATTTATAGACATGTATAAGATTCCCTCTGAGTCTTTTTTTATCAAGACTGAACTGACCCAGGTCTCTCAGCCTTTCCTCATAAGGGAGGTGTTCCACACCCTTTATCCTAGCTGTGGCCCTTCACTGGACTCTTTCAAGGAAAGAGAAATAGTATTCTGGAGGTCATATCGCTTATGACTATACAATTATTATAAATAGGAAATTTTCTCCCCAGCTTTCTTGGAGACCCAGTTCAAGTACTGAAAGACCACATTAAGGTCTACTTGGGAGTCTTCTCCAGGATGAAGAACCCCAGCTCTCTTAGCCTTTCCTCATAGGGGAGGTGCTCCAGCCCTGATCATTTTCATGGCCCTCCTCTGGACCCACTCCAGCAACTCCATGTCCTTCTTGTGATGGGGGCTCCAGAACTTGACATAATACTCCAGGTGGGGTCTCAGAATAGCAGAGTAGAGGGGCGCACTGCTGGTCACACTTCTCTTGATGCAATCCAGGGTACAATTGGCCTTCTGGGATGCAAGCACATATTACTGGTTCATGCTGAATCTTTTATCAGACAACACACAAATTCTCCTTAGTTGTTCTCTTGAGTCATTCTCCACCCAACCTGTATCTGTGCTTGAGATTGACCCAACCCAGGTGCAGAACCTTGCACTTGGCCTTGTTGAACTCCATGAGGTTGACATGGGACCAACTTTCAAGCCTGTCCAGGTCCCTCCGAATAGCATTCCTTCCCTCTAGCATGTCAATAGACTGTCAACTGCACTACTCAGATTGGTGTCATCTGCAAACTTGCTGAGGGTGCAACTAATCACACTGTCCATGCTGCCTACAAAGGCATTAAATAACACTGGTCACAACGTTGATCACTGAGGAATGCCACTCATCACTGGTTTCCACTTGGACATTAACTGTTGACAACAACATTTTGTGACCATCAAGGAAATTTCTTAACCAGTGAGTGGTCCATCCATCAAATCCAATTTTCTCCAGTTTGGCGACCGTGCTGTCATGCAAGACAGTATGAAACAGCTTCCACAAGTCCAGACAGATGACATCAGTTGCTCTTCCTTCATCCACTGACATTGTAACTCCGTCATAAAAGGCCACCAAGTTTGTCAGGTGTGACTTGACCTTTGTGAAGCCAAATGTGTGGATGGATCTTGTTGGGTCCCATGGACTTGTAGACCTTCTTTAGAAGAAGTTCTCAAAACTGTTCTTCACTTAACAGCACAATCTTTAAGATCCCCTCCAACCTAAGTCATTCTATGATTCTGTGAGTATACGATTCCAGTATTGTATGATTCTATGACTCTATGACTCCGTGATTCTATTTACTCAACCGTGATTCTATTTACTCAACCATTTGATCCATTCAGCATTTGATCCACAAATACAACTGTTTGTCTAAAATCAGCAGTGTACTCTCTCAATCCCTTCTTTTTCAGATAAATTCAGCTTTCTTTGCAAAAGACAGGGCCTTCTGATTCAAGAACTTCTTTGGTATTTTCCCATCATGTGATCCTTGCTTTCCTCCTCTGAGTCTTCTTCCATTGTAGAGTTTTATTGGTTGATTAAATAGTTTCAGAATTTGTGCTGAGAAGGAAAGCATTTTGCAACAGTTTAGATCACAAAGAACAACAACAAAAAAATAGTATATAGTTGGACAATGGGACAAACACTTGAAAAGCAAACTCTAATACATTACAGAGATTTTTTGTAGATGAAATTTAAATAGAAATATATAAATGTATTATACCTGTCAGGAGGATTATATCTTGCTCTATTCTTCAAACAAACAAGCAAGCAACAATAAAACAGTTTTTAATGTTATGACCAAAAGCAACTAACATTTTTCTGACCAGAAAAATTTCTCTTTTGTGTCTGACAATGATTTACAACAGCACTGAAAGACTTTAGGACACCTTTCATATTTAGTCTTGCGTGAAAATTAGAGTTTGGGACTGAATGGAATACGTCTTTTAAAACGGGTATATTGCAACTCAGTTCAAGGACTTCATTTTTGTAAGCTTGTACAGTCTTACTGAAATGCACATCATTTCACAGAAGCATGATGACCAAAGCAGATAACTTCTTTTACAAGCTTAGAAATTTAATTTGTGGGAAACAATATGCTTAATGGACTGTAGCTTTGAAATATACACATAGCATTAGATATGGCAGTGGAACAGAGGTAAATCATTTTTCTTCTGTTTATAAACTGAATTAACATTAGCATTTGCTCAGAATTACACTCCTCTTTTTTTAGTATATTATAAGGTTTCTAAAATCTGTCTCTTTTTTGCCATCTTTCCACCAAAATTTGCTAATTAAAAATATTAAAAGTAATACAGAAATAAGAATTTTGAAATTAGTATAACATATTAAACACAGAAAGCCACATTCACAAAATTTCCTAGTTTAGCCTATGTCTCTTTTATAGATCAAATCTGTGTTTAAAATAGAACAGAACATTTATCCCTGGCAACTCCAGCTCTGTTTTCTGTATATTAAACTGGATACTGAATTCTTTATGAACTACTTTCATTGCTATGTACAGTTGATAAGTATCAAGTCAATAGTCTTTGGAGATTTCTAATCGTTATTACTCTTCTTTTTGTCAGGCCAAGTTATCCATAAAGCCTACAGAGCAAAAAAGACTGATTTAATGTTTAATTCAAAGGAAAAATCCGTCAGCATGAAAACAGTACCCAATATAGTTTAGACATGATGCAGATGTAGATGTAGGATTTCCAATGATTTTGCAGACAAAGATGTAGATTTACAGTGACCCTTTCAGCCCAGAAGTGAAAGAGATTTCTATTAATTACAGAGCTCAGAGTTCTATTAGAGTTTTCGGCATAATTTCTTGCTCTGGTTCTTGATAATACATCCATATGGCTACTAAAATTTGTTGGCATTCTAAAAGGATTTTAAATAATTTTTTTTGCTGATTCACAAGCACTGCATTTTGATTCTTATTCTTTTTTTTTTTTTCATAAGTTTACGTACCCTATTCCATTAACTTATTTTCCATAAACATTTATAACACAGAATCATAGAATTGCTTAGATTGAGAAGTACCTTAAGATCACCTTGTTCCAATTCTCTTCCATGGGCAAGACCCTTAATTATATTGTCCTGGGCCCCATCAAACTTGGCCTTGAACACCTCCAGGGACAGAACATCAACAGCTTCTCAGGACAGCTTGTGCCACAGCCTCACCTCCCTCTATCACATCGATAAACACTATAGAGCTAATAGATGCACAACTCATTAATTTAAGAAGAGAAATGGAGTGGCTTTCGCTGTAGTTTTCATTGATATTATGTGACTGTGAGATCTCTGGACTCCGAATCATCTGTATTTAACAGGGTAAGAGCAGGAATTAGTGGAATTTCTTTCTGTTCACTGAGATGATTCCATAAAATATTGATGATTCGTGTTAATTTTTAGGTGTTTATACTGCCTGACAGACAGCTTAACCCCACACAGCCACTCTCTCACTCTTCCCAGGTGGGATGGAGGTATGCATCAGGAAGATAAAAGTGTGAGAAATCATAGACTGAGACAAAGATAATTTACCAGGGAAAGCAAAAACTTCAAGTACAACAAGAGCCAAAAAAAAAAAAAAAATTAGCTACTTCCCATCAGTAGACTAACGTCCAGTGACTCCTAGAAAAGGAGAACACAGCACACACAATGATTTCTCGGGAAGACATCACTCTGAACATCCTTCCACTTCCTTCTTCTTTACTCCAGTTTTATTGCAGTGATATGATGCCATATGATATGAGATATTTCTTCTTCAGTTTGGGTCAGCTGTCCTTGTTCTGTCCACTCCCAGCTCCTTCTGCATCCCCAGCTGTCACTGCCAGGGCAGTGTGAGATTCTGAATTGTCCTTGGCTCTGTTTAAGCTTTGCCCAGCAACAACTAAAACACTTGTGTGCTATCACTATTGTTTTTAACAAAAATCCAAAACATGGCACTGTATTAGCCACTCTGAAGACAACTGACCTCATCCAAGTCAGTGAGACTCGTGAAGTCTCACTTTACACAGATTCTCACTGCTAAAAAGTATCCTCAACTTCAGGAAAATAATTCATATATCTGGCTTTGATTAAGTGATTTCTCTGATAGAGAAGCATATGTTAGATTCCAGTTCTTGGTAGGCTGTAAAGTGGAAAGGTGTCCATGCAAGAACAGTCTCAAGCAGATGACTAGAAAATTTTCAAAACAAAAAAACAACATAAAAAGTCTGATTTTATCTGTATGAGTAGTTGAATATCTCATTTTCCTGAATAGCAGAAGCACTACTATGACTACTAATTTAGTCCATCACATGTGTAACACAGAAACAACTAAGAAGGACAAGCACTTGAAATGTCAGTCTAAACACAATGACGCACTCATACAATATGTATTGTTTAGGTCAGAACAGCTGTATACATTCTTATCTGATTTTGAAAGTTGCTGCTATTCCAAAAAGAGACTACAAAGTGTGAACATCTAAAGTTACCTATGCTTTTTTTCTTCCTTCCTTCCTTCCTTCCTTCCTTCCTTCCTTCCTTCCTTCCTTCCTTCCTTCCTTCCTTCCTTCCTTCCTTCCTTCCTTCCTTCCTTCCTTCCTTCCTTCCTTCCTTCCTTCCTTCCTTCCTTCCTTCCTTCCTTCCTTCCTTCCTTCCTTCCTTCCTTCCTTCCTTCCTTCCTTCCTTCCTTCCTTCCTTCCTTCCTTCCTTCCTTCCTTCCTTCCTTCCTTCCTTCCTTCCTTCCTTCCTTCCTTCCTTCCTTCCTTCCTTCCTTCCTTCCTTCCTTCCTTTCCCTTCCTTCCTTTCCCTTCCTTTCCCTTCCTTCCTTTCCCTTCCTTCCTTTCCCTTCCTTCCTTTCCCTTCCTTCCTTTCCCTTCCTTCCTTTCCCTTCCTTCCTTTTTCCCATTTATATAATTTATTTGAGTATCTGCTTTATCTATAGATACAAATTGCAGTATCTATTGTCTTTAGATGGTATTATTCTTTAAAATGTGAATATACATAATTCTTAAATATTTCCTTTAGCAAAATTGTAGTTGCTTTGATATGGAATTTTGTTTTGTTTTCTTTATTTATTTGCCAATTTTTTTTTGTTCTTTGAGGGGGTTTGATTGGTTTTGCTGAATTTCATTGGGTGGGTTATTTTTGGAACACAAAGGTTCCTATTCCTGTCTTAAATACTGTCTGTAAGGATTTTGATGCATAACTATTCCTTTCTTTTTTCTTACAACTGAGTTTATTAGTGAAAATTTAGTCCCAAGTTCTTGGGAAATTCATGCCCCTCTGTACTGGTATTAATCTATCAGTTTTAACAAGGAACTGACAAAAGTATGCCTGAAAGTCCAAACAATTCTGTTTAAGTCTTCTGTTCTCTCAGCATAATTGTGCTGCTGCACATTTGTACTCCTTCAAATTTAGAAAATATTTTTTCCTTAATGTAAAAATTTTTCTGCTTATTTTTGGTTTGGGGATTGGGAAAAACCATGATGAAGCTGTTGAGTAAAACAACTGGCCGCATTAATGATGTGAGATAGATTTCTTTTTAAAAGAAAATGACTTGTACAATGGAGAAAATAATTACAACATTAGACATTAATGCACAAAAAATAATCCATAACTAATAGATGCTAGAAAAAGAACTGACTATCCAAGTAATAGTTATTAGGTTTGTAGAATCAAAAAAATAATAAAAAACAGAACTGAAGTGAAAGCAAAAATAAATTGAAAGAATTAATAGCTCAACTGTGATGTCTGGGAAATTGTGAGAATTACAGTAGAAATAGTGAACTCCATGTTCACTTTATAGTGGAACTAATTATCAAGGTCCTATTTTCCATTCAGTTGCCTAGGTTAAACATACTGTACTCACAATTTTTTACCATTTTTATCATTCTTTTGATATCATACATCATTAAAAGCTCAAAACAAGCTACAGTTTATGCTTAACAGTGTGGGAATAGTCACTTGAACTAATATGTGATTTATATAGCACATCTTGTTTTACAAGGTACACTCCATGCGTCAATTTATTCATTCAGTTGAATGTTTATTATTTCAATACCTTCCTGTTTTGGAAGAATTTCTAATGAAGTTTAGACTTCTTTATTTTCTTTTAATGTTAATTTATTTGCAAGATTATTTCCTTTAATTTTCCTTCTAAATTTTTATGATTAAAATAATTACAAAATAAATTTGGGATTTTTAGAAGTTCTCAGAAGGATCTCAGATACCGTAGTGATAGCCTATTACAAAATAATACAGTGAGAAGACAACGGAAAGAACAGTATTCTGAAATGGGCATAGTGTAGATATCTGGTCCTCAACGTGAACTTTGAGTCTACAGAGCTAAACTTTTCCCCTTATTGCTACATGCCCTTATATAAATTCCCTCCCCCACTTTCCTATAGGCCCTTTCTGGTTCTGGAAGGCTATTATAAATTTTCTAGCAGGTTTCACAAGAGCTTCCAGGTACAATTTGCAAACTGACTTTTTCCATTAAGATACTTTGGCTCAGCATTTTTGAGATTCCTGAAAAAAATGTCTCCTGATATGATATTATGTGGAAGGGCTAGAAAAACCTATCCTGTGGGATGTGAGAATAGAAAATCTGTCATTCATATTATGTGATTTTTATATTATCTGTCAGGATAAAACCCTTTTGTTCTTTTTGATTCTCTCCTAATGTGTGTCACAATGCTTTACTTTTTTTATAGGACCTATGATTTGTTTTATAGCTACCTCTATGCAGTTTTAAATGGATAATAAATAAAACATAATAGAATGAGATGCTTGATCAAAGTAGAAAAGAACACATGAAAAAGTATGAATATCTTACATTTATTTATTTATTCATATAACTGCAAATTAATCTGCACTTGTATAATGTCAGACCAGTTATGTGGATACAAATGCACATGTCTATTTATGATATATCAGTGGATAATTTGTTGCACTTTCAAAATGACAGGAAAAATAAATGCACTTTTACTAATTTGTGTTTGTTTTACAGTTAAAAGATCACTAAAATAACCTAAAATACCTTAAAACATTAGAAAGATATAACCACCGTATTTTCTATAACACTTACCTAAATCTGCCTTGGCTTTAAAGAGAGCAAAATATTTTTTTTTTAAGTCTCCAAATCTTCTTCTAGTTCAGAAAACAGTGAAAGAAATTATTCAGAACAAGAACAATCAGATGTTGTTTTTTTTTAAAAATATGCTTCTTACACTTTCAATTTCTTGTAATTTTTTTTCTAAATTACAGTAAATCTGCTTTTTTTTTTTTTTTTTTTTTTTTTTTTTTGTGATAATATACTTCTCATTTTTAGGCCTAACAGCTTATAGAACATGTGTTTTACATATTCTTGAAGATGTGAGCCTGAATAGGGTATATAAATTCATGCCTAAATATATTATTTGCATACATAGATACTCATACACGTGGAAAAAGATTTGAAGTAATATTCCATTTCATCATTTCCAAAGAACGGATAGAATATTTGACTGGAATAAATTCAAGTGTTGATAACATTTACTGTTTTTCAACTGAAAAATCTAACAAGAGAGAAGTACAGTAAATGAAAACATTTAAATCTCTTTACAGTTAAGAGCTTATAATAGGATTAAAACAAGCAATATGCAAAGGGAAATAATCAAAATAATAGAATTATGGTTTTTTTTTTATTAATATTATTAGTTTGTGGTAATTCTTTTTCCCTCTCCTCTCCTCTCCTCTCCTCTCCTCTCCTCTCCTCTCCTCTCCTCTCCTCTCCTCTCCTCTCCCTCTCCTCTCCTCTCCTCTCCTCTCCTCTCCTCTCCTCTCCTCTCCTCTCCTCTCCTCTCCTCTCCTCTCCTCTCCTCTCCTCTCCTCTCCTCTCCTCTCCTCTCCTCTCCTCTCCTCTCCTCTCCTCTCCTCTCCTCTCCTCTCCTCTCCTCTCCTCTCCTCTCCTCTCCTCTGTTTTTCCTCAAATGCTGAAAACATGCATGGAAAATCACAGAATCACAGAATTGTAGGGGTTGGAAGGGATCCCAAGAGATCATAGAGTCCAACCCCCCTGACAAAGCAGGCTTTGTAAACCTGGATCAGGTACCCTTTCAGTCTTTCTTTCTCAAGGCTAAAGACACCCAGTTCACTAAGCCTTTCTTCAGAGGGGAGATTCTCCAGGCCCTTCACCATCTTTGTGGTCCTCCGCTGGACTCTTTCCAAAAGATCCCTGGTTTTTTTGTACTGGGGAGCCCAGAACTGGACACAGTACTCCAGATGAGGCCTCACCAGAGCAGAGTAGAGGGAGAGGATCGCCAACCTTGACCTGCTGGCCATGCTATTTTTAATGCATCCCAGAATGCCATTGGCCCTCTTGGCCACGAGAACACACTGCAGGCTCATGGTCAACCTGTCATCCACCAAGACACCCAGATCCCTCTCAACTGAGCTCCTCTCCAGCAGTTCATCCCCCAGGCTGTACTGGTGCATGCAATTATTCCTCCCTAGGTGCAAGACTCTACACTTGCTTTTGTTAAACCTCATCCAGTTTCTTACTGCCCAGTTCTCCAGCCTGTCCAGGTCTCACTGAATGGCAGCACAGCTTTCAGGTGTGTCAGCCAATCCTCCCAACTTCATACCATCAGCAAACTTGCTGAGGGCGGCCACTATCCCCTCATCAAGGTCATTGATGAAGATGTTGAACAAGACCAGACCCAGGACCCCTGGGGGGACACTGCTGGGGAACATCGCTGGTTACAGGCCTCCAACCAGGCTTTGCACTGCCAATGACAACCCTATGCACTCTGCCAGTCAGCCAGTTCTCAACCGATTTCACTGTCCACTCATTTATCCCACACTTCCTTAGCTTTGTTATATGGATGTCATGGGAGACAGTATCAAATGCCTTGCTGAAATCAAGGTAGACTACATCCACCACCCTTCCTCCATCCACCCAGCCAGTGACAACATCATAGAAGGCCACCAGGTTGGTCAAGCATGACCTCCTCTTGGTGAACCCATGCTGGCTACTCCTGATAACCTCCTTTTCTTCCAATTGTCTGGAGAAGGCATCCAGCACAAGCTGTTCCATCACCTTTCCAGGGACAGAGGTGAGGCTGACTAGCCTATAATTACCAGGATCTTCCTTCTTACCCTTTTTGAAGACCGGAGTGACGCTGTCTACCCTCCAGCCTTCAGGCACATCCCCCATTCTCCAAGAACTCTCAAAGATGATAGAGAGTGGTTCAGCAATCACTTCCGCCAGCTCCCTCAACACCCGTGGATGCACCCCATGGATTTATGAACATTAGCGTTGCCTAGGTGCTCACAGACCACCTCTTCCCTGACTAAAGGAAAGTCTCTAATTCCCCAGACCCTCTCACTAACCTCTAGGGTCTGGGATTCCTGAGGGAGAGTTTTTTCACTGAAGACAGAAGCAAAGAAGGCGTCCAGTATCTCCGCCTTCTCAGCGTCCCCTGTTATCAGAAACACTCCCCTCACCTAGTAGGGGGCCCGCATTCTCCCTAGACTTCCCTTTACTCTTAACATATTTAAAAAAGCCTTTTTTATTATCCTTTAACACTTTTGCCAGATTCAATTCCAGGTGGGCTTTAGCCTTCCTCATTGCATCCCTGCAGGCCTTGACAACCTTTCTATATTCTTCCCAAGTGGTCAGACCCTTTTTCCACATTTCACAGACCTTCCTCCCTTTGAGTTTGCACAAGAGCTCCTTGCTCCTCCATGCAGGTTTCCTGCCAACCTTTCCTGATTTCTTGCTCACAGGGATGAACTGATCCTGAGCTTGGAAGAAGAGCTGTTTAAATGCAGACCAGCTTTCAGAGGCCCTCTTACCTTCTAACACCCTAGCCCATGGGATAGCTCCAAGTAGGTCCCGGAAGAGATCAAAGTTGGCTCTCCTAAAGTCCAGGTTAGCAATCCTACTTTTTGCTTTGCTTCTTCCACTCAGGATCTTGAACTCCACCATCTCGTGATCACTACAACCGAAGCTGCCCCCAACCTTTACTTCCTTAACAAGTCCTTCCTTGTTAGTGAGAATAAAGTCCAGTAACACCCCTCCCTGGTGTCAGCTCCTCCACCAGAAAGTTGTTTTCAACGCATTGCAAGAACCATCTGGACCGTGCGTGCTTGGCCAAGTTGCTCATCCAACAAATATCTGGATAATTGAAGTCCCCCATAAGCACCAGAGCCTGGGAACATGATGCTACTTCTAATTGCTTCTGGAAGGCCTCATCAATCTCCTCCTCCTGATCAGGGGTCCTGTAGTACACATCTACAACAGTGTCACCCTTACCAGCCTGCCCCTTGATTCTCACCCACAAGCCCTCCACTGCTATGTCACTCTCCCCCAGATGGAGTTCAATACATTCTAACTGCTCTCTCACATAAAGGCAAATCCACCACCTCGCCTTGCCAGCTGATCTTTCCCAAAAAGCACATAGCCCTCCATGGCAACATTCCAGTCATGTGAGCTGTTCCACCGCCTCTCTGTGATCACAATGAGATCATGGCCTTATGACCACACGCAGATCTCCAACTCTTCCTCTTTATTTCCCATGCTGCGTGCATTAGTGTACAGACACTTAAGGGAAGTAGCATTCCCCTGCCTCTCTCCATGCCTTTGAATTCCACTCTCTCCACCCAGCAAGCTCTGTTTTGAGCCTTGAACTACCCCCTCAGCCCCAGCAGCCCTCATTTTGTCCCCTTCTCCCTTTTACCTAGTTTAAAGACCTGTCTTGCCAGTTCCTTGGCTAGAATCCTCCTACCCCTCAAAGACAGGTTGCTTCCACCTGCAGCCATCATGTCAGGTACCGAGCAAATTGCCCCGTTGTCAAAAAAAAAAACCCAAAATTCCTATGTTTGCGCCAATTCTTAAGCCATTTATTTAAGAGGTGGGCTTTTGGATCTTCCTGGTACCCTTCCCTGCCACTGAAGGTATAGAAGAAAAAATCACCTGCACACCTGTTCCTTCAACTACCCACCCCAGTCCCCTGAAGTCATCCTTGAAGTCTTCAGGCTTTTCTCAGAGACTTCATCACTGCCAGCCTGAACTATCAATAGTGGGTAGTAATCAGAAGGGCAGATGAGTCTGGGAAATCTCCTAGAAATGTCCCTGATCCATGCCCCAGGGAAGCAACACACCTCCCTTCAGGTAGGGTCAGGCCCGACGTATAGGACCCTCCTTTCCTCTCAACAGGGAGTTGCCTATGACAACCACCCTTCTGTCCTTCCAGGTGGAGAAAGTCTTGAGGTGTGGGGGCAACTGCTTCACCCGAGACACCCTCACGGGTGGGCCTCCCTCCACACCCGTGCTCACTTCTCCCTCGACTTCCAGAGCCTCAAACCTATTCTGCAGAGGCACCTGGGGAGCCGAGGATGGTCAGGACAGGGGATGCCCACTTCACTGAGTCAGTATCTGTTTTCACTAATCCTTCTCTCTCAAATTGCCTTGCTCTGCTCAGCAATGACAGAGCAGGGGCTCCACCACTGTGTGGTGAATATCACCTTGCCCTTCTGGGAAAGGGTTACAGTGCTTTTGCCACAGCCCCACCACCCCAAGTACTTCACTAGTATTGCTAGGGGTAGGAGAGGACAGGGGGCTCTCTGCAGTAGGAACACAGTCTGCCTGCTGATTCCTCTTTATCACACGTTTGCAAGGAGACAGCGGGCAACATTCTCAAAAGCGGGGTAGACAGAAGTGGTTAACACACATATATTTTTTGATCATTATATAATTTTTAAGACTAAAATGAGTCTAAGATGTACAAGATGAATAAATATTGCAGATTTGAAATTAACAGACAAGAGGGGAAAAATTCTACGGGTTCATTCACCCTTAAAATCTAGCTTAATGATGTTTAAAAACATTTTATTGACAGTAAAATATCCAATAGGTTTGCTATAAAAAGAGCGTCCCCTGAGAAGAGAAGCTATTGGAAATGACAGCAATTAAATCAAGCTTATGAAATATTTAGCCCCATTCCAGGTTGAATTTGTTTCAGTGAATGTTAGGTACAACACCAGGTCTAGGAAGAAACGGAAGATTATCAGAAATGAATACAGAATTAATAACTTTTGCCTTTTTGGAAAAAGAGAGCCACATCTTTTAATTAGGAAGTGCACTTAACATTTTGTTAAATCCTGACTAACTGGATGCAGAAGAATAAGGAATGAAAGAGGTGTTACAAAGAGCAATATTTATGTGTAATCTGTATATCGTCTTTGCAGACCCATAATTACTAAGCAAAAAGATCCTGCATTTTTTAGTTTTACAATAAATAATCCCAAACAACTTTAATTACTTATAAATACTCTTGATAATTTTTATTTTTTAATGTGCCTTAGAAAAATGTGTGATTTATAGGTAGCAGTTTTTATATCTCCCTTAACAACTGATTTATAAATCAAAATCTATCATATTTACCCAGTTTAACTGGTGATTCTGGGAGCAGTGAAAACAGAAAAATACACCTGAAGCAGACAAGGATTTTGATGTTCTGTATGTATGAAATTGTTGTTGGTTTGAGGTCACAAGAAGAGCTACTGAATAGTTTGTATGGAAGAGCGTATTGCTTCTAAAAATACGAGTATCTGTGTGTAAGGCTCTTACATCAAATTAAGTGCATTTATCTCTATATAATTAAAATCCATTTTAGCAAAGCAAAGACTGCAACCTCAGTTATTGAAAATTGTTCTTTTTGATGGAAATTCAAGGATGCTTTGCCTCAATGCGTAGTGTAGGTTTTCTTTAGGTTCGAAGGTATGTCATGACTTACACAAACATAAGAATTGTAAATTATTTATTGAATGATTTTCTTTACAGATCAAAGACAAGCACTGAAACAACAACAACAACAACGAATCTAGGAATTTAGCTACAGCCATTTTGCATTTCTGTTTGAGTAAGCCTCCAGCTGTGACTTCAATTTCAAAGAATTTGTCTTTGCTGTAATCTTAAGTTACAGTATCAAGGCATTCTCTATTTCTATATCATGTTTACAGGCTTGTAGCATTCTTTTGGCTTGGTTTACCAGCCAGCAAAGACAACTGTCAACGATTTACAGGCAAGTGCAACCTGGTTCCCTGACAAATGGGGCAGGGGAACCCACAGACCCATGCCCTGCGAAAAGGAAAAGGGAAAATGGGAAAAGATCAGGGAGGTGGGCCTGAAAACAAAATAGCATCAATGATCTGAGGATTCCTTCCTACCCTTCCACAGACATACAGTAGTTGTCCTGCCCTGATGGCTGTAATTTGGTCTTATAGTTTTAATTTTTTGAGAAGGAGAAAGATAAAGCATTCCAGTGAAAGAAAATATCATCAAGCAAATCTAACTGAAGCCATAAATTATTTCCAGTCCAAGTAGGTATTTGCTAGTTCAAAAACATAATAGCTTTCATTAGAATTTGTCTCCAGTTTGCCTAGAAGAGTCAGATATTATTGCTCATGATGTTTAGTGTGAGTATGAGAATCGTTGTATTATTCACCTTGATAAAACAACACTACACATTTTTAACTTGTTAGCTTCACAGAGCTCTGCATTGTTTCTTTTTCTGTTGCAGTCACTATTCATCCCAATGGTTACAATAACCCTTACTACCATGGGCTCATTACTTTACTTTTTTTCTGAGTCACTCTCGCCCTAGTCCAACTTCAATTGAAAAGATATTTCTACCTGCTAGGCAGAGTTCCTGAAATGTCTTTCCTTGACATATTTGAACCGTAGGCTACTACACTGTCATGAGCCACAGCCAGCTCAATGTCACAGGAGCAGAACCAGTGACAGATAGGTGTAAGAATATGTTTTGGAAGGAAGACAGTATTGTGAAATTACAAGCTTTCCAAAGAAAAAGTTAATCTAAATAAATACTGCACTCTTACAAAGTGATATACTGGTAGAGTCCTTCCTTCAACTGCACTTTGTACAATGTCATGGTAAATATATTTTTTCTGCGCAGAAAGAAGAGAAAAACAGATCACAAATAATACCTGATGCTAGTGTTTAAGCCATTAAAATGTCTCTAGGTATGGGAAATGCAGTACTTCTATGAGTACAGTGCAGCACTATGAGAGGACCTGAAATATTTCTAGAACATATGAAAAGGTCAAACAGCATCTAGTAGCAGTTGTATGCTGACTGTACAGTATTGCTCTGTGTTACATTATATACAGCATTTCAGCATTATTTTATTTATCTAATTCCTTAATTGTTTGTTCATTTAATGTTTTTCTTCCTGAAATCGCTTTAAGAGAATTTTTATTACGTGTGTATAAAATGTCTAAAACAAAAAATTCCCAATATCTAGTAACTTGCAACTCAAAAATGGCTGGAAGGCATGTGAGGAGAGGCAAAAGACACTTGGGTTATCCAGTCTGGAGGAGGAAAGGCTGAGAGGTGGCCTCAATTCTTTCTGCAGTTTATTGAGGAAATGAAGTGTAGAGGGGAGGTGTCAGTCTCTTTTTCCACATTTGAAGGACATGTGGGAACAACACAAAGCTACAACTGTGGAGGTTCAGACTGGACAGTAGCACAACTTTCTTTACCATGAGGGTGCTCAAATACAGGAACAGGCTTTCTAGTGAGGTGTTCGGTGTCCTGTGTTCATCAGTTTCAAAAAAAATTTGCATGAGATCTTTTAGGGGTGTTGCTAGTAAAGCACATTGGGCATGTAGTGATAGCTTTTTGTTAGCCCTGAAGTGGTCCACCAGTTGGTCTAAATGATCTTTGTAGATCTCTTCCAACTGTTCTGCTCTGTTCTGTTTCATTCCATCCTATTCTATATTATTCTAAACAAGGATGAGTAATGCATGAGTAATGGATAAAGAGGAAGAAAGTAAAGGAGAAAAAGTCAGAAGTGTTTAAGCAGCAATATGACTTGTAAAGTTAAATCCATTATTAAAATATGAAAGTTGTGTTCAATTTTAGAAACAGGAATTCAAACATTTGGAAGAAGACTCAGGAAACAGTCTGCCTGGATTAGTCCTTGGAAGTGAGGGATTAAAAATAGAGAAGGGCTTGTAAATACATTAATTCTACTTATTGATGGTGTCAGAAATTGATAAGCAAAAATGCCACACGAATCCGACAGTAAGTGGTCATTCTGGTTCTGATTAACAAATAGAACTTTCTTTTTTTTTTTTTCCCACTAGGATATCACTATCTCAAAATCTCAAAGAAGAAAAAGGCCATTAAAGAATTAAATTGCAAAGTCTTTTTATGGCAAGTAACAATTAATAAATTAGTCTTGAGAAAGAATTACAAAAGAAAAGAGAGCCAACTCCCCTAGATATTTAAAACCAACTATAGGCATGATTGAATATTTTATAGTAGAGAGAATAAGCATTGGTATGACAATAGTCAGTTCTATTTTAAAACAAGAAGATCACAGCAATCAATGAATATTCATAACATCGTTTTTTCTGCTACTCTGGGGAAATCTCAAAATACAGATTAATATTGGCAGTAAAAATAAATAAATAAATAAAATTTTTAAAAAGGGAGTGAGAGAGAAAGAAAGAGAGAAAATTACTAAGACAATCTGTTAAAGCAATGTGAGAGATAATGAAAAATCAGGATTATCTGGGGGAGGATGCAAATAACCTCAAAGTATTCAGTAAATAGGATGAATATCTGAAAAAAAAGAAAAGAGAGAGAAAAAATTTGGTATGTAATTTTAGTATAAATTCACAGACTAAGCAAATTACAACAGTGAGATTAAAAATGGAACAAGAGAAGCATGGGAAATTGTTTTTCTGTTTCTTATATATAGGTATAAACACATACATAAATAAAAAAAAGATTAATACATAAAATCATTATTGTTGATGCTTTAAAATTGTTTATATCCTCTGAAAATATACATCTCCATCAGTTATATAGAGTACACATTCTAAATTGTTAAATATTTTTAGAGTTGATGCATTTAATTGTTCACAAAACAAAATATTTTACTCCCCATTTCCAACTTCTTTACTTTTCCCTTACAAAAGGAGGATAATAATTATTGTCTGAAGAACTTGGAATGTGGCTATGTACTGACACTGATAGCCAGGTTGCCAGTTGTGACGTATGTGAGCAAGCTGAAAACCATAAACTTTATATCCACTTGATCTATCAAGATCTGTCACTTTCCCTTGAAGAGTAAATTACCATAGAAACGTATCAGGGAGTAAGGCACTTTTTACATGAAACACTATCACACATGGTGTAAAACATAACCTTTTAAAACAGAAACCTGAGCTAATGCCAAGTGTATCTCATTTGGAGAGTAAGCAGTGAAGTCATGTCAGCACCAGTCAGTCTGGAGGAAGGACATTAACCAGTTCTGGTGTGATGCCACACGGAGATCCCCTCACAACACAAGACCAGGCAGGATTATCAGCTTGTTCTGAGACGTCTAAGACACTTTGGTAACTTTGTATTGTGTAGACATGCCTTAAGAGACTTGAGAGCAACAAAAGTGATTTCAATGGTCTATGTACTTATTTTCCAAACCAATTTCCAATAGGTAAAGAAAAAATGCAGGATGGAGTCACAGGTGGTGTTCTCCTAAACCCTTGAAGTCAGTGGATAGGTTCAGTTAGAATCAAAGTTTAAGTGAAGGTTTAAATTGAAGATTTAGTTCATGCACCATGGAAGATCAAATACAACACGTAACTGACTGGAGATGAAGATTGACTCAATACTGTAAAAGAGTCTCTAGATAAAAAAATTATTTTGAATAAGCTGTTGGCTCTCCAAAGTAGAATTAAGGAAAGGATATTAAAAAGCTGGCAGGCAATAACTACCATAGTACTTGATTATTTGGAGAAATTCCTTAAGGACTGAACAATTTAAAACGAAACTGGGCAATTTTTTTTTTTATTTTTTTTTTTTCTGATGGGCATGCAGTGTTATGTAGTTTAAATTTGCTCTAGAGACCATCATTCCATATGATGATTCCATACTGAACTCTCAAGTTACCAAGTATTATGCCACACAAAGTGCACTTTATTCTGAGGTAACACAAAAAATATCTCTGTAGATATTACAAATATCTGACATTATAAAGCTCTGTGAAAAACGTCCACCAAAATTTTTTATACTTCTGATGCTTCAGACAAATTGGAATGGTATGAATCTATCATTCAGAAACTCCATTTGCTCGTGTATGAATGAATACAGAAGACTGTGATGATTTCATGTGTGTAATAAAGATCAGAAATAAACTACACGGTAATAGTGTGTTATCCAACATTTTCACAAAGCAACGTCATATGAAAGTACATAGAAAAGAAGCATTCAACTTTGAATTATAGGCTAGAATTCATCAAACCATACAAGAAACACTAAGTCTTTAGAATTCACAGAATCAGAGAATTGTAGGGGCTGGAAGGGACATCTAGAGATCAAGCCCAGCCCCCCTATAGCAGGCTCCCTATAGCAGGCTGTACAGGTAGGCACCCAAGTGAGTCTTGAATGTCTCCAGAGAAGGAGACTCCACAACCTCAATGGGCAGCCTGTTCCAGTTCTCTGTCGCCGTTACCATGAAGTTCCTTCACATATTGTTGTGGAGCTTCCTATGCTCAAGTTTATGGCCATTTCCCTCTGTCCTGTACCCACAATGTCTGAAAAGAGGTTGGCCACATCCCTTTGACTTCCACAGTTAAGATATATAAACATTAATAAGATCACCTCTGATTCTTCTTTTCTCAAGGCTGAACAGGTCCAGGTCACCCAGACTTTCCTCATGGGGGAAATGCTCCAGGCTCTTCATCATCTTTGTGTTGGACTCTCTACAGGAGATCTCTGTCTATTTTATACCAGAGAGCCCAGAACTGGGTACAGTACTCCAGGTGAGGTCTGACCAGGGCAGAGTAGAGGGGGGAGGATCACCTCCTTTGACCTGCTGGCTATTTCCTTTTAATACATCCCAGGATCCCATTGGCCTTCTTGGCCACCAGGGCACACTGCTGGCTTGTGGTCAACTCATCATGCAGCAGGACCCTCAGGTCCCCACAGACCTCCTCTTCAGTAGGTCATCCCCCAACCCATATTGGTGCATGCGGTTATTCCTCTCTAGGTGCAAGACTCTACACTTGCTCTTGTTAAACCTCATCTGGTTCCCTTCTGCCCAACAATCCAGGCTGTCCAGGTCTTTCTGAATGGCAGCACAGCCTTCCAGTGTGTCAGCCATTCCTCCCAACTTTGTATCATCAGTAAACTTGCTGAGGATGGACTCTATCCCCTCATCAATGTCATCGATGAAGATATTGAACAAGACAATACCCAGCACTGACCTCTGGGGAACACTGCTAGTCACAGGCCTCCAACTGAACACTGCACCACTGATTACAACCCTCTGAACTCTGCCAGTCAGCCAGTTCTCAACCCACCTCACCATCCACTCATCTATCCTACACTTTCTCAGCTTTGTTATCAGGTTGTCATGGGAGACAGCACAAAATGCCTTGCTGAAGTCAAGGTAGACAACATCCACCGCCCTTCCCCCATCCACCCAGCTGGTGATGCCATCAAAGTAGGCTTTGAGGTTGGTTGAGCAGAATTCTCCCTTGGTGAATCAATGCTGACTATTTCTGATTACTTTCTTCTCTTCCAATTGCTTGGAGATCGTGTCTAGAACAAGATGTTCCATCACATTTCCAGGGGTGGAAGTGAGGCTGATTGGCCTGTAGTTCCCCAGATCCTCCTTCTTGCCCTTTTTGAAGATCAGAGTGACATTAGCTAGCCTCCAGTCTTCGGAGACCTCTCTTATTTCCACAACCTGTCAAAGAAGACAGAGAGTGGTTCAACAATCACCTCTGCCAGATCCCTCATAATAAATGGATGCATCCCATCAGGGCCCATGGATTTGTACACATTGATCCCACCTGGACACTTCTGAACCACCCCCTCCTCAACCAGAAGGAAGCTCTCCATCTTCTGGACTCTCTCCTCAATCCAGGGTGCAAGTGTTCCAAGAGGGAGTCTTTGAAGTGAAGATGAAAGCAAAGAAAATGTTCAGCATCTCCTCCTTCTCATCATCAACTAGTGCCAGGACACCCCCCTCATTCAGCAGGAGAAGCACTTTATCCTTAGTATTCACTTTACTGTTAACATACTTAAAAAAATCCCTATTCTTTATCTCCTTTGCCAGCTTCAGCTCCAGGTGAGCTTTAGCCTTCCTTGTTGCTATCCTGCAGGTCCTGACAACACTCCTATACTCCTACAAAGATAACAGGCCCCTTTTCCACATTTTGTAGACCCATCTCTTCCCTTTGATCTTATCCCAGTGCTCCTTGCTCATCCACACAGATCTCCTACCTCCCTTCCCTGATTTCCTACTCTTAGGGATGCATTGATCATGAGCTTGGAATAATTGCTGTTTAAATGTTGCCCAGGTCTCACAAGCCCCTTACCTTCTTGCACTCTAGCCCATGAGATTCCTTCAAGAAGGTTCCAGAAAAGGAACTTTTGGCTCTCCAAAAGTCCAGGGTAGCAATCCTTTTTTTTTTTTTTTTTTTTTTGCCTTACTTAGGCAAGAACTTGAATTACTCAAGCCTATACATAGGTTATCATTGCCTTGATTCTGAAATTTGCTTGCTGACATTGAGAGCCTACAAAGAGAAGTAATGATTTAGCTGTATTTAGCGTTTTGTTGAAAAAAAGCAAAATTGGATGAATGATGATACTGTTCATGACTGAGCAACTCATTCTAATGTGTTTTGCTTTTACGAGTGCCAAATAAGATGGACAAATATTTGTAAAACATAGAATAGCTTTAAAATAGTTGTTTGGAGAGATTATGGAAACTTTGAATGAATAAAATCTCCCAAATTGGTTACTTAATGTCATGGCATTCATTGCAGAGCACTACAGTTGTTAAAATGGAGAATAATAATCATTTAGACTGTACTGGGATGCTATCATTTGCTCTCTGATGAGGACAAAAAAAAATCCTTTTTAATAATATATGTTAATAATAATAACAAAGCACATGGAAAAGAAAATAATCCTCTAAGGAAAAATAGGAACTTCGTGAGTGGCATATTAGCTGAGCCATTACCTGCAACTTTACTCAGTATAAGTTTTGTGCTTAATTTGAAATGAAATGTTTAGGAAGGCTTTTCCTCTACCTAAATTTCATTAGCTTAAAATAACACTTTTATAGCAAATATCACTGACAAATTAGGCTGAAAATTAGTAGAAGGTAGGTAAAAAATAAGTATGATTTCTTTAAGAAACCAAATTTAACAAATGAATTTGATAACGTGAATTTTTGTTTCCATTAGCAAGCCTCTCTCAGAAGGTCCTTGAATTTCACTTCTTTGCAGTGGAAAGAGTTAACTACTTCCTTTCATTTTTGTATCACCTCTCACATCAGCAATCTCATTCTACAGTGCTGTAGAAAAAAGTGTAAACCCCTACCATTTTCTCACAGACAGGATGACCACCTGAAACAGGCAAGCAGGTTGTCTCATCTCTCACAGGCTGCAGATGTATACATGTTGAATAAAGCTGGCTTCATTCTTGGCATCTTGAATACATACTGCAACAAGTTAGCTGTGAGGCCATCACATTTACAGAGTTACAGTCTGTGTTCTGCTACAGCAATAGAATGGTTTTGCTATGCTACTGTCCTAAGACAATATTAGAGAAAACAGACTAAAAGAATATAATGGATATTATCTGAGTTGAAAAAGTACCACATTGAACTTCAAAAAGTAGCATTTTGGAAATGCCAGAAACATGTAATTTTTCAAAACTTAATTTGAATGTTCTATCTCATGCCTTTAAAAGTTCTTTTGATTACAGTAAATTTGAGTTTGGACTGTTGTTGCAATTGATTTGATATCTACATTCCTGAATGTAAATCTAACCTCAGTGACACCCATTTTCTAATATAATTCAACAAAATGAATGTAAAGAAAATAAGTAATGCAGTTTTCAAAGCGTACAGGAAATGGGTCATGCAAATTCTACCTTTACATCAGCTAAAATGTGTATTGAATAGAAAATAAAATGGGGATGACAACGTGACTGTAATGATTTAAAGCTTCAGAACAATTTTGGTTATTTTTTCATGGTGAGTATTATGATGTTGTATTCTCTAAAAGCCCATTTGTCTTAAACTCAAATAAAACATTTTGTTGTATGTCAAGGGTGAGCTTTTTCTCTTCTTTTTTTTTTTTTCTTTTTTTGTCTTTCCTTTTTTATATATATATATGATTTTATAAGCTGTAATTTCTTTTCCTTTCATCTGCAAACATAAAACCAAGTAAGTGTCCCTCAAGGCGTGATGGAGCAAGAGACAGAAATTTAGGCCAAGCTACTGTCAGGTTACAAAGCAAGATAGCAGTAACTGTAGAATCATCTCCTGGTTAAAATTGTCTGCTGACCTGGATGGTGCCAAATGGATTTTGATAGTTGAAGGTGACTATAATTTATATTCATTGCTTATGTTCATTGTTCATGTACAATATTTCAGATTGAAATATTTGTGTTTCATAATTCTATAAATTAAACACTGCACAGGAACTATATCCAAGCATCTTTATGAGAGTATTTAGCATTCTTATAACATTCAGGTGGTCATAAAGTAGATAAAAAGTAATTAAAAACATAATGATTTCACATATCACAGGATTTGGGATGCAAGATAGGAGTTGAAGAATCACAGAAATTTTGGTTGGAAAATACCTCTGGAGGACATTTAGCCCAACTGCTTATTCAAAGACTATAGAATCATAGAATTATAGATTATCCTAACTTGGAAGGAACCCACAAGGATCACTGAGTCCAAATCCTGGCTCCATGAAGAACCATCCAAAATTCAAACAATTTTCTGAGTCCAAATGCTGCTTGAATTCTGTCTGACTTGATGCCATGATCATCAATGAAGAGAGCCTGTTCCAGGGCCTTACCGCCCTCTCAGTGATGAACGTTTTCCTAATGTCCAACCTGATCCTGCCCTAATGCAACTCCATACTGCTCCCTCAGATCCTGTCACTGTCACCAGAGAACAGAGATCAGCATCTGTCCTGCATTCCCCTCATGAGTAAACTGTAGGCTGTCATAAGGCCTCCTCTCAGTCTCTTCTTCTATGGGCTGAACAAACCAAAGGACCTCACTGGTCCTAATCTGTCTTAGCCTCTAGACCCTTCACCACCATAATAGCCTTCCTTTGGATATGTTCTTATACTGCTGTGCCGAAAACAGGATAAGATGAACTACTTCAGTAGGTCTTTCTGGAATGGAGTTTAATTTCCCCATAGTGACCCACATTATGCTGTGTTTCACATTTATGAATAGAAAGAATTTTGACACCAGTATTCATGCTATTGCTGAACACTGATCAAATAGTATAAATTCATATAATTCTTTGAGTAGGAAGGGACGTTTAAAGGTCATTTGGTCCGACTCTCTGCAATGAACAGGGACATTCACAACTAGATCAGGTTCTCACAACCCAGTTCAGCCTGAAACTGAAAGTCTCCAGCAGCAGGTCTTCCATCACCTCTCTGGTCAACCTGTTACAGTGCATCACCACCCTAACTGTAGAAGAGTTGTTCCTAATATCCTATCTTTCCCCTTGTCCTATCACCACAGACCCCAATAAAGAATCTGTCTCATTTCCTGCATGTCAAGAGTTCAGGGACCAATTCAGTCTGGTTCTATGACTAATGGGTTGGGGGGCCCACAGACCCATTTCCCAGAAAAGGGGAGGGGGAAAAGGGAAAGGGTAGGGAGATTGGCCTAAAAAAAAACAGTGGCAACAATCTGAGGAGGAAAACTAATTTACTAAGTAAGAGATCAAAATGCAAAATAACACAGTAAAATTGGATTTGAAACTAATAAATAAAATGAGAAAATGAGTGTCCAAAACGAAATGCCTTACTCTAAAGCTGAAGACAAGACAGCTAGGAACATGCACTGCCAAGATGAGCAGCATAAAAAAAGAGGGAAGTCTCAGGACTTGCATGCAGCTTTATCTTTCCCTCTGAAAGGAAAACGGGAATACAATGCCCTCTGGGGTATGCAGTTTTTCTTCTCTTCTGAGAACGAGTGGAAATCCTTCAGTCCACAGAACTGGAGCATTAACTCTTTAGGTCCCAATGCCATACATGATGTTATGATGTGGAATACCGATAACAAAAATCATAAAACCATGACAGCTCCAATTTAGATATTGAAAAGCCACTCTCAGATCTCCCTTGAGCCTTTTCTTTTCCAGGCTGAACAGCCCCAGCTATCCCAGCAGGTTCACATAGGAGAGGTATTCCATTACTTGGAGCATTTCAGTTGGAGCATTGCTTGCCTGGAAATGCTCCAACAGACCCATTTCTCTCCTGTACTCTCCACAACCGGACACAGGACTCCACGTGAGGCCTCACCAGCACAGAGAAGAGAGGCAGGATCACCTCCCTCACCCTGCTGGATGCACTTCTTTGGATACTTCCCAGGTTGCAGTTAGCTTTCTGGGCTATGAGGACACAGTGTTGGCACATGTCCAGCTTCCTTTCTGCCAGTATCCCCACATCCTTTTTGGCAGGACTGTTCTCTGTCCTTACATCTCCCAGCTTGTATTTATGGTGAGGGTAGCCATGACCCAGGTACAAGACCATGCGCTTGGATTTGATGAATCTCATGAAGCTGACCTGAGTTCACTGCTTGAGCCTGTTTAGTTCTCACTGCATGTCGTCCCATCCCTCAGGCATGTTGATCGCACCCCACAGCTTGGTGTCATCCACCAGCTCGCTGGGGGTGTACTTGACCACACTGTCGATGTCCTCAGTGAAAATACTAAAGAGTATTGATCCCATCACTGACCCCTGGGGATACTATTTGACACTGATCTTCATCCACAACATGGAGCCATTGATCACCACTCTCTGAATTTGATCTTGTAAATAGTTCCTCATTTACTGAACAGACCACTCATCAAATCAGTTTTTTTCCAATTTGGAGAGAAGGACATTGGTTTGGACCATCTGAAAGGCCTTACTGAAGTCCAGACAGGTGATATCAATGATTCTTTCCTTGTCCATGGATGCAGTTATGCCATCATAGAAGGCCAGTGGACCTGTGTGACCAAACTTCACCAAGCCATACTGGTTTTCTGTTTTCACCTCCCTGGCCTTCCATGTACCTCAGCTTATCTTCCAGGAGGATGTGCTTCATGATCTACCTTGGCACAGAGAGAGGAGGCTAGCAGATCAGTAGTTCCCTGGATTGTTCTTTCTATCTTTCTTAAAAATGGGTGTGATTCTGCCTTATTTTCCAGTCACCATTCAAATGCCATCGAAATTGGTTTGGTAACTTGCCAACTCCTTCAGGACTCAAGGAGTAATCTCATTGGCACTCGTAGACTTATTAATGTTCAGTTTCCTCAGGCAGTTGCAAACCTGATCTTCAATCAGAGTAGGGTGGACGTTGCTCCCCTACCCCCCTCCTTTAGACTCATTCACTTGAGAGCTACTTTAAGAATAGTTGTCAGTGAAGACAAGCAAGAAAATGTGGTTGAGTACCTCAGCCTTCTCCTTGTTTGTTGTAATCAGCCTGCCTATATTAGGTTAATTAGTTATAATTTAGTTTTTATGTCAAAATTAATTTAGATTCAGAACGTGTTCCCTAGCTCATTCCTTTGAACATGCATCTCTCTCACAGGTCTATCCTGAAAAATGTGTTGTCACTGCTACTGAGGTCTTTACTTTATATAACAGTCTATTGGTTTCATTATCTGCCAAAGAAGTTTGGAAGATTTATTTGTACCAGAGTTCCTGCTTCCCAGAACGGTACTCTGTCTGTTGAATGGCACATACCCTTCTGTTACACTTGAAAAGTTGTCTCCACAGATTCAAAATGCAGAATTGTGTGGAGGCTGGATGCAAACAAAAAATTGATTTTTTTATTAGTTTAATGTCCTAGAAAAAGAAAGTGTAAAATAACCTGTACTTGGGTGTCTTGTACAACTCAGTGGATTTCAAGGAAGGTGTATCGTTTTCTACTTCCTGAGTCACATTTCCCTTAGTCAGCAGAAGTTGCTACTGTGACGGAATCATCCAGGACTCAGAGGAAAATTCAAATCAATGTATTGAGAGCTTTCTTAACTACAACTAATTTTCTGCTTGGAGGTAAAATTGGCTAATTTTCTAATAACAATTAAGAAGAGTTACAGATAAGACAATATAAGGCAACACCAACTACAAAGAGTGAAAGAGTTGACTACTAATGACAACAAACAATGAACGTGTATACTATCTACTTATACTCCAAAGTGGTGGAGCCTGCTCGCAGGAATGACAGCTTCTGGCTTCAAGGATCTCAGCAGGAACTCTTTTGTTCCTGTCTTAAAGGCCTTGTACGTTTAAATCAGTAGAGATAAATGAAGCAAGGAGATGACAGCTTGCATCCTGCTTTCACAGGATACAATGGCATCATCTCCCAGACTGTTACATCAAGCTGGAAACATTTGCTCCCAGGTCAAGTCTTCAGTCAGAAAACATTCCTCGGCTTTTCCCATTCATAAGCAAACAGACCCAGAGTAATTGTTTTGAATGTAAAAGTGTCCACAAAGTGTTTTGATTGTCTCATGATGATTTGAGGCAATGTGTTCCTTACCAGTGTCAGAAATTGGGAAATTAGTGCATTTTATCTTAGAATATCAATCAAAGAACCAAGATATTTTAGTTGTTTAATTGTTGCTGATGGTTTTTGTATAGTACTCAGATTTTAGGAAAATTATTTGCTTTTCACATAGTGTCTCAACACCAAAATAACTATTTCAAGTATATTCTCAGAAAAGGTGTGAAGCACTGAGGATTTTAGTGCAGAGCTCCAATGTGAAAGTTTCATGTAATAAGGGTAGAATTAATGCTTTTAGAGTTTCAAAGTGTTTCTTATCTCTTGAATTTGAATTTATTTCAATAGTTTTGCAAGACAGTAAGCACCTATAATGAGAATATATGAGAAAATCATGAATATCTGGATCACAGTAGTTAATAAAACAAGTGGAAAAGAAAACCTGGATTTCAAGCGAATGACTTGCTTCCTTCCTTATTTTGAAGACTGAAGTTATGGGAGAGTGACAAAAGCTGGACTGAGCATGTTGGTCCCTCCTGAAAACACTGAATTAAATTCTCCGATTATCTTTTCACCAATGAAGTCAGAAAGAACAGCTGATGTATTGATGTGATTCTGAGTACAATTTAAACTCTTCTGTTGAGGAGACACATTAGTGAAAAGCTGTAGTGTCAACAGGCCTCATGAGAACAGAACAAGCCTTGACTAATTTATCAAGCAAGTAAATCAAACTCTCAGATTAATCAGCATCTTCATTCACAGTTCAAGAAGACAGTTTGTCACAATTCTGAGACCTGAGTGTGTACATTCTTGCTTGTTTGCCTGCTCTTACTTCTTAATTCTGAACCCAACACTTGAGTTCAATGTGTATCTTTTCACTGACTTCTGTGAGGTTAATGGCAGTCTTAAAATATTTAAGTTCCTTTTTCTTTGCGGTCAAATATATCTTCATAAGGCACATAAGGTTTGTGCAACTTATTTTGTCAAGAGATTAAACAACTGTGCAGTGTTTCTTGTTTTGTTTTGTTTTGGTTTTTATGGTACATGATAGTATCTGATTGCCTACACATATTTAAAAACATATCCAAATGTGGGAGCTTGATGATGAACCATGAAAAGAATAAATTTTATCAAAAGGCTGCTCTGCAGTCTCTGATTACTACACTTTTGTTTGCTTGTGCAGAAGCTTTCTTTCCTCAAAAACACCAACAACTCTGTTGGAAGTAATTGTTCCCTTGAGCTTGTTAACAGCTTTTACAAATAAGAAGCTCTGGGGATACAATACTCCTGGTACCTCTGAAATATTAAAATTTCCACTGATATTCTCTCAAAGATAATAGGTGTTTTTTAAAGATATTTTTTCCTCTTAAAGTTGCAACTCTTTGTTCTGTCTACAATGTAGGCAGAGGAATGCATAGAAAATGTCTGCCAGCGTGAGCTGTCACAGCTGCTTCACAAGCTCATCTGGCACAGTACATGTTTAGGAGGCCTAGGGATATAACCACAGCTCCAGTCTCATTTAATGTACTGTACTTACTGGCACATAGCACTCTTAATTAAAGTAGTTCCGGGCCATTTTCAGTGTTTCAGGTGTGCAGAGAAATAACCACTTCTGGAGCATACCTACAAATCCACCTAATTGCACTCACCTGAATAGAAACCTCGTCAACAGATGTCAGATGGAGCTAAGTTTAGTTATTCTTATTTAGTTCTCTTCATCTTACGTTTAAATGAGTTCTTGAAAAGAGCAAGGTATTGACTTAACCATGAAGTCTTCCCATGCCGAAGGCAAAAGGAATATAATTCTTTTTGTTACCTCATAAAGAGGGACACATTGTCACATGTAGTCATTACTTTTCTTTATCTGTATCAATTGTATATCTGTAAGCACTCAGAGCCCAGTAAGGCAGGGAATAAGAGCCTTCGGATATTATATTACATGGCAAAAAGCTGTGCTGATGTAGCAAAGTCATAAAGCAGGCACGATCGTTTTACAGAAAAGCGAATGTGTTTGAGCTAACAAAGGTCAAAGGACTAGTTTTATTTTTAAAACTTTCCCTGACCCTGCTGTCCAATAAATCACCTTTACTGAAAGGGGCTTAGTGCTGGGGACCTTGTGAACAGTCCTGTCAGTTGTGCTGAATTAAATCAAAAAGGTTTGAGCCCTACACTGTTTTTTCTGAGCTGGAGCTGATCCTACAAAATTCATTTCACTTCATGCCATAATTCAGCCATCGTTTATATTCCCAGTATTTAAAGACTGGTGCTTACAGCAGGTGTGTTGATGAGAATGATTTTTTTTGTGTTCCTACTATTTTTATGTTAAATATATTTTTTATTTATTATTATTTTTTGTTTGTTATTGTATGCATTGTGCTGCAAAAATTTTCTGTATCCATGCTTCTGTGCTTTGTAATTACACAGCTACTCATTTAATTAATAGCTTCATTATTCCATCTTCCTCCAGCTCAAATAAATGTTTAATAGTGCTGCCAAGTTCTAGTGGGGTGTTTGACTTTTTTTCTGGCTAAGAACTAAATAAAAAATCTTAAAATACTTAGCTTTTGGTTTTTTTTTTTTTTTTTTTAATTTTATGTTATTTCTGAAAACTTGTATGAATGATTTGCCTATACTTTTATCATCCTCTCCATCAGAAATGATACACACATTGTAAATTAACTATATCACGTTTTATTAATAGCTCTAGTGTACGTCTGTTTCCTGAATTTTTGAAAGGTTCTTAGATGGCACATGTTTTCTTTATGTTTCAATCATGAAAGATTCATAAAAGAAATTCCTTAAAAATAAACAGGAAAAAGAATGGACGATTATAATTTTCCCATTTTTTCTGTGAAAAAGTGTTGTTTTTTTTTTATTTATTTTATTTTTAAGATCTATGAGCTCTTTCTGATTACTATGCTTTCTGTCTAGTTAAATTTAGTATCCTAATGGTAATTTGTATTAAGTTGTTTGGTTCTTATAAAACTTGTAATCAAGAAAATGTATCTTTTTTTTTTTTAAAGTTATACAGAGGAGTTGTAGCCTGCCAGGAGGCTTCCCCCTCAGCCTTCTCTTCTCTGATCTGAAGAAACCAAGGTGTGTCAGCTGTTCCTCAAACATCTTACCCTCAACTCTCTTCACAGTATTCACAGTTCTCCGTTGGATGCTCTCAAATATATTTTGTCTTACATTGTAGTATCCAAACTTCATCCCAAGTGAAGAAATGAGAACTTGCTCTTTTTGAACTTCATGTGCTTGAAGACTGTGCATGCCTTTGTTTGGTCAAGATCTACAAAGCCTCCCAGCACTTGAGGGAATTTTTTGAAAATACAATTTGAATGCTGTATGAATATATATTTTTGTTATTATTATTATGAAACAATAAAAATTATATAGCAAATTGTACCGGGTTTTCCATGTGAATTCAGTTTTCTAAAAGCCAGGTGTATCAAATTTAGCATAATAAAAGCTTAGTGAAGCAAAGGTTGCATTCTCACATCTTCCACGGTCATTGTGCAGCACAGGGGTTAATGATATTACAGCTTACTGCTGAAAATATTTTTGTTCTTACTTCCATGCATGATGTTATGTGAAATCTTTTAGTAATTAACATGTTACATAATATCACTATATAGTTCTCTTTATGGTACAAATGGGAAATACTGCTATGAGTTCTCAACTGCAGCTGAAGATGTTCAATATGAGACATAAAAGATAATAGTGCCATGTTGTGGAATAAACATCTAGAGCAGTAAGAGCCCTACTGACACTCTTGAAATGCAGGAAAAAATCCTAGTCTGCAGCTGCTGAAGAATTCATTAAGTCTTCACTCAGCATTTTCCATAAAGATGCTTTGGGGTATTTATTCCCTCAAATAAGTGTGTACCACTATAATTTTTATGCTTGTTTTATTGAGGATGCTATATATATTAAGATTTTATTTAAGATCTCATTAAGATCACCTCCCCTCATGACTGGATAGTCTTCAAAATTAAAAAAAAAAGTAGATCCATTAAGCATTATCTAAATTTGGAGTTCCACTCAAAAGTCTGTTTAGAGTACATAAACAATAAATCAATATAAAAGACTGTCTTGTCTTAGCCGAATGATTCATTACTCTTCTAGTTGTATAGCTCCTAGATGTGTGCCATGTTTTGAGTAAGTAGGTAATATATATCTCCAGTTTGCTCTAAAACCCCCCAAAAAACAAAAACCACACCAAAGTCACCTAGTGTTCCGCATTTACAATTTTCCTCAGAATTCTGTTTTTGATAACTGAAAGATCTAATCCCATTTTTATATTCTGTCTTTTGAGTGTGGTCATTTTCATTTTTTCTCTTTTTCCTCTTTTTTCTTTTTTTTCTCTTTTTCTTTTTTTCTCTTTTTCTTTTTTTTTTTCCTCTTTTTTTTTTTTTCTTCTTTTCTATTTTTCTTTTATTCTTAGAAAAATAGTTTGTGTTGGAAGGAACCTTGAAGATCACCTAATTTCAGCCTCCCTGCCATGTGCAGGGGCACCTCTCACTAGTCAGATTGCCCAAGGTCCCATTCAATGTGACCTTGAAAACCTGCAGGGTTGAGGCATCCACAGCTTCTCTGGACAAACAGTTCTAGTGCCTCATCACCAAAATAGTAAAGAGCTTCTCCTTAATATCAAATTTAAATATATTCTATTTTAATTTAAAGCCACTACATTTTTTCCTATCGCCACAGCCTCTGAAAGAGTCCCTGTCCTGCTTTATTCTGGGTACTAGAAGACTGCTTTAAAGTATCCTTGTAGCCTCCTCTTCTTCAAGATGAATCACCCAACTCTAAGGCTGTCTTCACTGGAGAGGTGCTCCAACCCTCTGATCACCCTTACGACTCTCCTCCGGAGTCATTCCAAGTGCTTAATGGCCTTTTATGGTTGGGGCCCCAGAGCTGAATGTGGTCCTCCTTGTACAAGGAGTACCAGATACTCTCACAAGACTGGAGTAGAAGGGGACAATTATCTCCTTTGACCTACTGATCACACTTCTTATGATGCAGTTATGCAGTTGAACATAAGACTAGCTTTCTGGGCTTTACCAGATCATGTAGACCTTTTCATCAACCTGCACTACCAAGTTCTTCTTTTCATGGGCTGCTCACAGTGCATTCTTTTCTTAGTCTGTATTTATGCTTGGGATTGACAAAATTTAACGGCAGGATCTTGCACTTGGCTTTGTTTGACTTCCTGAATGTCACCATCTATCTAATTCCTTACACATCAAATTGTCCATCCATCAAATTCATGTCTTGCCAATTTAGAGTCAACGATGTCATGTGAGACAGTGCCAGACTCATTGCAGGACAGATAGATGATGTCAGTTGCTCTTCCCTTGTCCACTAGTGTTTTAAACCTGTTATAGTAGGCCACCACATTTGTCAGGCATTATTTGCCCTTAGTGAAGCCATGTTGGTAGTCATCAAGCATTTTCTTATTTTTTCACGTGCCTTAACATAGATTCCAGGAGGATCTGCTCCATGGTCTTGCCAGGCACAGAGGTGATAAATTATTATTTTTTTTCTCATGTTTTCCATCTGTTTTCGAAATAGCTATGTCTTTGCTGATTCATTTCCTTCCACTTCTCTTTTCTTTCAGAGATGATACTAAGAAATTTTCACAGTTATCCTTGCTGGCTTTCCCTACAGCTGAGTGTCTTGGGTACTTAGAGGTTATTATATTTGGGTCACTCCTACTCAACTGAATAGTCAGCTACCTTTGTCAAACATGGGCTGTTTAATTAATTCCCTAATCTCAGCTGGAAAATCACTATCTCATACTGAATACTAAACAAGCTGAGGCTGCCCTGGTGTCTGACATATTACCAGCTGTTTGAAGAGACCACACATGATTCATTTTCCATAAAAATGAGAGCTGTGGTAGGAAAGTATCTTAGATAAATTTAAGAGACTGCATGTCCTCCCCTGACCTGCTGACGTTTTATTTGTAGATGTTTACTTTTTTAATCACATTTAGAAATGACTTTTAGAATAAGTAGATATGACGTACTTAAAAAGAATAAAGAATATCTAAAAGTTATTAAGAAGTCCCAGGTGATGTGGCAAAATAGACAGACATAGGTAAATCATCAGTCAAGATTGTCATGATTATCAGAACAGCAGTAAAAAACCACCCTGACCTTGTGACACTGAGAAAAGAAATGAGCAATGTAAAATTAAATTAAATTAAATTAAATATTAAATCTAAATTAAAAAAAGAAAAAGGAAGGAAGGAAAAGGGAAGGAAGGAAGGAAAAGGGAAGGAGGGAAGGAAGGAAGGAAGGAAGGAGGGAAGGAGGGAAGGAGGGAAGGAGGGAAGGAGGGAAGGAGGGAAGGAGGGAAGGAGGGAAGGAGGGAAGGAAGGAAGGAAGGAAGGAAGGAAGGAAGGAAGGAAGGAAGGAAGGAAGGAAGGAAGGAAGGAAGGAAGGAAGGAAGGAAGGAAGGAAGGAAGGAAGGAAGGAAGGAAGGAAGGAAGGAAGGAAGGAAGGAAGGAAGGAAGGAAGGAAGGAAGGAAGGAAGGAAGGAAGGAAGGAAGGAAGGAAGGAAGGAAGGAAGGAAGGAAGGAAGGAAGGAAGGAAGGAAGGAAGGAAGGAAGGAAGGAAGGAAGGAAGGAAGGAAGGAAGGAAGGAAGGAAGGAAGGAAGGGAGGAAGGAAGGAAGGGAGGAAGGGAGGAAGGGAGGGAGGGAGGGAGGGAGGGAGGGAGGGAGGGAGGGAGGGAGGACTAAGAGCTGAAAACCAGTTTAACTCCCTATACTACTCCAGATTTGAAATTCTGAAGGTAATGTGGGAATGATCATAGTATCATAGAATCACTCAGGTTGGAGAAGACCTTAAAGATCATTAAGTCCAATCATGACCTAACCATACTACCCTAACTCTTATCAGCTCTCTGCTAAATCATGTCCCTGAGCACCACATCCTAATGGTTTTTAAACACATCCTGGAATGGTGATTCAACCACTTCCCTAGGGTTCCTATTTGCTTAACAAACCTTCCTCTGAAGAAGTATTTCCTGATTTCTAACCTAAACTTACCCTGGTGCAACTTAAGTCCATTTTCCCTAATCCTGTCACCTGTCACCAGCGAAAAGAGACCACTCTCCCTGTAAGCACCTTTCAGATATTGGAAGAATCAATTCATTATCCTAAACAATTCTCTTTAAATCAGTCTACACAATGAAAAACATTTGCCTGACATATTTTGCAGTAAGTGATGGGTTTAGAGAAAAAGCATCAGTTATTAATAAATGTATTCATTTTAGTCAGTGTATTCAGTTTAGAATCTTTAGTCTGCCAATTCCTCTGAGCAGTAAATTAAATGGAACAGATGTATGATTTGGGAAGCTTTCCAGATTTTGTTTTTTCCAGGTTCTGTATTTTTCTAAGGGAAACATTACACAGTGACTACTATATGCAATGTTTGCCTATATCTGTTTCATCAAGAATCCTAATTCTGTGTTGCATGCACAGTGAATGTACCAAACGGAAGGGAGACATTTTGAATATGCATTATTTCTGAACAATTGAATGTTTAATTTTTAATTAGACATTAGTAACTATTTATGACGTAAAACCTACATCTGAGCCAGTCATTAAGTCTCCCTTTGGTCTTGTGAAACACGTATTTCAGGTTGACTGTGTTACTCTATGTTATACATAGTGCTGTGTTACACTATGCTATATTGTACAAAAGTATTCTATACTATACTGTACTGTACTATACTATACTAATATCCTGTTTATTCTTGAGGGATGAGTCTCACCATCTGATTTTAGGTACAGCTTAGTGCTTAAGGTGCCTAAGTTCTAGGGAGGTATGTCTCTAAGAACCAATAGATACTAGTTTACACTGTTCTTATCTGCTTAACCTCTCCTTAACTTGGAAAAATATGTTACTCATCCCAACAACTACTAACTTAGAAAATGACAGTAAGATTAAACTAGAGTTGAAATAACCCAAGAGAGCTGCCTGAAGGTGTATTAATGGGGGTTCAGGCTGGATATGAAGAAAATGTTCTTCACCAAGAAGATGGACATGCACTGGAATGGTTTCACTAGGGCAGTGGTCATGGTACCACTCCCGACAGAGTTCAAGAAGCATCTGGACAACATTCTTAGACAATGAGTTTGAGTTTTGGGTGCCCCTTGTGGGTCCCTTTGAACTTGAGAGATTCTACAATTCTATTATTCTAGATAATTAAATAATATATTTTTTTTATAATTTAATATTTATTTAATATTTAATTTAATATTAATTTATAATTAAATAATATATTAAAAATATTAAATAATATAATTAATTTTATTATATATAATGATATATATAATAATTTTATTATTATTAAATTAAGAATTTTGACTTTAATGAAAATTCTTCCAAAAGTCTTGAAATCTTATCTCTATACATTACCAGAAATCTGCTAAAATCTGATCATCTCAGCACCTCTCTCAAAGAGAAATCTAAGTGAGGTCCAGAAGCTCTTTCAGAAGGACTGTGAGTCTCTTATGGCAATGATAAGAAAATGCAACTGGACCAGTGCCTGAAGGGTTGTAAAATTCAGGCTTTTACAGTTGGGAGATTATGTCCCAGTCTAACTCAGAAATTTCTCCTTCCCTGAAGTACAGTTCATATTATATAGTAAACACTAGTGTCATCATCTCACTTTATAGTCAAAATATTTTATTTACCTAAACAAAGAATTAAGGTAATTTGTATCTGGGGTTGTTTTTCCCAAAGGGTAGACTTGTCATTTCCCTTTTATTGAACTTCACAAGATTTCTGTCAGACGAGTTTTACACCCCACAAAGTACACTCAAATTGAAAAGACCAGTAGCTGTGAATCAAATGCTCTTCCCAATTTTATGCCATCTACAAGCAATTACTAACATAGGCATAGATACTAGTTAATTTCTTGATGCTTTTTCACCATTTCTATCTAAATTACTTGATATCAATAATTTCTGGAGTACCTACAGAGAATGATCATCTCCAAGTAACATGTAACACAAACAGGAGGGATTTTGTGTTAACTTCATGACAAAAACAAGGCAAGCTAACATCTCAGTTTATGGAAAATAACTTATTTATTAAGGAAAAATAACAAAAGAAAATGAATGCTTGTGTTTCTAAGATTAGATGAGAGTAAAAAGAAGGTTGCTGAGGTGTAAAACTTTCAAACTGATGAAGAAAATCATGGCAACTGCAGAGAGAAGCTCCTCAAAAAATCCAAGTGTCTTAATACTCTAATGATCAGAACTTGATGTCAATTGAATTAAACATCACTGTTGCGGTACAGAAATTCATTATTATTGCAGTGTAAGAAATTTAGTATCAGAAACTCAGATTTCAAAATTTTGAAATGGGACTATTAAAAGATGCAATTGCATATTCTTTTTTCTTTATTTTCCGTGAAACACATTTCCAGTTTTAAAGCCATGTGCATTCACAGTTTGGAGTACTGGAGTTAAAGAACATCTTTTTGAAAACACAAGGACTTAAAGCTAAACTAAAATATTTGAGACAATGGTGACTACAAAAACAATGAATTAATGCTAGAGCTTAACTGAAATGGATGCTGACTGTAGCTCAAGTTATATTTCAAAGACTACATTTAGATTTCCTTCATAACACAAGAAATGATTGCAAGTTATACACCAGAAAATCCCAGAAGGAGTTGCTATTTATGGAAGTTATCTGGGAATAAAAGAAATAAAGCAGAAAAAGGAATTTGGACAGTCTTCATAATGTGGTTGAACATTGTATGTATGAGAAAATCCTAAATATTTTGATTAATAGTGTGACACATTCTTCAGTCAGTGATGACTAAAGCACAGGTTGATTATGAAGGGAATGCAAAGTAAAGGAAGTCAGGAGCTAGCAACCCTGTGTTTCCAGGATACAGCTTGATATATGTTGATTTCTCTGAAAGTAATGCTTCCTATTTATTTCCAACAAAATAACAATATTTGATAGAGAAAATTCTCAGCTACAAAACACCCTTTCTTAATAAAGTCACCACCATTAACTGTGCATTTTTACCAGCAATGAACAATAGTCTGCATGCCACATTTGTGGAAGACTGCCCCAGTGTTTCTCAACTGTTAATGATGACATTGTTGCTAGGAAAATGTTGCCAGTGTAGTACAGCTTTCATCTTCTGTTTGGCCTCCATAAATGTTCAGCAAATATTAACTAATGTCACTGGTTGCAGCACTTTCCATGTAGAGAAATTACACTTCTTTGCTTCACATGCACTTCTATGTCAGACACCATTTTGTTAGACTGTTCCTTTGCTGCCATCGGTCATACAGCGACAAAATGTAAGAGAATATAGGTGGGAAGGTTCACTCTCTACTGCCATACCACCACACTCTGCCTCTGACGTCATGGGCCAACATAACAAAATAAGGAGTCATTGCTGTCTGAGTAGGCCTCATAATGTAAGATGCATTTCTGTGCCTGGTTTTCAGACATGCTTTTCTGATTTTCACCCCACTTCCTGGCAGTGATTTCACCTCCTGTACCGTGAAGATTCAGCTGTTTCTGTGGTTGCTGACTGCTCAGTCTGAGAAGAAAATGGATCACAGCAACCATCTTTTATACCAGGTCTGTCACAGAGAGAACTATCATTTAAACCGCAATGCCCAACTGGCAGAGAAATAACAATAGCAGTAATAATAATAGTAGTAGTAGTAGTAGTAGTAGTAGTAGTAGTAATCATCTTTGAACTGAAATAATATTTAACAGGGGGTGGGGGATGAAAACATAATATCAGAGGAAAAACTTTTTTTATCTCACACAAAAATATACAAAACAACCACTTTTACAGGTGATTTTAAGAAAGAAAGCAAAACAGAACATGGAAGTAAATATCTACATTTGAAGGCAATTAACAAGAAGGGGAAATTTTTTGTTGATTCTCTGCGTGGAGGGAATAATTGAAGTGGCAGCAAACATGGTGAAGTGCCAGTCAGGGAAAAGCTGAACATGAGAACATATGCTCTTGAAATCAGGAAAAGAGGAATATAAAAAAATATTTCTTTTAACATGTGGTTTACACTCAAGATACATAACTATTATTATTTTATACTTAGATTCCAGCCATGGGAACAATGTAACAGTGATAAACAGTTTCTATCCTTTAATGAGAAGTCAGTGACTTAATATGATTTCCATATTCTTAATATTGTATAGCAGTCTAAATTTTTCTTGTCACAAAAGTAAGGGACAAAGATTTCACAAGGATTTTTTTCACAGTAGTTTCATAACAGAAGGTAGTTTGTAGAGAGTTGCCTTTATACTGTTTTCATGACTTAGGATATGAATATTTTGTTGGTTGGCTTAAGGATTTATAAGTGTTGGATATTATCAGAGTTATAAGCAAGGAAATATATTTCTGTTAGAAGGTTGTTTTGCATTGTGTAGTTCATTTTAGATTATAAACCAGGTAGGATACCAATGAAAGCTGGATTTCTTTTACAATGACTATTTTGCTTAGTGAATTTTGTTAGCCTCAAGGTTGTCAAAAGGTAGAGGATGCTGAGGAATGACTTTCTCTTGGCTCTTGGAAAACTCTTGAAAGAAGACTCCAGAAAATACTCCCATAATCCTGCTTTCTCTGATATGAAATTGGACTATTCTCTGGCTGAAATATGAGCCTTCAGAAAAAGCAAAGGTTTCCAGCTGTCTGAGAGGTTGCTTGGATGAACTGTTCATTAATGTTTGTGAACTCTGCTATCTCCTGTACAATATCTGCTTGCTGTGATCTATGAATACTTTGTGATGTATCAAAGGGAGACAATACATTGAACTGAGTGCTGTAGATTTCAAATGAGAAAGTCTTATGTGAATCAGTGAGGTACTTAAGTCCTTTTCTGGATTTAGCTCCATATTTTCATGAACACAGAACACTGATGGCATTTGTTTTAATTTATTTTCCACTGTGGCATGTGGAGATTTATTGTAGTGCACCTCATCAGCTGCTCAGCACATTCTGAATGCTAGACATCACTTCTAATGTAAGAGGTGACAAAGGCTGCCATCACCTCTCTTTCTGCACAGAAGATTGGAGCAGATTGCTCCTGATCATAGAAAGTTGGCTGTAATACAGCTTTTCAAAAGCAAAATGTTCACTGAAATTTTTTTCATAGTTTAATATGAAGCCCTGCTACATGGTACGCTTTTCCCCCTTCAATGGATGCTTTTATATTTACTGCTTACACTGAATACTGCTGTTTTAACAGCTACAGTGTTTTGAAGTTGATTATCATACCAGTGAGTGGTTCACAGGAATATAATATGCTGGTACACTACTAAGATTCAGTCACCAGTAAAAAAAAACTTGAACAGAGCAGAATAACTAAGGTAAAGTTGTGGTGCTCAGTAAATGCAAGGGAATGTATGTGTCCAAAAAGTGCCTTTTCTGTAAATATACTAGAAAATATTTTCATGAAGTTACTCTTTGCTCAACACAAAGTGAGTAAAATGTCCACACCTCTCAGTTTTGTGTCAGCTGCAAACATACTGAGGGTACACTCTGTCATCCAGGCCACTGATTAATGTTTTAAACAATATTCACTCTGGTTTCAAATCTGAGCAAGCACAACTAATAACTTGCCTTCTCGTGAATGTTATGCTCCTCAACACATCACTCTGGGCTTGACTGTTCAGCCAGTTTTCAGTCCATCTCACTGTTCATTTATCTAATCTGTGTTTTATCAGCTTCTCTACAAGGATATTAAGCATTGCTATTATGTAACATAAGCTAAAGATGTACAGGAAGCTGCAGGTTAATGTAACATTAATTTATGTGAAAACTTCAAATGCAAATGAGAAGCTCTTTGTCTATCTACCTATATCAAAAAATGAAAACAGATCAAAAGTTCAAATACAGTCATCACAAGTGAAGTTTTCTTTCAAGAAGCTGGAAGCTTCTTGATAATGGAATAGATAAGCTACTATCTCATAAAATTTCTTTTAAAACAATACAAAATGTAATGTTTGATTATTTCTACAAGGAATGTGTAGAAGAGGAACATCTCTGTTATGAAATCATAAGAGAAAACCATTAACAAATACAGAGACCTAGTAAATATATTGATAATTCATAAAGCAGCATTCTTATCATAAGTATGTTCATGATAGTCTGTAGTGCGGCTGGAAAACAAAACAAGATGAGTGCTGTATAAGCCTGTGCATTGATGTAGAATTGACTTGCTGATTTGTAGTTTGATGACTTAAACTTACTTACAAATGATTGTCAGTTCCGAATGGATTAAGAGTGAAGAAATTTTATCCTTTATTACCACAGACTGTGTTGGGATAATTGAATTATTATAAGACATTGACTTAACATAAATTTCCATAAATTTCATTTTCAATGTTCTGATATATCAGTCACTACTACAATAAAATTAGGCATCTGTGTATTTTCTGGCCCATTTCCTGTTGAAATTTTGTACATTAATAAGATAAAATTTTATCATATTATTAAATTGTTTTTGTTTCACCTCATCTAAAAGACAGATGAAAATCTTCCCATGACGATTTTCTTTTGTGTCTTCTCATCTTGTTTCATCTCATCTCATCTAGTCTCACCCCTACATTTAAACATGTTACACAGAATTTCATTTGGGTTCTCCTTCATGTTTAGGGGGTCACATTTATCCCAGCTTCTCTTCAAGAAAATAAAGATGGAACTTAAATTTTTAGGTTCTGAATTTTAACTGGCATGCAATTGCTGTCAAATCCTAAAGAACTTTACATGCTTTAAGAATGCAAGTGTAGATATATAATGTTGCATTCAGGGAAGATCAGGAAAAAAAAAAAAGAAAAGGGTTTAAAAAATGTCAGAAACTCAATGATTGAATGAATGTGGTTCAAAAATTCAGTTTCTTTATCTCCCTTGGGAGTTTTGATCTTCCAGACATTCTCATAATATTAATATAATAGGTTTGGTACTGTCTTGCTCCAATTAAAAGGAGGGATTTATTTGATATATGAGTACCTGACAGCAAGATTAAAACACAAAAGGTCAAATGTAAGCCCAACCAGTTTATTATAAATCCTAGTTGCTTAGGGAGATGTGGAAGGGAAGATGGGCAGAAGAAAAGAGATAGGAAATAAAAGCAAGAAGTCTTTGTAGGAAGCAAGAGAGAAATAATCACCACTGGGATTCCAAGGTAGCTTGTACTTTGTATGTTGATCTTCAGTAGTGATGGGTCATCAGAGGTTGTGTTGTTTGTTTGACAATGACTTCCTCTTTTCTCAGTGGCAGTACAAACTTAACAATAAGCCCAAAGTGGTTGAGTCAGCTCTCTTTGGTGTGACAGCTCATGGCTTTTGGATCTCGGCAGGAGATGTTCCCATCTTCCAGGACTTGACAGAATATAAGAGGGAGCAGGAAGACACCAAATTGCATCTTGCCTCCATAGGATAAAATGGTATCACCCACCAATCTCCAATATCAGTTATTTGTTCACAGGCCAGATCTTCCACCAGTAAACACTCCTGAGCACTCCCTTTCAAAGGCAAACAGATCCAAAGAAATGTTTTCAAATTTAAAACTATCCACAAAGTGATGCCTGCCACATGGTGACACCCACCACTCCTCTCCTGGATAAGCCAGAGTCTTACCTCAAGAAGTACCTCAGAAAGCAAGCTTTGAGCCAAGAAAGAAAAGAAGGTTTCAGACAGTCACCTTTGCAAAATGAATTTTCAACTTTCTAGACAGGGGGATTTTGTGCACCTTTGGCAAGTTCATTGGTGATACTAAAATGAGTGGTGTAGTTGACAAAATAGAAGGAAAGGATGCCATTCAAAAACACTTTGACAGCCTTGAAAAGCGGGACCATGAGGTTCAACAAGGCCAAGTGAAAGGTGTTGCTCTTGGGTCAAGGTAATCCCAGATATGAGACCTCATTGACAGCAGCCATGTGGAGAAGGTCTTGGGGGTCCTGATGGATGAAAATCTGGACATGAGTCAGCAATGTGCTCTTGCACCTTATAAGACCAACAGTATCCTGGGCTGCATCAACAGAGGGGTTATCATCAGAAAAGAATTTTCCCCCTCCATTTTGCCTTTGGAGTACTGCATCCAGACCTAGGGATCCCAGCACAAGACATGGAGCTTTTCAAGAGGATCCAGTGGAAGCCATGAACATGATCAGAGGAATGAAGCATCTCTCCTTTGAAGAAAGGCTGAAAGACTTGGCTTTGTTCAGTTTAGAGAAGAGAAGTCTACCAAGAGACATTATTGTGTCCTTCTAGTTCTTAAACAGAGCTTGTAAACAAGACAGAGACCAACATTTTGTTTGGTTCGGTAGTGATAAGGGGGAATGATTTAAAACTAAAAGAGAGGAAATTTATATAAGACATTAGGAAGAAATTTTTTTACTCAGAGGTTATGGAGATACTGACAGAGACTGTCCAGGTGCTCAAGGCCGTGTTCGATAGGGCCATTGGTAGCCTAACCTGGTGGAGGGTAACCAGCCTGTGGCAGGAATGTTGAAACTAGGTGATCTTTAAGGTCTCCTACAACTCAAAGCATTCTATCATTCTATGATTCTATGCTCCTATGATTCTATAATTCTACTTCTTTCATAATGGTCAAAGGAGAAAACAGCCATGTTGTTGTAGCTTCCAGGTGTCTTAAAATCTTAACTCTTTGAAAAAGGTAAAATTAACCTATTCCTTCATCTGAGAGTGTTTACATTCAATTCTTCATTGAATCCCTCATATATCTCTTTTAAATTAAAAGTTTCTGGTTTCTATCCATTTATTAGAGAATGAATTTGTGCAATACGGTGGCCAGTTTCACAGTTATATGCATAAATAACCATTTTCTTGTTCCTATTCCTCATTGGTTAATTCAGAAAGTTTTATCTCTTTGGATATCATGCCTCCATAAAGTAAATGCATGTGCTTTGGTATCAACTTTATTCTGCATAGAAGTAGTTTTGGTATCTCTACTTGGGACTGTTTTAGCTCATATAGGGACTCAAATTTCTAGGAATTCAGATAGTAACTGTTATTTTTCATCCTGTATGGCTTAAATAACTATTTAAATAAATATTTTAGAAAACAAACCGAGAAAATTCAAGAACTGCTGTAGCAGACTAATTTTTAGTTTTCAGATTTAATTGTACACAGGAACAGCTGTGTTAAACTGAGACACTGGAAGTGGCTGAATCACATTCTGAGTTAAAAGTTGGTTGAGAGACTCCTGAGTGTATCCAGAATGGATATTATCACGAAAAGCAGAGAACAATGATAATTTTTGAGAGTGAATGTCAAAAAGTACCCACACATCTACACAATTAAGTACTTTCAGATGATGTCTGGATATTAGTATTTGTTATTTGGAGCTCAGTGTTTTTGTAGTTTTAAAGTGTAATTATTTTAGCAATTGCTTCTCTGAGCAATTTTTACTTTTTGATATAGAACAGTTAAAAGAACTGATGCTTATGCATGTCTCTGAGAAAATCTGTAACAGTGAAAATCTTGACTACTCAACATAATTCTGCCTTATAAGCAAAACAAATAAATTGTACCAGATAACTTTTTACTTCACTGAGTAATTTAGGAAGGAGAAAGTGAATTTCATGTGTTCTTTAAATCTCTAAAGCACTTGTTAGGCAAGTACGTCATGTCTGTAATTTGAGGCAGCAACTGAAAAATGTAATGAAGCTCTTAGACAAAGCAAAGCAATCTGCTTTCAGTGTAACTTTTCTAAAGCATTTTTTGAGGGAATAGAAATAATCTACAGGAAAAATACAACACTTTACTTACCACATTTAATCTTGAACTGTTCACAGTATATAGGGTATGTACAGCAGAATTAATCAAATAATCTCATTAATAAATTATCTAATTAATCTCAGTAGCAGAGTTATAAGGGATCATTTTCAAATTGATTCCAGTTTCTGTAAATGCGGTCGTTATTAGATTGTTTTCATCACATTCATGAAAGTTTATTTATGTGAATTGCTATAATCTGTTTGCTTCATTTCTTCATGACTTCTTATTTAAGAACTGAAAATGACTCTTGTTTGTTTTTGTTAGACTCACTAAAGGCATTTTTAGGCTGAATAAATAAAAATGCTATGATAGATAGTATTTTGGAATGCCAAATGCCTGCACCCTGAGATGAAAAAGTCATACAAACCAAACATTCTTCATTCAAAGCTGTAATACATTCAAGTCTTTCAGGAAACTGCAGAATATTCAGAGAACTGCAGAATTACTCAGGCTGGGACAGGCCTTAGGAGGCCTCCTGTACAACATTCTGCTTACAGCACAGTCAGCTATAGGCTAAGAGCCGGTTTCTCAGGGCTTTATCCACTTGTGTCCTGAACATCACCAAGGACGTTGAACACTTTCAGCCACCACATAATTACTGGGGCTATGATTATATTCCCCTGAAGCCATCTCAGCTCCAGACTGAATAAGACCGTTATCTCCCACCCACTCCTCACAAAGCAAGTGCTCCTGTTCCCACTATCCTGGTGGCCCTGCCCTGAACTGCCCCTAGTTTATTAGTACCCTTGTTGTACTGGGGTCCCAAATCTGGACATAGTATCTAGGTGTGATCAAGCAACACTTCTTTTTCCATTCAGTTTTCTGTCTGTCCAGACTGCAGTAGCCCAACTTGATACAGGAGTATTAAGGGAGACAGTGACAAAATAACCTTTAAAATGCAAAACAAAGCAAAACAAACAAAACAAACAAAAAAACAATAATTAACAATCCTACAGTCTGAAAAACCTATTACTGTTTCTCTTTCATTTGTATTTCATGGATTATTCATTAGGGTTCCTTTGAAAATACATACAGTATTTTTGTTTATCACCTTCCCAGATGTCCTTGACCTTTCAAACCTGATAGATAGTGACATCTGACTTGGGAGGAATTCTTGTAAGCCATATCTAACTCAGCCTTTATCCACTGTTGCTGTTCTCTTTTTTGGCCCCAACCTGATAAGCCATTTGAGACCCTGCTGGAGAAAAGCTCAGAAAAAAAAAAAAAAAAAAAAAACACCCATAATTCAGTAATTCAGCTTTATCTGTATTTTCTTTCCTTGTTCAGTCTTTCACTATTAAAATAGTTGTAGAATTTCTTCCAGTTATACTCTTGGCATACTTGCAAGTCCCATATCCAGATGGACTTTCTCTTTCCTATCACTGCTCCTCTTCCACCTCCTCCATTTTATTTTAGTTTTATCTTGGAACACTATCAAATTTTCCATTTAGCTCATTTCCTGACACATTTGCATGTTTTCCTGAATGTTCACATGGGTCATGTTTGCGCTTGTCCTTAAAGTAATAGTTTTCCTGAGTTTCTCTGCCTCCCAGAACTGACTTCTATGGGAACCAACCTACAAGTTCCTATTCAGGAAATCTGGGGTGCTCTGCTTATTTTTTCCTCTTTCCTGAATTACACTGTACAAAGCCGTTGTACATTCTCTATAAATTGATTAGACATTGCGAGCATTATTTATATTGTTTCCTTAAAACATACATTTTTCCTCTGGCTTTTAAGGATAAGGAATTACATGGTGGTATTTCTGCAGTAAGAACTGCTTAATTCAACCTTTGGAATCATTTGTTTACTTTCACCACAAAAGTGTGTTTCAATGAATAATTCAGTTATGTTGGTAAAGCATTTCCTCCCATGGCCTTGAGAATGAAGGAATGTTCTTAATTTGGTTTGGTAAGAACAAGATTGAGCCTGAAAATATACTACATTAAAAAATATTTATGGCAATTTAGTGACAGATTTTGCTTCTATAAAAACAACACGCTGAGTATTAATTTAGTTATTTTTACCTAATGAGTCAACTGTCCTTATTTCTTAAAACAGCTCTTGAATGGAATGTTACTGGGATAAAAATCAAGAGTATGATTTCTTCATACTGGTTCCAATACAATCTGCTCCAAAACACTATAATACCTTTCTGGCAAGTATGCACTAGGATAATCAAAACTTTTGAAATATCTAAACTTTTTAGCATTCAGTACTAGATAGAATTGTTATTGGTGGAGTGCTTTCAAAATGCAGAACAAGGCTTTTGAAGAGATTATAGAATAACATCATTTCTAGATTTCCCTTTGTAATGTTCCCTTTTATATTACATTTCTAATAGAGAAAGAGTCTTCATGAGTGGAATTAAAAAAGTTATGAAAACCTATGGAATGTTTGTTCAGCTATTCCTGAATCTTGACTATTAGCAGTATCTTTAGTTTTCAGCTCTAAATGACTTCATAGAATCATAGAATGGCTTGGGTTGGAAGAAAACTCAAGCATCATCAAATTACAACCCCTCTGCCACAGGCAAGTTTGCTGATCAAGTACTCAATCAGATTGCCCAGGGCCCCAACCAACCTGACCTTAAACACATCCAGGAATGAGGCAGGCATTTCCAGGATTGGAGTTTTTGAATGATTTCTGATGCCATTGAGTTTTCTTGATAAACAGATTTTTCCTACAACTTTTACTACATTCAACTAACTCTTAAGAAATTACTTAATATCTACTAACAGCCATAGAAGCACCTGAACTAGCTTCAAAGGTTGTGAATATCAAGTAGATCTGTGAGGTGAAATCATCTTTCTTTTGAAAATGCCTTCATTCCCAAATATTCAAAGAAGTCTTTACAGTGCGTGTGTCATGATGCTTACCACTGACAGCAAGCCACTTCTGGGTATGTTTTCAGCAGCTCCTTGTGTACAAAAATCTATGTAGGACAAAACTGTAGCACGTATGCACTTTATAACTCCAAATGTGAAACATTTTGTAATGCTATGCAACATTTTGTAGACTAGCAGTAAGTCCCACCATTTCTAGTGTAAACCGAGTATTTACTCATAGCTCTTGATGCATATATGTCTATTATTTTGGTATAACTCTCTCTGGAAATCACTACTCTCAACTGTTTCACAAATAAAAATTAAATTTGGTCTTCAAACAATAAGAATTAATAGGACATGGATTACATTAAAATGAAGAAAGGAGGGGAAATAGTGTCTTTGAGTAACAGAGTAGCAAAGCTTACACAGCGGAAACTGTGTAGATGAGCCTACTCCCCTATTTGAGTCTCAGACTTCTGCTTGTGATTTAGTACCTTCATACAATTCACACTCCTCCTGTCTTCATTATCTTTCTTTGAATGTCATCATCTTCTACCAGACCACTATGTGACATACTGAAACATCTGGAAGCAGGATCCTAATTCGGGAAATTAAGTGCGCAGGTTCCTCCTAAGAATGATGCACCGCTCTACGCTGAAGCCTTACTTGTCCCCTACCTGTGTTATGGGCCTTTGTTGCAGGTTTGATGCATGTCACAGCAAACTGGTATACTCTAAACAAATGGATTTCAAACAGTCTCTTGTACCATAAAATACTTTTTTTTTTTCTTTAAATCATATGATCCAGTATTTCTTTTTTTTTTTTTTTATTCGTATTCATCTACAGATAGTGGTTACTTTAACATTTGCATTCATCTTAGATAAAACATTTTTCCATTTTGTCATTTATTCTTCATATTATTCCATATTTAATTGGAAACTTGACACAAGGCTTTCTGAAGTAAAAACTATTTTTCTAAATATTGTACGTGAGCAGAAATCCATGGAGTAATAAAATATAAAAAAGTACAGACAATTTCTATATGCTGTTAATTCCACTGATTGTGTCCAAATTTCAAATGTGGCCCCTGGGTATTACATTTAAACATTATCTTCTTTGCAGTATTCTGTTCTGAGAGAAGAATATGTCAGGATTTGCTCGGAACTCTGAATACAAGATTACAAATAGCTGTCAGGGAGGTCTAAAATTATTAGCTTGCCTCAGTGATACTGGAAATGTAGAACAAGTTGAGCAGCAAACTGAAATGTGCACAAGATCAGCTACAGTAGCAAAGAAAGTAAAAATGTGTTCTGCATTTCTACCATATGCAAGAACATCAGCATGAATGAAATTATTTAAAAATGAACAAAAATTTTATACTGAGAAAACCAAGACTCTCTCCTGATCCTTCAGTTGGTTATGTTTTTTGACTTTACATATGGCTCAGATTTAGAGGGTTTGTACATGTGTTCAAATATATATATTAAATATAGATAAAAGCAGATACCTTATATCGGTGCTTCTTAGTTGTGTATTATAAACCTTGTTAAACTTTGAGAGGAACTTGTATGTGTCTCAGCATGGACTAGTTCTATCTACTTGTGGCCTTCTAGTCTACTGAATAAGAGCAGACTGGAATTTGGGCTGCTAAGCAGCAAGGAATGACAAATTTCATTAATTTCCACATGCAACATTTCTATTCTATGTTTCTACAGAAGAATGTAAGATTTCTGAAGTGAGATTAAAAAAGAAAAAGGAATGGAAAGGAAGAGAGTGGCGGGGCGGGGAAGGGAAGGGAAGGGAAGGGAAGGGAAGGGAAGGGAAGGGAAGGGAAGGGAAGGGAAGGGAAGGGAAGGGAAGGGAAGGGAAGGGAAGGGAAGGGAAGGGAAGGGAAAGCAGTTCAAGTGAGGATGGAACTGTTTGACCCTGCAGACAAAAACTGGAGCATGAAAGCAAGAAGGGAGATTGGAGAAGATAGGACTCTAGGAAAGATGAGGAGCTTATGGAGTGAATGTACAGCAGCATGAAAAGAGAAGGACAACAGATGTACATATGTAGAGCAACTTAAAGTGCCTAGAGCTATGATAGTGAGTATTGTGCAGTTTTACCACAAGGAAAACAGACACATTAAGGTCAGGTTAATAGCATACTCCTTTAATGAAAACGTTGGAAAAGAAAACAGTATCAGGGTCCACTTAGATTTCTCTTCATATTCAATGTGATTTAATGCAACATGACTAAATATAACCAAGTTTCTTTTGCAGTTTCAGCTTCTTTTCCAAAACTGGTAATTATTTTACAACTTAAATATGATATCTGTCCTTTCCTATATGAACAAATAGAGAAAGACATTCTCATCTGAAGAAATGGTTGATTAATGTACGAATTCTGAAATATCCACAGTAGGTAAATACAGTACAGCAGCAACAAAAATATAATAATATAAAATTAATTAAAATTAAAATTTGAAGATGAGTCAGTTAATGAATATAAAATTCCTCATTTAAGAACAACATTGCAAGACATTTTACTAAGCAAAATCTAAAAAAAATAAATAAATAAAAAATAAAAAATTAGGATTTTAACGATGAGAAATAACTATTCCTTAGCAGATCCTTCTTAACCGTGTGTATTTATTACTTTTGGCTTGATATGAACACAAATAAATTCACAATAAATATTACCTACAAAAATTGAAGTTAAAAATAGTTCAAACTATAATCCATCTGCTTTAGGGAAAGAGCTTATGCTTGGGTGGCATAGTTAGCTCAGCTGATGTGTATGTAATACATTAAATCATTGTAACTTAACAGTCACCAATCAGTTTGCTCTAAAATTTTTTACCTACTTCTGAAAATCAGTAAAAAAATTGTATGAAACTTACTTATAGAAACTGATTCTTGTGAAAATTCATATTTATGAATTTAATCTTCAAATATGAATATAGGAAATGAGAATTAGTTACCCTGATGTATTTATTAACACAGACAAAATGGGAAATTTTATTTGAGGATAGTGATACAACTAGTGTTCGCAAAGCCAAACTATGTGACTGTCTTCAGTCTGGATATTGCAGCATTATTGTCTAGCCATTGACTTTAAGAGCAAGTTGAAAACACAACAGAGGTGGTATTAATGAATCACGTCTCTAGAAGATCCATCCCAGTCCAGTTTAGGATAACGGGTTTAGAAAATTAGGAACTTCACGAGTTCTCATAATGCTACTTTTCAATAAGTTCATCCTGGGTATTGGGATGCATTAATGTCGTGAGGGAACAAAATTCTCAGGTATTTTCTGAAAGATTTCTGAAGTCTAGGTTTATAAACTCACTCATCCTTGAAGGGTTAGCCTTGTGAAAAGAATAGGAAGACTACTCTAGTGAGCATGTCTGTAAAATAACCTGAATTTAAGGTAGCGTTAAGTCTTTTAATCAATTACTCTAGGTGGAGAAATCATCAGTGTTATGAATAAACTATTATAAATAGCCATTCCCAGGTAAATTAAGACACAGTTTATGAACAATATGAGAAAATGTGGTAAATGAACTTATATGACACAGAGTAATGTTCACCCAAGTAGTCAGCAGGAATTATTAGGTACAGGACTCATCTGCTCACTTGTGTAGATGGCCCAATTTCATCTTGTGTCAGCTTCTCTCAACATACTTTCCAGACAAATATTAATCATGACTATGGTATGTTCCAGCACTGTTTTCATAAGAGACACACTTAATCTGTTATGAAATTAATAATTTAATTGAAAAAAAAAAAAAAAAAGAAAGAAACATTGAATTGGTTTAGTATCTGAATACTGGCTGTTAGGAAATACTTTTTCTCTGAAAGAGTGGTCAGGTGCTGGAATGAGCTGCCCAGGGAGGTGGTGGAGTCACCGCTCTTGGAGGTATTCAAGGAAAATTTTGATGTTTTGTTGAGGAACATGGTTTAGTGAGAACTATTGATGATATGTGGATAGATAGAATGGTTGATACTGAAGGTCTTTTCCATCATTGGTTATGTTATAATTCCATGATTCTATACTAGAGCTGCAACCTTAATATTTTATGAACACAGTTTTATAGTGAGTTCAACACCCCAGTTCTCAAGGAGTTGAAATGCAGCTTATAGGAATTCCTACTCAAGATTTAAGGAAGGTCTTTTTTTATGATTATAATTGAAACAAAACACAACTTACTTATAGTAAAAAAAAAAAAAATACCCCACAAACACTTTTCAGAAACAATCTCTCCAGAACAGGAAAAGAATATGCCTTGTGCTGAAGCTTAAAGGTTTTGTTTACTTCACCCTTTACCTAACTGTCTATCACATTTGAGCTGCTAGTGACAAATCACATTCAGGTATTACCCAAGTATTCTGTATAAAATAATCTCTGGAAGTGAAGCATTTTGCATTAAAGTATCACCACAAGCATGTAATAGAATCATGTAGCAATTTAGGTTGAAAAAGACCCTTAAGCTCATCAACTCCAACAACCACCTTAACGCTACTAGGCATGTCATTAAACTATATCCCTGAGTGATATATCCACTTATCACTTAAATACATCCAGGGGTGGTGACTTCACCACTTCCCTTGTCAGCCCGTTTCAATGCCTCTGTATGCAATTTGAGGCATTTTTCTCCTTTTTCTGTTACCTGTCACTTGAAAAAAAAAAGATAACACTCCCCTCCCTACAACTTCATTGCAAATAGGCTGTAGAGAGTGATGACTTTTTCCTTTAGCCTCCTCTTCTCAAGACTAAACTACCCCAATTCCTTTGGCTACTCTTTACAACACTTGTTTTCTAGTTCCTTCACTACCCTTACTTCTCTTCTCTGAATAGGTTCCTGCATCTCAGTATCTTTCTTGTAGTGATGAACACAGTACTCAAGGTAGGGCCTCATTAATGCTGCAAACAAGGAGACAGTCCCTTCCCTAGTCCTACTGGACACACTATTTCTGATGCAGACTAGAATGCCTTTGACCTTCTTGGCCTCCTGGGCATAAAATACTGGCTTGTATTCAGCCAGTGGTCGTCCAGCATCCTCTGGTTCTCTTCACCTGGACAAATTTCCAACCACTCTTCTCCAGACCTATATTGTTGCGTGGAATTGCTTTAACACAAGTGCATCATATGACACTTAGCTTTCTTCAGTGCCACACAGTCAGATTCACCCCATCAACCCAGCCTACCCAGATTCTTCTGAGAAATCTTCCTACCCTCAAGCAGCTTAGCACTCCCACACAACCTGGTGTCATCTGCAAACTTGCTGAGAGTGCACTCAGTTTGTCAAGATAACTGAAAAAAATGACAAATGAAACTCATCCCAATACTGAGTCTTGGGGAACATCACTCAGAACTGTTTGCCAGCCAGATTTAAATCCATTCTCAATGACCCTTTTGGCTCAGCAGTCCATGCAGTTTTTTCACCCAGGAAACATTACATGAGTCCAAGCCATTAGCAAACGAGTTCTCTGCTGTAAGAAAAATCCCTTGTCATGGCAACAGTTCCATAATCATTCAGATCCCCTCCCTTTGACCAGAATGACTGAAGAAATTACTAGTCACTTTCTATCAGTTTTTCTCTGCAGACTCTCTGATTCATACTAATGTTCTAACAAAGTAATTTCTTTATTTTATATGCCATACATGTTTCCACTTGCATGTGAATATCTCTGATGGGTCTAAAATCACCAGTATTGTAAGACAAGGAACCAGAATATGTGTGGGTGAAAGAGTTTGTATGCTCAGATGAGCAAGAGGAACTATTCTGAATTTCAACTGTAGGAGGAAAAGTAGTGAAGAAGATTGAGTAGTAATAATAAAATAATTATAAATCACTGTGGACCTCAGGGTATTATATTAATTTAGAAATATATAAATATATGTTATATATTTATGTTGAACATTCCAGAAGTTTGCTGAAGGGAAATAAAATCATGTTTCTTCAATGTGTGGGGAAAGGGCTGACTCCAGCACAGCAGGGCTCTTTGTGCTCAAGATTTCACCATACATATTTTTTAGTAAAGCAAGTCTGGAAGAATTGCAGTTATGAGTTACAGAATATGTTTAAGCTTAATTCACATTTCAGTGAAACTCAGAGACTTTTCAGGAGGATTGGAAAGTTCATAAATCTAGTTGTGGATAAATTCTTGGTGGTACAGTTAGCTGGCTGGCTGCATACAAAAGCAAAACCTTTAGACAATGAAACTGTCAAAGTCTACTGTCATTAAACCTTCCATAAAATCTATTTCAGAAGCCTGGAGTCTATTTTAAAAATATCATTATGTAGCATTATCCTTGCTATGACAAGACATGTTCAGCATTTTGTCAAAGAAAAAATGAGATCTAGGCATATGAAAAAAGTGGAAATTGAACTTAATAAAATGTAAGTATAAAATAATAAGTAGCACCAAGTCAGAATAGCTATTGCTATCCTTCTGTATCAATATGAGGTCAAGCTCATTATTTATTGGAGTGTGTTCTTCAATTTCTGACTTATTTTTTTTCCCCGGAGGTGTTAGATAAGTAGACAAAATAAGATACACTTGCTTTATTCCATATAGTCATGTTTCACCATGCGGTTTCCCAAATTATTATCTATAGAGAGCTAATCCCTGGATGCAAAGCTAAAAGCATGCTAGGATTTAAAACACACTGAATACTGTGTGCATTATTGTTACTACTTGTTCAGAATGTGACTACACAAGATAAATAAAACTGCATATTCTTGTCCACGCTCAGACTATTCTTCTCAGTTACCAGGTCCTTGTCAAAATACCTAGTTAACTCTGGTCAATTAAAGAATAAATGAATAAGTAGGTGATTGGTCTGCCCAGCTAATTGCTTGTCTGGTGTCTGAAGTTTTTACTTTAATATCTTCTAATTGCAAGAAAGCTAGTATCCCTTTGAGAGGGATGACTAATGCCTATTAGAAATATTTTAATGAATTCCTGAATTGCTAAGGAAGGTCTACACTTTAATGGCAGATTTCTGCTCACACAGCTGCCCGTGGAACATTTTAGGTGCACTATTATCTATTAAGCTCACAGTAGGTAACAGTGTATTTCTCAGTATATTTACCAGCTTTGCAAGAAGGTATCTTTATTACAAACTTGAACATAGTTCTTCTAGAAAAGAGCCAAAGCTACTTGAGTGCTTTAAAATCCAATCTGTCTTCTGGAAGTTCTCATTCAAAAACTGTAAATTATTCAGGAACTGAAAACTCAGAAAGTTTAGAAAAATTGGACTGTTTGCTTCACTTTCCATGATATTCGTTTTTTTTTTTTAACACAAACTAAAATCACAATTAAGTTTCCATTCCTAAGCCAGTTTGCATTTATTCTATTAATACCCAGGCCTGAGAAGAAGTACTCCAAACTTCAAACCTGCAACACACACTGAGGTCACAGTTAAATGAGGACATGAACAATTGTCTCCTCTGCTCTTTATTGAACCTGAATAACCCCAGATTTAAAGTTAATTGATAGAAAGGTTTAAATCTGAAATAAACTTCTGACTGGACCACTCTTTTTTACAGCTTCTTCAGAATCATTGTAAATATGTTACTGAATGGATTGCTATAATAACAAAGCACATAGTTAAGTGGACATTTGTTTATATATGTCACTAAGGGTTTTGTAAAAGTCAGTCTCTTGGGCAGTCAGCAGAATCAATACCTACATGGCATGAAATTATCAAAATGTAGAAATATTTATGTTGGGAATGAGGCAGCACCTTGTAGAACTTGTGAGTTTTCTGTAAAGATTCAGAGGTTCAGTAGAGCCATTAAGAGGGGGAAAAAAGAGGGAGAGAAGAGGAAAAGTAAGATTACAACATGGTTATTTGATATCATTAACTCTTTAATTCAAAAGTCAACAATAGCTATGATACATGTCATGGTTTGGCCTGGCATCAATGTCCGTATGTAATGATGATCAGAGCCTTGAAAAAAGAAGACTCAGACAGGATCTAATCCACGCCTATAAATATCTAAGAAGTGGGTGGCAAAGGGACAAGGATGGACTCTTCTCAGCAGTGTGTGGTGATAGGACGAGGGGAAATGGTCACAAACTCAGGCATAGGAAGTTCCACACAAAAGTGAGTAGGAACTTCTTCACAGTGAGGGTGACGGAACACTGGAACAAGTTGCCCAGAGAGGCTGTAGATTCACCTTCTCTGGAGACATGCAAGACCTGCCTGGATGCCTCCCTGTGCAACTTGCTCTAGGGGCCCCCTGCTTTAGCAGGGGGCTTGGACTAGATGTTCTCTAGAGGTCCCTTCCAACCCCCACAATTCTGTGATTCTGTGGTGTCTGATAAAATTGACTGGTAATGAACTATTTCTCAATTCACCCTTCAAATACTGCATGTTCCTCCATTGTTTCCTTCCCTGCAGCAATTAGAAGAAGACTATTCATATAAGTTATGAGACAGAATAGCATAAAGAAATATTTTACTTCCATACCATTAAGAAAACCATTATTTTGAGGGTTTGATCTTATTCTATGTCTGGGTTTATTTTTCAGTTGTGTATATCTTGGTTAACTTAGTGGCTCCTGGGATCCTTCTGTTCTGCATAAAGCACATACTAACAGCAATGCTGATGCACTTTTGTATGTGTTTTTTTACCCATCTAAATTCAGCAATACTAACTGTAACCATTCGTAGTACCAAGAGGCTGTTTTGAAACCACTGATTTGGAACTGGCTTTAAAGACCAGAGCTCTGCAGACGTTTCATTAATGCTCTGTAATACAGGAGGTTACAAGAGGCTGTTCTTTCCATTCTGTCTTATAAGGATGAAAAGTTTTGTCACAAGTATTATTTAAATGACAGTGCTGTGTTCATTTTTCCAAAAATCCAGATATAAATTTGTTATTCCAGTGCCTGAAAGAGAATAAGACTTCTTTCATGCAATGATTTAACCTGTCAGGAAGCTAAACACCACACAGCCTTTCTTTCTTTCCCTCCACCTCCCAGTGAGATGGAGGTGACAACTGAAAAGAATATCTGTAACACTGCGAACTATTTACTAAGACAGGAAAAATAAATAAAAAATAAAATAAAAAAAGAGACAAGTATCAGTAATAATAAGTATGTGTATGTATTTACAGTAAAGAAACTCACAACAACAAACAAATGAAGCAATTTCTCACTGCCCACTGACCAGTGCCCATCCAGATCCAAAAAGGAGCAGTCCCTCTGGTTAGCACAGATCCAACAAGATGGCATGTGGTATGGTGCACACCTAAGGCCAGTTTGACTCAGCTGCCCTGCTCTCCCAGTTCCTTGTGTACCCCCAGCCCTCCTTGCTGGCAGGACAGTATGAGAAGCTAAGAAAACTAAAACATCCTCAGATCTGTGCAGCACTGTTCAGCAACAACTAAAACATCAATGTTGCATCAACACTGTTTTTCACCTAAAGCCAAAACATAGCATCATACCAGCCACTATGAAGAAAATCAACTCATTGTCAGCTAAAATCAGGACATCTGTCATGGCAATACCAGTGATGGAAAGCAGAAGTTCTCCATAGTTTACCCACTATGATGGAGAACATTCTGGAAGCCATCTGTTTGGTCGGGGTAAATGAGGCTATCACATAATATTTCATTGTATTTTCATATGTAGTATTTTCTCCATAATTTGATAATAAGCTTTTCTTTATTTCACTTTGCTTTGGAGGATATTTCTTTCTGAAGCTGCATTTTTTGAGGGAAAAATCCTCTTATCTTCCTTTTCCTTTCTCCTCCGTCTTTCCTTCCCTCTAGGTAGGAATTCTTTAGGGCTTTTATTCTAAGCAAGGTAAATAATCCCTTAACATTTTTCATGCTCATTTATTCTATGGCACCAGTAGAGCCTGATAGCAAATTCTGTTTTCATGGGACTGATTTTCTTTATATGGACATTTTTCTGCAGAAATCTGTATCAGATATATTACTTCAATTGAACTGCCAAAGTGACTTCAAAGGGTAAGAAGTTTGAGGCAATGTTAAACTAGGTTAAAAAATCAGTGATCTACAGCTGAAACATTGAGCAACTAGAACTCATTAATCCTCAGTGTAAAACGCTTTCTGGGCTTCTATGAACTATACTTCTAGTTACTTCTTACATTTTTTTCAAACTTAGACTGAATTAGGACATTTTATGTTTCCAGACCAGATATCATGAGAACTTGGATCACATTAAGGCATAAATTATTAAGAATTAATTAAGTATAAAAATGACTTGAAAAATCAGCGTACATCTGTGTGTACAAAAACCAACAGTGACAGAGCTTGTGTTTCAAGATCTCAGTAAGTCAATGAGAAATCTTATTTAATTTATGAAGAATTTCATGAATAAATATGTGAATACAAATCAAATTTAATTTGTTGAGAATAATGACAAGAGGTAATTCTTCTTGTGTCTCTATACTTCTGCCTACTCTACAATTCAGAATAAAAAGTCATTGCATTTCTTAATTCTATAACCTGCAAATTGCATTTTCTACACAGTAACTATACTAAAACTGACTTCCAGGCAAGTTCAGAGATGAAAAGTAGAGAATAACACTCAGCAATAAAGATAAATTTTAAACATTATGCTGAAGTACGGTGATTCTGGAAAGTAGATTTTAGCCTTCATGATGTCACCCAGAACTTGACATTTTTGTCTGAGCAAATTTATTATCCATGAAGGATACAAGACCGGTGATACTATAGATTAAATTACTTTATTCATTGACATATATTCTTCAACACTAATCAGCAAATGCTTTCTCAAGATGAGTGAAGTAGTCAGACATTCACTTTCGGCTAGACACTCTCATCTTTGATGAATGATATCGTATAACTCCACTGGGACAAAACATAGCAAAAAGCAACTGCTAATGGAGAAGTAGAAGAATCTTCCATTTGATTTCATCAGATAGGTGAAGTCATTAAGTTATGAAAACTGGGCTTTTGCTCCTTCATTTTTAGAGAAAAAACTGCTTCGTGACAGTTGCTTATTCTGGTTGATGTACTCAAGTATCTTCAACCCATGCAAGATCAATTTATCGGATGGATCTGTTTCAAGTTTTGGAGTGAAGTCCTATCAACAGTCCTCACAGTGTCAGGGAGGTTACTTGCATATGCCCCAAATACATCTCTAGGACAAAACTGTCATAGACAATAACATTAGAAGACAAAATATGGTCAATTTTTATCAAGCTGAAATATTCTGCTCTCTAAATTCTTTTGACTTTATTCACAGAAAAATAAAGAAATAGGAGCACATTTTGAATATAAATATGCAGTGATATATCTAGCATTTTAAAGAACAAAATGTTGTCCTTACACAAATATTGAAGATTGCAAGATGATACCAATAAAGGAGAGGAAGAGCGAGCTGATTTGAAATGCCTGACAATAGCCTGACTAGACTGCTGTAATTTTCTTAACTCTCATTGTTCAGAGCAGACTATCATATTCATAGCAAGCTAAAAATCTCCTTATGTAGGTGTGTATTAGTTGTTAAGCAGGTATCACTTTTGACATTTTTGTGGAAAAGCACAAGGACTGTAAAAGTTTAAAATTTTAATTCAGCTGATCTTTTGTGGCTCTACTGACTCTTACACAGAGACATAGGGATTACCCCATGGAAATGTCACTGTTCTGAACATTTTGGTCTGGTTTTATCACACTCTGCCAGCGCAAAAAGATTTTTAAAAAGATTCAGCCAGTTCATTTTGTGACACTAGACAGTATAGGAGTCGGAAAATTCAGAGAAAGGCAGATATTACCTGTTGTTTTGCAAATTTTTTCTTCATGTTTTTCTCTATGCGTTTTTTTTTTTCTATATGTTTTTCTCCTAAAAATAATTTCAAAATAAAATATATTTCCGTCTAACTCTAGGCAAACTCTGCTTTTATATGCAGAAGCATGAGGATTTGAACATTTAATGAACTTTACATTTTCAAGTGTACATAGACTTCTGTGCGACCTACTAATTCATTGGAGACAGTAAAATGAGGTAGCAATGAATTCAACAGGCTAATTAGAATTGTCTTTTTGTCAGTTGCCTTTGAATGCCTTTTGCCCCAGCTGTCATACAGTAAAATAAATAGGAGCTGTTGTGTGTTCTTCAGTATATCACTGTCCAATATATGTACAGGTAGTAGGTTACTTATAAAAACTAAAAAGTGCATATATTTAAATACTGTTGTCTAAAAATTCTTCTGTGCTTCCATCTATTTAATTTCCTAACATAGATTATTTTCTTTTTCTCTGTGTTTGAAGGTGTGATGATAAGAAACATATGTAGTATTTTACATGAGAAAAAGCTGTTTGCAGTTTTTCTTTTCATTGCATTAAATGTTACACAGATATGGTTAATTTGATATGCGTCTTCCAGATCTTGTACCATCCTAATTGCCTTCTACTAAAATGAAGCAATGTCCAGACAATGGGACCAGATACACAGTAAGAGCAAGATTTATCTTGCTGCAATGAATGTTTTTAATCACCTTACATATGTAGAAGCTGCCCTCAACAGGAGCTACTGACTATGAAGACTGATTTTAACACTTTACATTCTAGATCTCAAGGAGAATTAGACATAAAAATTTCAGTTAATGAAACAGTCTGATCACTTTCTTAAGTGAGGGTTTGTTTTTTTTTAATATATGTATATTGTAATGAGTAAAATGTTAAGTGTTTTGCGCTTAACATTTTTGCTTCACTACCCTTTAGTAACATTAAACTTTCTAAGACATACAACCAGACAACCACTTTTAGAAATGTAAACCTTTCAAATTAATACTTGGAAGATAAATTTAATTGTATATATATATTTTCCCCCTATTAAGAAAGTGGTTTTGAAAAGTCAGCAGGAGGTCATGGACAATGGCTTTGTTTTTCTGTTTATTCCCTTCTTCTGTGCTCTACTTTAGACTATTTACTAGGAGGAAATGTTATGATAAGGTGAACTGTTCCAAGAAAAATTGTTCAAAACCTTGCTATCTCTTCCCCTTCAGTAAAGGTTATCATTTTTCCACATCTTCATTCTCCAACCTGATGACTTTTATGACAAGCTGTCAACAATATCTGCTTTTCTATTTCTATAGAAGCCAGTAAATTACACTTCTATAATTTTTGTCAAAAAGGAAAGTAACAAAGACAGAAATACAAACTTTTTGGAATAATCTGTAACACACTATTGTAGGAGTACCCAAAACATGGATCATCTGTGCATAGTACGACACAAATGCAGAAAAAAGACAAATTTTCCCCATAAGCCTGGCCAGCAAATCTGTAGGATATGAAGGAAATAGACTTTATTAATCCGAAGAAAAGAGCAGGCAAAAAATTTGAATTATTTCTGTAATATAAAGTCCTTGTTTTCTTATGTTACAAGGCACTTGAGCTTGACAGTTCAGGACAAATGGGATATTAAGGAGAAATATCTTGATATTTTTTGACTTTCAAAAAAGAACACAACTACTTCTACCTTACCAAGCACTCCAAGAAACTGCATGTTATGCATTCCCTCAGCACACCTGACATGATCAGTGCTTACAGAATTCTCACCACCTTTCCACGTTTGATTTCAATACAGTATCTTTCATTTGATTTCAAAATGACTACAATTTGTTATAAAGGTATTCCTTCTCAACAAAAATCAAAAGAAAAATTCACAGATTTTTGTTTGTTTTTACTTCCTAAGGACAAGGCAATACAAATAATTAACAGCCTGAAGCGAAGTAATATGTTTCTCTTCATTAAAGAGAGAGAGCATGTAGGTTACCCAGTGCAATTAAAAAGCACGTCTATGTCTGCCCAGAAAGCGTGACCTCTCCTTGGGCTATCTCCCAAAAAGTTCATGTTATCCAAGTTATCAAAAGATCTATTAAATATGAAATATAAGCATTGTTCCAGAAACAAATATTAAAAGCTGGGAGGCCCTATTCCTTGTTGGGTGTCTGCATAAATTTTACCACCTTTTTCTCCATAAAATTTGTATTCTTTGCTTCGCAGTGTGAAGTGGCACAGCTGGGATAGGTTTTCTTCCTCATACAATGCTATGACATGCTGGTTAGCTGACCCTTTTGGAAAGTAAAATTTTGAGCATGAACATCCTCAGGGAAACACAAAATTAAATCTTGATTTTCCTCTTCAGCACACAAACCTCAATATAAAAATCTGTTAGTAATATTGAGTTAGTTTGTTCTGTTAATTGCTTATCAGCTTATTAAATAAATTTAAAAAAATAACAAAAATCATATTCAGGTCTAGTTAAACAATCTCTTCAAGAGATGTAGATAAATTTCCATATAGACTATGGTCCAATAACAAATGAAGGTTTCAGACATTTTCTGGACATGTCCTTGCACCTAATTGTGAGTGTCTTTATTTCAAAAATTGCTATTCAAGAAAAATATCAATGATGTCAACTAATCGAAGTTATTCTGACTACTTTGAATTTATACCAATACTGTTCTTTTCCTAGCAGTTAGAATACTTCAAAAATGGATTGAGAGGGTTTATCATGAATTTCAGAGAAAAATCCAGGCTGAACTCATGGTACAAACGAGGAAGTTTTACGTATAGTATCACTTTTCACTTTACAAAGGTAGATCTGTTGTACAGTGTTCACTAGCAGCTAAATTTGTTATTTGTTTATTTTATAAAGCAGAAATCTAAGGCATAAACTGAAATCTTGAGTTTATTTTTATAGAATAGTCTACAGGGATTAGACATGATCTCTTAAGAAGCTTTGATTATTTTTTTAAATGTGACTATATTTAGTAATGAGAACAAAGAGGAGGAAATTGAAATTTCCTTTTCAGACTTACTGTGTAATACCTTCTCTGACGCTTCTACATTTCCCAACAATGTGGAGCTGGGGAAAGTTCTTATTTCATTTGCCATTTCCTCTAAGGAGAGATAGTTTGCTGCTGCACTCTATCAAGATGCACATGGAAGGCAGCAGTATTGAGCATTTCTATTGTATGTCATAGCTCAAATTGAATTCTGTCCAAAGAAGCTGAGAAGCGTGTACTGCCATTTTGCTCACTACCCTCTTACACCTTTTCCTCTGTCAGCCTACCCACCTGAAGATGCATCTTTGAATGGAAAATTATCTAATTTGACAGTGCACCATGAGGAGATCTAGCAGACAGATAACTGACAGATTTCCAGTGTTTTTTCATATAATAGATTCTTTGCAGAATAATCTCAAAGCTCTGAAAATGGACCATCATTGAGTAGATCTTCAAGACTCCTCTTCAATATTTTTTTTCATATTTGAAAATTGATACAGTATTCTAAGGAATCACTGATGTGTTATCCACTAGTAGTCTTCTTCCCAGAAAATAAAATGGCTACATGTTTACATATCTCCTATGATACTATGTTTATGTAATTCCTCATTTACGATTTAGCACAGTGGAACTAAGAGTGAGAAAATATGGGTTTCTGGTCAGAAAACTCCAATACAATGGCATTCTATATCATTCACTGGGTTTTTGGAGGATTATATGAGTTTAAAATACTTGTAGGTGTGGAAGGATTGAAAATGTTCAGCCTATTATTTACAAAATGTCACTATTTTTCCTGGGCCAGTGAGATAATCTAAACTAAAAAGCGATTATAATCTCTTATTGGATACATTTTTTTATGGATTAAAATGTTTAGATTAAATAATCTATTGGTAACACATGGTTTGATACTAAAGTTCACAGAATTTAAACAGTTAAACAACTGCACAAGATGGCAGCAAAATTTCAAACCTGTGTAACATAACTGACCCTTTACTGGGAGGACTAGGTAAAAGAGTCTGGAATGAAGAAGTGAAGATGAGCCTCTTGCTATTGCTGGATGAGACTTTTGTCTTCCTTCCCATGTTTTTCTGTTTTACAGTCTAATGCCTAACAAATAACTAAACCACTATTATCTGGTGTCTTACAGACATCTAATAGTCCACAGGCCACAAATAGCAAGATGCTGTAGTAAAGTACATAAAAAATGTATCAATCAATTTCTAACACATTAAGAAATTATGTTTAACTCCCACAGGAGTAGAGAAGGTAGAACAGAATGCAGCTTTTTGTAAAGGGAAATGTTTTGAACAAAACTATGTACATATTCATTCTGAAATCCATAAATATCCAGAGAAATTATTGAATGATCTGTCTAGAAAGTAACAAGATGATAATAGAACAAACATTTTCGCAGACACTTGTGTCAAAACATATTGTCAGACCTAATTTGTTATCACATCTGTGATGTGATAACTGACATAGAAAATGAGGAATTTAGAATCTATTTAATACCTTTTGGCAAACATTTTTGCACTGAATTGTAGGTTTCTGGTATAAAATTTTAATAGACGACTGACATAATTCTCATAGAATCATAAATTCTTAGAATCATAGAATGTCTTTGCTTGAAAGGTTACCCCAAGAGAGTCTTAAGTCTCTCTCTCGTGAGAGAGGAAATAGTGAGAATTTTTCATTTTCTGGTTTTACGAAGATTTGTATTTCTACGTGTCCAGTGAAGACAGAATGAGAAATAACAATCTTAATTTGTAGCAGAAGAAATCTTGTTTGGAGGAACTTTCAGTCTAAGAGCAAAGCTGAGCACTAATTGATGGAGGCTATAAAATTCTCATCATTAAAATTGATTCAAATTAGACAGACTAGTCTAATCTAGATGTAGTATGTCCTGTCAGAGGACAGGAGAAGGAACCACAGACTCATGAAATCATTTTGTCATCTTACAATTTCCTTGTTTCATCCATCAATGTACCATGTTTTTCTGTTAAATCCTTCCAAACATTTAAGGTTACTAGTTAAAATAGATGTTGTGTGCTTGTTCTATGCGTAACTAGTTGGGAGCATACAACTCAGACTCTTTGTCAGTTCACAATGAGTAAAGATAAGAATATTCTGCTATTTAAAAATTTTATTGAATTTAAACATGTTTCTGAGATGTTGCCATGACTCTTGTTTTTTAATAGAACACATTTTATAAGATTTATTGAAATATATATTGTGAAGTTGAACTGCTGTTTATTGCAAAATACCTTTGCCCTCAATGGTACACTGTTTTATCTTGTTATGCTCTGACCATGCCTTCTGAAAAAAAGACTGCCATTGTTAATGCTCCGGTAAAAAAGACATCTGGAACATGTGGTAGTGTTGATAATATTTTTGTCAAAGTAATGTGCTTCAATTTATTTCATAGATTTTTCCAATAATTCATACTAGAATTTATTGGAATCAGTTTGTGTCCAGTTTTGTAAAGCAGAGATGTTGCTAGGTCAGTTGTCTTTACAGCTGCATGCCACTTCTGGAAATTAAAAGAGCAATAGGACAGAATTAAATTGAATTCATTTCAAGATTAGCCATACAGTTTGTTTGGTTTACCTTATTATGACATAATGGCCTGGTATATTAGCTCTAAACATGATCAAAGTTCTTTTACTTACCTAATTAAGACAGCAGTTTTCCTCTTATATTTAACAATAATCTATTGTGCTTAGTAGAATATGGTCATTTTCTTTTCTTTATTGCATTAAAGAAGCAAGTATTACTTAATATATATCTTTATTTCCATTTAAAGGGTACTTCTTAGGTATTTCTACCAATTATTTGATTATTTATTATGATGTAAAGCAGATAGGATACAAAGTTTTTCACTTCTAAACCCATCACTGACTTGTCATTCAGATCTTCTATGAAGATTTTTCTGCATTGTCAGAGCTGCAACTTGTTTGATATGCAGCCAAAACAAATACTAATATAAAAACAACAAAAAAATTATCTTACTTTTTCTTTCTTACTTTCTTGTTTTTCAGTTCTGCTAGGCAGATTATAATTTGCAGAATACAAAATGCATTAGAGACAGTAATACTGTTATGCATCATATTTCAGTGATCCCAGTTCAGTAAGAAAAATTGCTGAGATGTACTTCATAGACACTACACTGATTTCTGAGGAAGTATGCTATTTGGAAGTAACAGAAATTAATCAACTATTTATAGGGTCATAAAGTATTGCAGACTGGGAGATACCACAGGAGGCCTCTAGTCCAACCTCCTTGGTAAATCCATGTTGACTGTTCTCATTTATCTTTGTCACTTCTAGTGTTCAACAAAGGTTGTCAAGGACACCGGCTTCTTGGTTTTCCTAAGCAAAGTGAGACCAAGCACCACAGATTGTCCTTCTTCCTCTTTTTGGAGCTGAGTGTAGTAATGGCTTTTCTCCAGTCACCAGGGACTTCATATGATCTTTACAACCTTTTTGAGAATGACAAAAGTGGACCAACAATATCAGTTGCAGGAAGTACATTTATACAGATGATTCTCATAAATTAAGTATTGGAGGTAGCTTACTGGTTAGAAGCTGAATTGCACCTTGCATATACCACTGACTGTTTTGACTACTTCTCAAGTCATTACAATAGGAGTTCAGTTATTTGGTTCACAACTAGGAACTGAGATATAAAATCCTCCTTTAAATATCATCATTGCAAATGGCATTCCACTAATAGTGTCAATGAAAGGCAGTGGAGGAATTAGAATGTCACAGTGAATATTTCTTAGGATAACTAAAACAAAGAAATCAAATCCATTTGAGTAAAACAATTGCTTTGAAATTGACTGCTTTTATGCTACTTAGGGAACATCTGTCTTAAATTACTTTGATGTGAAAAATCAGGCATTCAAGACTATTCTGTAAAGCATCGGAGCATCTGTAAGAACATCATTTTAATCCTTTTCAGGGATCTTCACTCAAACACAGGGTTCTTACTTCTCCAAGATTACTATTATTTTTATTACTCATACATTTTGTCATCCGTTGTGCAAAATACATCTCAAGTAATCTTTCTCTACTTTTTACCACCACTCATAACATTTTATTATGGGACTCGAGCAGTATTGCTACTGTTTTAGTAATAATCCATTACAATCCACTTAATTTGCTGCACTTTCAACACTCAAATTCATATTTAATTAGTATAAAAATAGTCTGGAGGTTCTCTCACCTGAACCTCCACGATCAGCTTAGTCATGTAGCTGTTCTATAAACTTCACAAAGCATACAATCTATATCTTTAGGAGGGATAGGATACCGCATCAACATAACATATATAATCTGAGTAAATATGTTGCCAAGGGTGTACAGACTGGCAGTAAATCCTTCTGTTTTATTTTATTTTTTTTTACTTTTATTTTCTACAGGGAGCTGTAAGTACACAAAGAAGAATGTAAAATCAAAAAATAAAAATAGTAAAATGAACACAAAGATAAGATAAAAATGATTTTATTTTCTCATTAGTAAATGCCATTTATAAAGAAAAGCTTACAAAGGTTTTCACTCAAACTCTTCTTTACAGAGACTATATTTCAAATTGTTTTGTAGGCTGACCTTATTAGACAAAAACGTGAACAGTATAAAATTATTGATAGTCACTTCAGACTTATCCAAATTTCCTGTTTAAATCATGTTTATGTAATGGGACGGAAAGCAGTAAAGGTGATAACAGTTTTACCAGTGGTGTCCATGAGAAATCCCGAGAACAAAAAAGTGTAAGAAAAGATTAAATAAGTGGAAAAATGTGGAATCCCAGGCTAGACTGACTCTCATCTTTGTGAAGGGAAAACCATTTATTTGTTTGTAGGAGTCCATCAATTCAGATATAAGAAATATGGCACAGATATAAGAGGTATGGCATACTCAGATTAACAAACATATTTGGTAAGATTCCTCACAAAATGTTCTTTAACAGAGTAAATTACCCTTGGATAAAAGAGAAAACCACTGCATGTTAAAACAAACAAACAAACAAACAACAACAACAAAAAACTGGATCTTTAAAAGGAAGGAAGCAAAAGTAAGGAAAAAGAAAGACAGGCAACAGAGATCTGCATTCAAAAATGGCACAGAGAGCATGAACGAAGAAAGATTTGTCAATGACTGTTCAAATATTAAATTTAGGGAGCATAATATTAGACTGGCACTGGACATCTAAAGTGCAGGTCATCTGAATGTCACTAGGAAGCAAATGTTTCTGAAAACAACTTTGAATTCACAGAGAAGTTCAAAGATAAACAATTCATTGAGGGTTATTGTGCACTAGGATGAAATTCCTTGTTCTCAGAATTCTTCATCAAGTTTGTTGGAGCACGCTAGACATCATACCAGCAATGTTATTTCTGTTAGGCTTTATTTACAGCCTTTGATTTGACAGCTTTTATAATACGTTTATCAATCAGTGAATTTTGAAACTTGTTTTCAATTGTTCCTACAAGGGCAGAATCTTGCATTTGTTGGTTTTACCAAATTTTTAGATGAAAAAATAAAAGAATTATTACTGAAGTTTTTAGGTGTCACTATGGAATGCCTTGATATAAAATATAAAATTTTACTTTATATATACACTCTTGGATAGAATTCTGAGGTGGATTGGGTGATTCTACCCTTCTACTCTGCTCTTGTTTACCACCTTGAGTACTGCATCCAGTTCTGGGACTCCCAAAACAAGAAGGATGTGGAGATGGTGGAGTGGGTCCAGAGAAGGGACACAAAGATGACCAGAGGGCTGGAACACCTCTCTTACAGGGACAGGCTAAGAGAGCTGGAGCTTTTAAGGCTGGAGAAGTGAAGGCTCTGGGAGGACCTTATAGAGGCCTTCCAGAGCCTGAAGGGACTACAGGAAGGCTGGTGAAGGATTTTTTATGAGCATGCAGTGACAGGATGAAGGGAAGTTGCTTTAAAATGGAAGAAGGTATATTTAGACCAGATATCAGGAAGAAATACTTTACTGTGGGGATGGTGAGACACTGGAACAGTTTGTCTGGAGAGGTTCTTGATTTCCCCTCCCTGCAAGCATTCAAGGCCAGGCTGGATGGTGCTTTCATAGATTCATAGATTCATAGATTCATTAGGTTGGAAAGGACCTACAAGATCATCTAGTCCAACCATCCTCACACCACCATCCCTACCCACCAAGCTACTAAATCAAATCCCTCAGCACCTCATCTAAACGCTTCTTGAACAGCGCTAGGGACGGTGCCTCAACCACCTCCCTAGGCAGGCCATTCCAGTGCCGGACCACTCTCTCAGAGAAAAATTTTTCCTCAAGTCTAATCTAAATCTTCCCCGGCACAACTTGTGGCCATTCCCTCTTGTCCTGTCATTAGTTACCTTTGAGCAACACAGTCTGGAGGGATGTGTCTCTGACTGTAGTAGGGGTGCTGGAACTAGATGATCTTAAAGGTCCCTTTCAACCCAAACCATCCTATGATTCTCTGATTCTCTGATTATATATAGCAGCAGCAAGTAATTTAAACTTGGCTATATTCATTGAGGAGAAAATAAGAGGAACTCCAAGTAATGAAAATTTGTAGTACAGAAAGAGGTTTCAATAAATTCTGCCATTTGTAGTCCTTTTCTAGAGAAAACATAATGTTACAGATCTTAAAAAATGAAAGAAAACAAACCGCTTGAGGTATCTTTAGGTTTATGTACAAGTGGATAGACAATATCATAAAATGATTGGATCAGTGAAAAATTAGCCCAGTTCTACATTCTCTGATTCTGGGGTCATAGTCCTGAGACTCATAATGAATAGCCTCAAATAGAGTCTACTGTATCATTCTGATCATTTTCCTTAGTTTTTACATCTTGCCTGTTGCCATGAAATTGTGCATGCAAAGATAAAATATTTCTACCTTCATTTTGGCCAGAATACTCACATTTCAGCATCTTCATTGATTCCTAGCCCCTTAGTTTTTTACATAATAGAAGTTTCGATACAAATCAGCTTTGTCCTAAGTTTTTGTCAAGCATACAAACTTTGCTCTTTCAGCAAGTCTCTGAACAAATAAATATCAAAGTGCTCCTTTTCATAGTTTTCTGATAATCTCTGGACCTGAAATAATATTATTTTGATGATTATGCTTAGAAATTTCTTTTTGACTAATCTTAACTACTTTATTTCCATCTGTTTTCCTTAACGACAGATTTAGCTATCTTCCTGATACAAATTTCTTTTTTCTACTAAAAGGATGTGAGATGTCAGATATTTTCTGCTTTTACATTACTACTTCTGCATAATATTTAATTAATGAATTATTTGCATGCCTTCTACATATGTATTAGAATACTTCTCTTATGGTTCTGGAGCAAAACCTACTTTGATCTTTCTGGTGTTTATCATACCACCTTAGGATTTTCAGACCTGAAATATACCTTCTCTCCTTAGAGAGAGGAGATTCATAATATCATGAAATACTCAAAAAAAGGCCATGAAAGAATGGTTAGTATGAAAGTCAGCCTTTGAAGGAGTTCTCATGCAAACAGAAGACAAATTAAGAGCAAATTAATCTCTTTTATATCCCTGGAATGAGACAAAACTTTTATAAGTCTGTATGAATGCCTGAGATAAGTTTAACAATGAACTGTTGTTAAAGGTTTTAAAAGACCGAAGGATGCAAGTTCTCCAGAATGCAAGTTCACCATGTAACTGTATCTGAGCTTTAAAATATAAAGAAATAAGAAAGTGAGTCTTGATTTGAAATGAATATTCCTGTATGTAATTTATTTTTTCAGTCTTCATTGTCTTCTCCTTTCGGCCTCTGTGTTCAATTGATATTTTTATAAAAGAAGTTGGGGTATCCTCTGCTTTTACATAGTAAAATAAACAGTGCTCTCAGTCATCACATGCAAGAATAAAATCACCAGTTAAGGTCAGTACTGACATCCTATACTTGATATAGCTTTGATATTACGCAATTAAGAACACTAGTGAATCAAGAACTTTTTAGAAAACATTCAACTTCAAGTTTTGTTACATAAAAAAGTATATAGGATAGGAAATAAGACAGCTCTTACATTCACAATATGTCATCTAATCATCTAGAAATAACTGCAGAAATACTTTACTTTGAAATCCCTTTTCTTAACTTTGCTCAGCATAAAAATAAAAATTTAGTAAACTGTCTTTCACTGAAATGAAAATTAGCTGACAAAAATTTTACCTTTCTACTATTTCCCGTGTAAAAGAGTACATAAAGAACTACTGATACAGATGGCCTTCCGTATGAAAGGTGTATATAGACTGCTGAGTCACAGCCTGAATCACAGATTAATAGATAATGATAGATTGCCTTCACCTGTGCTCCCAGGGCTGGCTGGGTCTTTTCTTCAGGTGCTCAATCGGTGGTTCAGGTCACGACTCAGTAGTCCACATACACTAGGGTAGAACAGCAAAAGAGGAAGTCTGGGAATTGCATGCAGGTTTATTGCTCCCTTTGGGCGGGTATGTAGTTCTTATCTTCTGAGAACCAGATACAAACTGTATTCATACAGTGAATCATGAGTATTTGAACTGAACGTGCATAATGTATCACAGAGCATTAAATTTTTTTAGTACTTGTGCTACGTAACATTCTTTGTAAAAGTTAAAAAAAAAAAAAAAAAAAAAAAAAAGCTATTTGTGTAAAAGCTACCTGCAAAGTGAAATTAAAAAAAAAAAGAAATTTTGCTACTTGGAATGTTTTTTCAGTGCTGTCTTCCACCATATGCTGGTCAGAGTTTGCTTCTTTTCAAGCTGCAGTAATTTGTTTGGTTTTAGGGAAAGACTGTTATTTGCCACTTCCTTTCAACCTCCTTCTCAGGAAAGCACTTAAAGCAACTGATTTGTATAATCTGGAAAAATTCAGTCCTTTAAAATTGTTCCAATATAAATCTGTAGTCTGTAGAGTTAATGAGCACCTAAAGAGGAGATGCTAACGTGCATCACTAATTTCAATTCAGTTGTTTATATTTGTGTCTTTTATTACAGTTTTGGAGTACAAGCTGATGGAAGTTCTGCTGATGATCAATAAAATGGGTAGTTATAAGAATTTATGTGATCAATTATATAAAGCGCTCCTATAAGAGCTGTATAGATAGACTAAGAAGTGAGCAACTATTGTTACTGATTAAGTGTGTATGTGATATGTTTTAGATGATTAAATGTTTTTTAAAAAAATGAACTAGTTTTATTTGTGTCCCTCAAAGGTAAATCTGGCAAGTCACAGAAAGAAAAAAGATGCATCCAATTTCATCTTGAGATTCTGAAACATGAGCTTCATATTGAACAATAGTGAATTGTAAAGATCTCTTGATATAATTAAATGTTGGCTGAGATGAAATAACTCAAGATAAATTTTCACAAATGGATTTTATAAGAACGCAAAAAGAGAAATCTAATACAGAGTATATGAAAAAAAAATCAAAATACATTATCTAAATTTACCAAAATCATAGGAAGAATATCTTACAGTGCATCTCATAAGCATAGATGTGTCAAAGAAAATAATTTGGGAATAATAATTTGCACATACATAGTTTTCATTCAGATAAAACTCTGTTACAGTTTGCCACAATAACAAATATAAATGTGTTTGAACTGAAAGAAAAAAAATAGAATGGCTGAATGGCATTAATGAGTGCTATAACAATAAATGCAACTGAGTTCAGATTTTGAGGGAATTTGAAGGAAGGAATATGATGGTGAGTAGTGAAAGAGTAATAAGATGGCATTAAATAAACTTCCAACATAAATAATAGATGCGTGCTTTTTTTTATATCGTTAGTACACATTCTTACATTTGTTAAGTTTCTTATACTATTTGTATATTTTTACAAAGCTTTGATTTTTTTTAATGTATTTTGATGTGCCATTCACACACACACACACACAAAAAGTCTTAAACAGAATCCCAGCACACAGCACAAGTCTCAGGTATGAGTTATCAAAACAATCAGGAAGGTAATGTCAGCTGTTAAGGAAGTAAAAGCTGTTCTAGTGCTGTGGAGTTCAGAGATGATTATGAATGGGCACAGAAATGTCAATCTCTGCTTCATTAATGAGGATCACTGGGTTTGGAACTGTCAGAAAAGGTAGCTCTCCTGTCCTTGTTCTTTTACTAATTTATGTCCTAACCCAGACAATCTTGACACTTTGTTTGTTTTAGTATTGCTAGCTCCAGTTTCAGGGTGTCTTTCTTAGATCTCCTGAAACTACAATTTGTATACAAGAACTGAAGTTCATGCAATTATAGTTGATTTGAAAGCAACCTATTAGGATGCTTCTCCTGATAATATGTTTCAACCATCACAAGCAGTAGACAAATTCATAAATAAATAAATAAATAAAAGGAAAAATAAACCTAATCCAGACCACTGATTGATCTAGACATCTGATTGTTTCATCTAGCAGTCATTTCCTATGTTAAATGCAGTGACAACTTGTCAAAGAATCATAGAATCATTAAGGTTAGAAAAGAGATCTAAGATCTATCCCAACTGTCCACCAACCACCAATACTGCTCATTGTTGAAAGCCAGTCTGACAGTCTCAAAGGCTACATTTGTTGAGTATTTTTCCATTCTTCAGACGCAATAGCAGCTGCAACAATTAAGTTACAAAAATGTAATATGCCTCTGAACAGCAGATATGACTAAAAATACTGTTAATTATCTTATTTCATCCTTAAGGGATAAAAATGTACAAACCTCCATATTGTCTTTCGCAGCGAAAATCACTGTAAGAGCAATTTTCATCATAAGGCATCACAAGCTTTTTTTCTGTGTAGTCAGAAGGTTATTGTTCTTATATGCACTGTTTATATGTTGAGAAAATCTCCTTTCTTTTCATGCAATTATGACTAAGCTCAAGAGCTCTCTCCATGCATTCAACTTCTAAACTAATCAGAGGTGTTAGGCAGTGGTGCACATAGACTGTTATTCCTTTTGTTAAAATTCATTGCCATTAACGAAGTGGAACCTCCAAATTAAGGTCCTTGGATAAAAATATACTAGAGGGCGCTGCATTAAAGACCTTGTTCGCTGACTAATTCTGAAGACTTCAAACATCAGATCCAATAAGTGTTTTTTGTTTGTTTGTTTGTTTTGTTTTAAGAATAGGTATTCTCTGGTAAGCTGAAAAATGTGAGGTTTTTACAGTGTCAGAAAATGGTCAGATGACAACAGCATCTACTAGATAGTCGCTTGAGACAATATTTCTTACTGACATCTTATCTTGAAGAAAGACCTGCACTTTTCAACTGGAAGTCCATTTGTTGCACAGTTCACAAGGAAGTCAATACAAGTGATATTCCTATCAGGGCTCAAAAAATGAAACAGCAATCAAAAAAAATGAAGATCTTGGAAGGGCAAGTATCATATTTTTTGTTTGTTTGTTTTTTGTTTTAGCTAAGATGATTTACTTTAGGATCTGTTACAGGATTAAGGATTATTCTTTTCTCCACACTGCGCCCATATTCCAACCATTGATAACAGACAATCATATCACAGTTTTTTTGTCCTTTTCAAATGAAACATGGAGGCCTAACAATGCAGTATGAAGGCTGTCCTTAATGCAATAAAGAAACATATAGATAAATAATCAAAAAAACCAATCAAAACAAAACAATCAAAACAAAAAAACAAACATTAACTCGTTTGTCCCTGACTTTACAGCATTTTATCCTCTCTTCTGAACTTTATAATCCATGGTTTCCAGGTTTGTTAATATTGTCATTGTTATAAACCTCCATCATGCTGCCTCACAAGGAGAAAGCAGGAAATGAAGATGAAAGAGGACTTCATCTGATGTACTATCTTGAACTACTGAAACAGCTTGTTTTTCAGTAAGGTACACTGAGTGAGAAACCAGAGCATTCTGCTAAAGATTTAGGAGAATTTTTGATACAATCTTCAGGGATTTGAAGCATTGTAATAAGTTAAGACTGAGTGAACAAAGCTACAGGATGGCAAGGCACACTGGTAGAGAGTCATCTTTTAGTAACATTTCTCTCCTCTGACTGAGAAAAAAGGAGCTGATTTAAAGATAAGGGCTGGCAGAGGGATTGTTTTGAGACATTTTCTGCCTGTTCTCCAATCAGGCACTTATTCTGAAATCAAAAATGATAAATCAGAAATGATAAATCTTGCACTTGCTTAACGCCTTTAAAAATCCAGTTGCCTATCTCTAAATCTGCCTTTGCATCCCTAATTATGATTTGAAGATTGAAGTTTCAAAATGGCCATAAACTTCTTTGCCTCCTTAAAGTTTTGAGTGCTCTAAGTGTTCTCTATACAAAGACAAAAGCAGATTACATATGGTTTGACTAATTTCTCTTTCTTTTTCTTCTTTTTCTTCTTTTTCTTCTTCTTTTTTTTTTTTTTCTTTCAAGATACTACATATGGAAGCTTTCCTTTTAACAGAAATCCAAACTTTTTCTATCAAGCTTGCTTGTAAAAACATTCAGATCAGACCATTTATCATTATTTTTATTAATAGCTTCTGTTTACTTCACTCAATATTTATCTCTGTCAATGACTATGAAATATAGCCAGCCTCAAAGGTACCAAATGACAGAGACAAAGGCCAAAGGTTCCTCTGGTGGAAGTGGAAAATCAACACTAGTGATGCAGATGGTTCTCATGGTCCTAATTATCTTTTGCAAAATGTGATATTGAAGGCAATATGAAAACCAAAGCAAAGAGAACTTAAATAGAATCTCACAGTTGTCTTCCTTTGGAAAAAAAAAAAAAAAAAAAAGGTGACACTTTTTTTGGCATATCTGGGCCATCAACAACAGCAGTAACAATGCCGACAAGTGGATTCTTTGTAGTACATTCTGACTCTGGGTACACTTTCATTCAGGTGGATTTGTGTCTAGGTCATTTTGGACAGTCTCTAACAGTGGTACAGAGGTGTCTTTATCTGCTGAGCTGCCATGGGGAGTTAATTACAGCTTCAGGCTATGTTGTATTACTTCTACATTCATTTTTGCAGCTGGTATTAAACAGATATGAATGGGTTCAAGCTCTGGTAGAATAACTCACCAGTCTTTTTTGAAGTAACTATAGCCCTTAATAATGGGTCTGGACCCTGAAACCAGATGCCAAAATAGATCCGAAATCCTAATTGTTAAAAAGTATTTTTTAAATGGTATTGATGAAATTATTCTTTGTTTTATGACTGTTACATTTATAGAGGATTCAGACAGAGACAGCTATTTGGTCTGTATTGGATAAACACTTCCTAGTGCCGTTATTAGTGTATAATCATTGAATGTGTACTGTTTTGCTAAGATAGTTATCATAATATTTTATAATTGGAACTGAGCTGAGTTTTATATCTCTGCAGGATGCAAAGCATGCTCTCATTTATGTGAAATTTCATACTAATTGGGATTTTAAAAGGATGCTTTCTTTGATGCCTGCTTGCAAAATGATTTACTTCACATGGAAATTCTAAGTTTTTTATTTTAGATTTACAATAAACTACTCAGAATGAATTCCCATGAATCATACATTTTACTAAAATATTATCAGCAATGGAATTGGAATGGAATAATTTGACCACAGTATCACTACTAGAGTAACTGTAACTGAATTACTGGATTGGTTTGCCTGGGAAGGGCTAATTAGAATGTGCAAATAACTACTCTAAATTGTCTATACTCCTCAAACTATTATCTCTGCAGAGACTTGGCATCTCACACAGAGACTGTCTGGGAATCTCTTATCAGTGCACTGCACTATGTTCAGTAAAAAACCACACCATCTCTAAAGACTATAAGGGACCATATTCTCATTCACATTGCTGTTCCTTAAGAACTAATCAAGTTGCAAAAAAAAAAAAAATCTAAATCTAAGAAAGAGCTTCAGAAAGTAAATTTAAGACTTGATCCAAAGCACTGAAGAGACAACCAAATACTTGTTCTTTGGTCTAAGAGCTCATCCATATAGCTCCTAATATTCTCTACTGGTATTTGGGTCCCTAATCACTCAAACTCTGGAAAAATATCAGCAGACACAAAGATAAAAAAACTTAATTTTATTGTTTTTTTTTTTTTCTTTTAAGAAGGATCTGGTGAGTCTCTGGTAACACACTTGTGTTTCTATAATGCAGATAAACCAATGAGAGTGAAGATTTTTCCCTTTAAAAATATTCTACCATCTTATTATTTTCTTTCATTTAAAGCAGAAAGTAATTTAGACAGAAAACATATGGCTTCTTTTACTACATGGAGAAATATACCATCTGTGAATTTCTTAGAACAGGTTCTTAGAAATTACTTTACATTCATAGTTTTGGTAATAAACCAAAAATAAAGCTCCATTTAAGGTTTATTATGAATTTGCCACTTAAGTAGTTAAATAAAGTTATATTGATAATGAGATCTCTTGTACACTGTGCCTATATTTATTTTCTCTAGCTCTTTAACCCCTTAAGATTTTAATTCTTTCAAGCTAAATTTGAAGATATATGGAATAGCATTCAGCTCAAAATTAGACACATTTTAGTACCTACATGCAAGTGCCTTTATTTGAATGCAATACCTGAACACTGTTCAATACCATCAACAGAGCCTAGAAAATTACTTCAGCATAAAATAAGATCTAGATTTTCTACTTAAAGAAAATTAATAAAATAATTATTCAGAGGTTGATCAGACACTCAAACAGCTTGCCCAGTCAGTTTGTGGAGCATTCACCTTAGGGTAACTTAAAATCCAACTACACATGGTCCTGTACTTGTACTAGGTGATTTTTATCTGTACAGGGATTAGACTAGAGTTTAATTTCTAGAGTCTAACTTCTGGAGTTCCTTCCCCATCTCACCTATTCTGTGGTCTTGTGATTCTGTGAGTAACCTTGCCAGCCAGCACCAGTCACCTCTTTCCCTGCTGTTGAAATCATGGAAGCAGTAAGGAATCTAGAACAGTAAAACTGAAATAAAAACCTTGTGTTACAGGGATTTCAATGGGAATATTGATTTTTGTTGTTCCACCACTAACACGTTTTATTCAATCATACTTTGAAGCGATATATTTCATGGAGAGGACCCAATATGAAACCACAGAAGGACCTCATCCTCCACTCCTGTACATCTGACTGACCAAATGTCACAGGTCATGGCATCTTCCCACAACTCAGGGACTCTTTTATGTAGTTGAAGACAGTCTCTGTCTTATTAAATATGCATGCTTACATTTTAGAAACACCCATAAAATAAGGACTGCTAAGAAGAGTGCAAGTCCTGCAAATGACAGAGTGTATAGATCATAGACAGTACAGTCCTGCTTTAAAGTAAATGCTGAAATACTCTTCGCAGGGGACAATATGATGGCTTCAACCATCTCTTTGTTAATGATAGAACAAAAGAGCATAAACATATAGAAAAAAAAATATTTTGGGAAGAAGAATGACTGTGATTAAATCAAAATTAAAATAGCTACTAGAAAAAGGAAGCTGTGGTCCCTTTCAGGGATGTGTAAAATCTAAATCTCATATATACAAGGAATTTCAGTTCTAATCTATCTGTTTATGTGGTTATTTATGGAATTGGTAGTAGAGAGGTTAAAGTATTAATCCTGTGACCATTTGTAGTTTGATTTGCACCAAAAGATCTGCACTATGTGGTCTCAGCTTTCCATATGGCATAATAAAATCCATATGTAATATGAATAAAGTGGGCAGACTTTAGTAACTAATCTCTAAATGCCATTTCTTAGGGAAATATAGAACAGTTTCTAGAAAATGTGAGAAAGTGCAGAGAACTCAGATATCCTTCCTCTTTTACTGATTGACTCTACAGTAACAGTTGAACAAAAACAACCCTCCTATTTAAGTCTTGAATATTGCCAGTGTCATTATATTCGAAGTGGATAAGGGTGTGCTCTTTTGCAGTCTACTTTTGGAAGCTGAAAAGTCTGAAATCACCTCAGGCAGCAACACAGCTTGTTTGCTTCTTAAGGAAAAACCCAGAAATTAAGTCTGTTAATCAAATCTCTGAACTGATTGTATAATCTGCTGTTAGAAAGGTAGGAGTTAAAAAAAAAAAAAAAGAAAAAAGGTAAAACATGACATGCTAGAGCCTATATCTGTATCGGTATTTTAAGTCAGATTAGTAGAGTCCTTTTGAAGAAAATTCCCTGAATATATATTTTCATAATATTTGGATTTGTGTCTTCAAGTGATTCTGAAGCTAATCTCAAGTAAGGAATCAGTATTGAAGTCTTAGAAATTTTTTGAACCACTGAGTATTTCTACTGCAGTATAGAACTTATTAGTGTAGACATTGGCCCTTCTAAAAAGGGGATGTAATTGTGTCACAGCCTCATTACCACCTACACAACAATCTGCCATATGGAGTTATGTTCACGACAGCTGGAGTGCCACTTGACAGTTGTGGGTTGTATTTTCTTTTTCCCAGGAAAAAAATACAGCTGCCAGTAAGGTACTGTAAAGAGGGAATGAAGGTACTTTTAGGACAGAAAGTTAACAAATATGACTATGCAAGCTTTTAAGTTACAAGTAATAAAGTCTCAAGTATGATTAATCCGAACAGATTGTCATAAGTATAAAAATTCCATTACTTCCAGTGTAAAAAGGACTAGAACAATTAAAATTTTCATGAATATTGAAAATCAATTTTTGGCCACCTGGACTGTTACAAAGTACATGAGTATTTATTTCTTGTCTCTATAATTAAAAGCCATTTATCTAGCAGGAAGTAACAACTCATTTATCTAAATATGTATATGTATTTTATTGAACATTTTATAATGCTTTGTATTTATGTACCATTTCAAATCCAAGAGGGAACTTAGGAAGTTTTGGGAATAAAAATATCCTTGTGAAGTGAAAACATTCTCTGATACTTTAACAGAAAGTGTAACCTAGAATATACAGAGAATTTTCTTTTGAACATGTGTACATTTTTAAAAACGACTGGTTCTTTTAAATTAATGATTTGAATTGATTTCTTTTAAATGTATCTGTACAGGACAGATATGGATATGTTTGAGTGCATTCAGAGGTGAGCCTCAAAAATGACAAGGGATGGAACATCTCCTGTACAAGGACAAGATGAGAATGCTGGGGTTATTCAGCATGGAGAAGAGAAGGCGCTGGGGAGACCTGAGAGTGGCCTTTAAATATCTAAAGGAGGTCTGTGAGAAAGAAGGGGACAGACTCACATTGAATGTCAGACTTGACAGGGTTCTGAGCACCCAATCAGGCTATAGGTGTTCCACTCAGTTCAGTGCAGGGCAGTTGGAACAGATGACCCTTAAAGGTCTCATCCAACTCTAAGGATTCTATGATTCTATTAATGTAAATGGCACAAATAACCTCTTCAAAATATTTTTTTTTCCAAAAAATGATTTCTACTAAACTTAAGTTCCTGATGCAAAATTTTTTATTGATTTAACTTAAATTAAAATGTTTCATTCAGGTCATTCTGTGATTTAGACTAGCAGAAGCGGAATGGCTTTTAACTGAAAGAGAGAAATTCTTCACTCAGAGGGTGGTGAAGTGCTGGAACAGCCTGCCCATAGAAGCTGTGGTGCCCCATCTGTCTTTTTAAATAAGCAAACCAAATGTCAGGAAAATAAACGTGAGGAAAAACAATATGAAAGGAAAAGATATATAAAAATACTAAATTCTAAAAATAAAACAACATGTATAACTTCACTAAAATTAGTATTTATGGAAGGCAATCTTTCTGATTTGTTAGCTGGAACATCTGTTGAGCATGGCAGTACTGAAAATGATACATGTAAACCAAACAATTACTGTGATTGCTTTTGTGATTTTCATGAAGTCTTCTTTTGTATTTTTTTTTTTTTTGTTTTATTTTGATATGTAAATATTCAGTATCTGAGGAATGCTTGTTCTCAGCCTGTACCTGGAATTGTTGTTGAACTCCAGTGCAAGGCTTCTCTGGATTTTCTTACATGTAATAAGTTTGTAAGAAAGAGTGAAGGGATTAGACAAATTCTTGAAATAGAAAAGACAAAAAAATGAAATCCAGTGGTGATCCCCAAGTGTAATTATAAATTAGTCACTGAGCTATTCCTTCATCAGTGACATTTTGTGTAATTTTATCCTCAGTGAAATACCAAAACTATCTTGAAATCCATTTAATTACATTTAGTTGGCCTCACCTACATTAACATACACTAATGTGTGTAGAAAATTTGAGTATGAAGTCTCATCTTCCTAAGTCTAAGCATGATGAAAACTTTAATACATAGATTTTCTCAGTCATTTTTATTCAGTCTACAATAGTGAGTACTCTAGCCACAGCAGGAATACCAGTGCTAAATTAAACAAGGTTCAGGAGCCTTTAAAATATATAAATCTTAAACTGGCCCCTAACCAAACAATTGACTGGGGCAGACGGAAAGAAACATCACATTAGAGTACAAAGTGTTAGCATGAAAATACTTCATCTTTACAAGGGGAAATAATTAATTTTAAATTTAAGCTTTATTATATTTGTTTTTACGTATGTATGTTAATCATGAATATAGATTTATACATCCAGAATGCACTGCATATGCAGGATAGACAAGGAGAAATAAGAAGAAAGGGTTTCCAATCAGTTTCCAGTTTTTCTTGGCTTATATCTATTCATTTCCTGAATTCAAACTAGCTATATAGGTGTGTGTGTGTGTATGTGTGTATTCAAAGACATATTCCAAAAATAGTATCCAGAGAATTTGAAATAAATTCTTTCAGAGGAGTAATGCACAGAATGTTTTCAATGCACTTATGTAAATACTTGTCCCAAAAATCCAGCTCTAAGAACTTTCAGTCTTAGACAGCTTTAGGGGTATACCAGTATGCCTAAATGTGTCAATGAAACAAATGAAATGTGAATTTCTGAATAAGCTAAAAAACAGTAAATTATACATGAATATTGAAATATTCTTTATTCAAAATATCAGTGGCTTCTTTTGAATAATGAAAATCTCATGGAAAATAGAATTCCTAGAAATTCACACAAGAAAAACAATCAGTAAATTCCATCAGTGATTCACAACAAACAGCTCATCCTGCTATTTATTAGCCTATTGAACATCAAATGAATAACCTCTGTGAATAAATATAGGTGCATTTCTGTAAATAACTAGTTATTTTAAATTCCCTTTCTAACTTTCACCAAATAAATTCCTTAGTCTGTGATCTTTTGTGTGTTCATAAAGAAGCTATGGTCCTATCCAGGGTATAGGCTTTTGCTCTATTTATTGTTGAGTCTCTCTAGCTATCCAACACTAAATATCCTAGATTTTTATTTCACTACCTTTGTGATTAATTGCATAACTTCAGCTGTTATTTTTACCCAGAGAACTGTGGTGCCCCATTCTTGCAGGTGCTCAGGGCCATGATGGATGGGGCCCTGGGCAGCCTGATTTGGTGGGGGCAACCAGCCCACAGCAGGGGGTTGGATCTTGATGGTATTTAAGCTCGCTTCCAACATAAGGTATCCTATAACACTACAATACTATTTTATATACAGATTAGCTAATTATTTATTTTAAAATATTTTTGCTATTTGAAGAGACAATATTGCTTAGTGAGAATTGAGTTTGGTCAGGAGGGTTTAATAGACACAGAGAAAGATTCCAGTGTATACTCTAAAAAGAAGAGTTGGTCAGCAAAGCTAACTTGTGTATTATATTCATGTTAGCAGACTACAACGGAGAAGCAATCCCTGGGTAGGGATGAGAGCACGAAATACTGTTAAGCAGATGTAAATTGATTCTAGATACTCTTCATACCTAATAAAAATGGTTATAAATGTCAATGAAGTACTTATAACATGCCAAAGGGAATTCTTACAAAACCACTAATCCCTCTGGCTCTCTGGGGTCTGAATGGTTTTAGCAGCCTACTATGGATGTATGATATTTCTAGTATACAAAAGATACGTCTATATTAATACTAATATTAAATATTACATGCCACAAGTTACCAAGACATTAAATGGTAAAAGTTAGAAGCCATCAACATACATATTTAGGGATGTTTCAAATTACACTAATTCTATTTTTGTTTCAAACGTCTTTCTTGGAGCTCTCATACAAAAATCATCTTCTCAGAATTTCAATATAGTTTGCAGAAAGATAATTGCAAAAAAAAAACTATTTCCCTCTTCTTAAAATCATGCTGCAAAGTCACCTACTGTTGCAATGTGCTGGTCTTGAATTTATTTTGTTGTGTTATTCCTTTTACAGTAGCATTATTCTGTTCTTATCACCTCTAATTAATCCTTTCATTCTCATGAACTGTCTGCAACTCTACATTTCTTTGTTGCATGATCCATTTAGGGCATGTCTACATTTCACATGGAGATAAGAGAGTCATGGTCTTTCTATCCTCCCAGATAGCAGTCAATCAGAAATACATACCCACATATACAAACTGAGTCCCACTGAGAGATGGATTTCTTTAGCTTCAGTTTAGCACTCACACAGATTTGAATTTCAGACTGAATTTGGATCTTATCGTCTTCAAGGATAAGAAGAATGCCATCAATCTACGTTTAGCATTTATTTAAATGTATTGCTACAATATTCAATATTCTCTTCCTAAAATTAAGGCTTCCATAAGATTTAAGTCTACTTGAAACCCACTGCCCTTCTATGCAAAGACAGATTGTTGATAATCTGAACTCTGTCGACCATAAACCTTGGGTTCCTTATACAGTGAGCACTTCTACGTATATGTGAGAGAATGAAGTATTAGACTGATACCCTCTTGTCAGTGGCTCTTCCCATCTCTTTAATAGTACAGTATCAGGGAGATGAAGTACTGGAAGCAACATGGGACTTGAAAATTAAAAGCAATGAATGAATGGATTTATTACGAGTCATGTTTTGGATGCATGAAGGAACATATTGCATAGAATGCCTATAGTTTAATCTTATCAGTCCAATAAATCAAGGAAAGTGTAAGCATAGATAGAGTGATTAATAAGATGCCATACAATATTCCAAGTTTGTCTGCTGCAGCTACTACCTAGCACAGTAGCCAAGAACTCCCTAACAGTGAACTGTCAGTTTTACTGATATTGATCCTAAAATCACCTCTTGAGGTATTTACACTTCAAACTGGATATGTGTGTCAGTCAAGAAAATAAAAGCAGGCTCCCACAGAACTGGCTCATTTTCACTATTACTGGAGAAAGGTAAGAGTGAGAAACAAGGAGAAGTGATGTGTCCAGGAAAACTCCATGGGCACATCAGCAATTCAGGAAATACTGTTGGCAATTTAGAAAGTATTTGTTTTGTTCCATAAATGAGAAATAATATCATTCTGGCGCCATGAGAAAGAATTCTAGTAAAGACTTAATTTTTTATTTTTGATTTCACCTGAGAAAATCTACAAAATAAATTCACAAAAATAATGAATAGTCTCCATTTTCTTTAGAAGGATGATTCCAAACATTAGTATATTTCTTTCAAGTTCTAGATTGGGTTCTAGATGGGTGTATTTCTCTTCATTTATGGCCTGAAGTCTTGCAAGAAAGTATCTTCAGTGTGGTGATCCCACCAAAGATACTGCTAAAGCATCATTTCATGTTAGCTGGAATAAAGTTATCAAATCACTAATCCAGAAAATATGTACAGGGTGAGAATTATCTGAAGAAGGACTGCTTTTCTACATTATCCACTACGAAGTTTGTCCATTTCCAAAATTCTGATCAGAAACTCACAAAACTCCAAAACCTCACGCATTAGTTTCAGGTATTCCTTGTAATAATATACAATATTTCTAATTAACTAACAGGTAGGGAAGACATGGTTCTGCTTAAAAACTGAAAAACTCCTGGATGGTCATGGTTTTCCCTGGATGGGAAAGATTTTCAGAAAATGCAAAGACATTTCAGTATAGATTTATAGATTTTCTTGTATGGTCCGGCAAAAACAAGTGAACAATTCTGTTTCCATTCTTAGTCTGTCAAATGTTGCAATATTTCACTGCCTTTATCTTTTTCCTCTCATAATAATCTGTAAATTTTACTTGAATTTTTGTGTCATACTAACAGAAATCATTGCTTGAGCCTTTAAAATTCCTATGCATGTAAAACACCAAAGACAAAAACACGGTAGGTTCAAGTTTCATAGAAGTATAGTATTCTCTTTTTAAATAGGTTTTTGTTAAGCTTTTAATTAATCTTTTAGTTTTGTTCATGTTAACTTTCTATATATATTTCCTATTTTCCACTACAATGTAATTAACTGAGCTACACATTAAAGTTTGTATGCCTTGAAGTGCATATAAACTTTACAGGAATAAATAAATAAATAAAGTACTATGGATAACTTTTTAATAATCTAAGTTCAAAATTTAGCTGAAGTCAAAATAAAATGTTTAGAAGTGTTATGTGAAGAACAGAGAACAGAACTGAAATAAAATTGAGAACTGTCTACTTGGTTATTTTTTACAGTGAAGATCTCTGGCACACTTATATATTGAAAGTCTCTTGAGATTCTGGTCACCTCATCTGAAAAGGAACACACTACCATGAGAAGGCTGAAAGACATGCAAGGCTTCCCTGTGAAAATGTCTAATTGATTGTGACTATTAAGCCTACAGAAAAGATGAATGAAATACATCAGAGATCCATAAAAACATGAATAATATAGAACAAGTAAGAGCTTTGTGTTTTTGATGACATGGAAATGAGGGAACATAAAACCTGATGCAAAGAAAATTTTCTGAAATGCTCAAAGGAAATGCCTTTGTTATTCAATGCTTAAGTGGATTGTTGATCCTGTGGCTACTGCATGCTTTGGAAGCCAAGAGTATAAATGGACTCATAAGATGATTGAGTAAGCTAATGGAACAAAGGTCCACTGAGGACTACTAAACATGATGGTCTGATTGCAGCCTCTGGCTAAAGTTCAAGAGATCCTGAACCAGAGATTGTCGGAAACTAGAATACTGTAATCTGAAAAAGTGTCACTCTGTGCATACTCTGTTCTTATACTCTTTCCCTGAACATCTGTTGCTGGCCAGAATCAAAGGTGAGCCTTCAGCATGATTTAGCACTGCTGCTGTTTCGTTTAACATACATAAAAGATTGAGAGAAAGAAATGATAAAAAAAAAAAAGAAAAAAGAAAGAAAGAAAAAGGAAGAAAAAAACATAACTATAACATCATAGGCACTTTGGAGGCTTTTTTAGAGAAATTTACTGCCTGGAGTTGAAAACTAAGTTTCATATACAACTCTGATAAAATACAGCATGCTGACCCAAGTGATTTTTAAGTCAAAGCATTTAAAATAACAGTTCTGTGCCAGCTTTATTCCATTCTAAGCAGGAAACTTCAAAGAAAAGTGACAAAAATTATATCAGCCTGGAGATTAGCTCTAATTCCTTCAGACAAAGGAAAGAATCTGCGTCTCTTGTTCCTTAGTTAGAATCTCTAGCCAGTGAGCTAGCAGCAGTAAAAGTGTCAGGTATGGTGTGTGCAAAGCTTGCTATAGTAAGTGTGGCATGAATAACACAAAGACACAGCTACATCATGGACGCCAGGGGGAACAAGTGAAGAAGCCAGGTTTGCTCAGATGCCAAATTTCACTCTCCTGGAAAATGCTGCTGCTGACAGCAGTTTTTTACATGCTTGAAGTAGTTCCAAGGTTAGGCACTAGTGAGAGCAGAACTCCACTTCTGAATGTACAGATGTACTTCACAGCTAACATAGAGCCACCAGCCCCAAAGGTAGTTGACAGCAAAGCCATTCCCAACATGTTCACTTGCCACTCCCAAGCACCACCTGGAAGCTGTTAGAACTTCGATGTCTTAATATTAGCCTCACTGTCTTTAAACAGAAATTAGGTGCTGATACTGTCTTTGCAAAGACAGCTGCAAGTCACTGCTAGAATAATGCCCATCCTGGCACTTTCGTGAAATACTATTACTTACTGGTAAGTGAGAATAAACAAAAGGAATTAAAAAATATTGCATCTCATGACTATGCATTCAAGAGTTATTATGAAATACTTGACCTTTCAAGCTGGAACCCTTTTGAATCCAGAGTGTAGGCTATTTTTATATCACTACACACAAATTTATATCACTAAAAGGTAGGTCAGTGGCTCTTAGTCCCCAGTGTATCAGGATGACACTTTGAAGCTTTGATTTCTGCTTGTCAAGTCTTTTTCCCATGTAGCAGATAATATGACTTGACATTCTATAAACTTGTCTATAAACCTTCACATCCTACAGCAGAGAAGCTCCAACTGTGCCATCATTATTCATTTGGGCATTGGCAGTTGCTTCTTAAAAATAAAGGCATAGTAACAAATAATACCCACCAGAGAGCTACTTCAATTGGCTAGGATATACACGTCCTGAGAGATGATGTCCCAGTTCAATGCATCACACAATACAAATTGTCATAGCATTAACACTATGTTCCATGATGATTACTTCTTCATATATTAAGTATTCCTCTGTTTTAAGCTTGCCAGCATGTAAGTCTAAAGGGGATCCAGGTCTACCACACATGCACTTCCGTTAAATGGCTAGAAACATAATGCAGTAGTATAAATCAGATATAAACAAAAACAGGTGACTTCAGTGAAGTTACACTGAATCTACGCAGGCTTGAAAACAAATACCACTGAATAGTTTGGAGTTCATAAGGTTAATTAAATGAGACAGATCCACAGATGTCAGAAGCTGTGTAAACTGAAATTGATTCAATCTGCCTTGAATTATAAAAGTAGTTGTCATACATTTCCAAATGTCTGTTACATAGATGACAGAGGCATGTAAAACTTAAATAAATGCAGAGAATCTTTCTGTTAAGGAGACTATCTGTAATAGTGTCTTCCCTAAAATTTGTGTATAGCTGGAATCCAACTATGATGTTCATATTAGCAACATTTTAGGTAATTATATAGACAGAAAATTATACTTATTAGAAGTTCTTGCAACCCCATTTATAGCTTTATCTCACTTTTCCTTTCTGCCAATACCTGACACAGAGTTTTATGTCTGTCTTACAGGGACAAGCTGTTTACCATGAGAGCTGCATCAGTACTCTAAGCTTCCTCGTTTCACCACTAAAATATAACAAGAACAATGACCTTTTCCCAAGAAAATAGCTTTCTGTCTGGAGACAGACCCTCTCAGAGTAACAAATGTTCATCTGTGTTATAGGACACGTGGAGAATGATTAAGTGGACTAGATTCTATTTCCCATTTCTTCTTTTAATGGCTGATCATTCTACAGTTGCACACATTTAGTGAGTAGCACTTGAGAGTCTGTACATTGCATCTCCTGAGATACTGTTAAACATAGAACCAAAACATGAAACTAAAGTTTTAGATTTATAGCTTGAGATGGGTGACAAGTGAAATAGAACACTAAACGTGTCTCAGCTTCTGCCACAAGAACCAATTATTGCATTATAAGACCTGAGTTGCTCATCCAACATTTGATTAATCTACTGGCCTTTTCTGTGCCCCACCTACAAGTGAGGAAATTCTGTTCTTCACCTCTGTGCTCCAATGAATCCAAGAAATCAAAGGACCTTCCTAGACACCTTGATTAGACATCTGCTCAAAGTAGGAACACAATTTATTTATCTTATTTCTAATGGATTATCTTAGTGCTATGTTGTCACATTCCATATCTCATTTACAAGTCTGCAAGAGCTCAGAAGTTTGAAAAGATTGTCCTTAGTGATTTTAATAATTTAATGTTAACCTTCTTGTTGATGATGTAGTTTGCCATGTGATTTCTTTGCTGTGTGTAGAAGGTGCTTAACTCTCCTCATGTCCGTGTTTTAAAGTTGTTTAAATAATATGAAGAACAATAATTTTTACTTCAGACAAATATGATTATATGTATATAAGTCACCATCTTACTCTTGAGCTAATTCATTTCCAGGCCTAATCAAAACTAAGTAAAAACACTGAGTTAATAAGAATAAACAAACCACAGCATTTTACAGGTGCAGAAATATCAGCATCTGCATGGGCCCATGTATATGTATTTATGCCTACAAAATGCATAAAAGCATCCATGTATATACAATTACTTGAAAGTAAGTTCTATCGGGGTGGGTATTGGTGTTTTTAAGGAGACAAGTGATGGAACATGAGGCAATGACCTCAAGTTGCATTAAGGGAGGTGCTGATTAGATGTCAGGAACAATTTCTTCATGGAGGGAGTGGTTAGGCATAGAAACAGGCTTCCCAGGGAAATAGTGGGGTCACCATTCTTGGAGGTATTTAAGTGTATGACTCACTTAGGGTCATGATTTAGTGATAAACTTATAGCATTATGTGAATGTTGGACATGATTATTCTAATTGATAATCTATTCCCAACCTAAATAATTCTATATGCATATATGCACACACAAAAACCATTCTCAATAAAAGTGTTGAGAGGTCAGAAATATCAGAAGAAGCATATTCTTCAAATACATGTACATATATTTTTATCACATGTCTTTCCCCCAAATCTTGGAAATAACAGAGTGAACCACTGGTTCAGTTGAGAATGCCCATTTTTATGCTTTTGAGAAATGTGGAGATCTGATTTACGAGGATATCAGAAGCTCAACATGATTTAAAAAAACCAAAACAAAACAAAACAAAAAAACTGTAAAGCACAAACAGCAACACTGTTTTGGCCAGAATGTTTCCAGATAGGTACAAATTTGAAAGAGTTATTTGTATAACAAAGCAAATTTCTTTTTTTCATGTACTGGACATGCTTCACATGGAAGGTTTTTTTTTTTCTTGAATATGAGTACTTATCTCATGAAAGGACTCCAAGTCTTTTCAAATACAAATAGTAATATGATAGTAAATATACAAATTTCATAGAGACAATCTGAGGATTATTCAAGAGAGTTCTAATGGCATTAGACCTAGTTATAAGGCAGAAAAATAGGGTATAATTCTTACCTATATATATTAACCCTTGAATATCCTATACTACTGGTAGCTGTTAAAATTCTACATATTATTCTGCATCAAGTAAGATATTTAGTAACCCATTACCTGCTCTGTTAGCTCATGATGAATGATGCCTAGAGTTCCTGACTTCAGATATCCATACTGGAATCTGTCGTAGAACTATGAGTTTCCTGCATACTGCTGATATCCAGAATTTCTTTTATGAGATCTCAAATTGTGGACATAGAGTGTGGACACAAAAATGTACAAATGTGTACAAATGACTTAAAAAATGACAACCGGCAGGAACTTGCTTAATTTGGTCAGAATCTCATGAAAAAAACTGATGACTGTGTTAAAAATTAAAATTGGAAACTTGGTGAATGGATCTTCACTAATTCAGAGCATGTGTTTTTCATTTTCTGTTACTTTTGAACGGAATAAGATTTCATTTCAAACTAATAGAAAGAATATTAAATTTACACACTAGCCTACCTTTCTTAAAATATGACTGTACCTTTAGAACTCTTCACATTGATCATGGATCTCCTCTGCTTGCCATGCATTTTTAATCAGAATGTTAGAAAATGATCTGTCACTTTGTCCATCTCCTTCAGCAGTATAGGGTGAAATGCATCTGATCTCATCAAACCAAATGCATTTGACTTCTATAATTAGTTGCTCATCTGTTAATTTCCTACTGTTGTACTTCTCAGACTAAACAAGTACCTGCAGAGCTCACGAGACAGGTTTTCCTCATAAAGAGTAGTGTAAGGAAAGGTTTAGTATACTAAATCTGTCAATAAAATATCTTCCATATTTTTCACTGTATCCATTTTTTTCCCTAAAATTCCTATTGTGACTTACATATTTGCAAAATCCTGTTATAACCCTAATCATTCATCATTATAATTACCTCCAAACATCGCATTTTTTATTTTGTCCTACACACTCAAGCAATTATTTCTGTGTGTTTTTTTTTTTTTTTTTTCTATATGTTACTTTTCCACATCTTGTAACCTTATTTTTTTCTCACTGAGTTCATTGAGGGGCTGCTCTCTTAGCACAGTGAGTCTTCTGATAAAATTCCTGGTTTCCTTTGCAGGAGGTTTTATTGTGCCTGAGCTCTCAGTATATTCTTCTCTGGGCAGCCTTCTCCTTCAGAACAGTTTCACAGGGGGCTCTCTGCAGATATCACCTGAATAATCCAAAGTCATATCCTCAGAAGTTCAGAGTCCTAATTCTGTCATGCATCAGTTTTTTGCTTTTTTTTTTTCAAAAGCTGAACTCAGTCATTGGTCCAAATAGAAAAAAGAAAGCTAGCAGGCCACCTGCCCAGCAAGGTTAGAGTAAAAATCCTCTTACCTGAAACAAGAGCTCATGATCAAAACAAGATGGGTCAGATGTTTTCTACCTACTGACCATCAAAGAACTACTTTTCACACAGTGAAAGAAAAAGTGAGGTTGTTTCATATAAGAAAACTGCATTTATGGGGAAAATGATGCAGAAAGCTATCAAAATTCCCAGAATGTAATTCATAATCAAATGTAGCTTTGCTGGCTAGAAAGAAAAACAGAAGTATGCTATTTGTAACAAGTTACAGTGTTTGAGGTTTTTGATAGAATTGGTTTGGGGCAATAAATTTTCTGCAAGTTTAAGTTATAATAATGATATAATTATGGTAATATTGTAATAATTGCTAATGTAAGTTTGATGTTAATGCAAAGAGTGATTTGTGTAGGTAATAAGAATTAGACACCCTAATGTATTGGTCTCAATATGTGTAAGAAAATGTTGCAGAATTAATATGTAAAGTAGATAAAATGAGGCATGTTTAAAGGAGTGATTCTTCAGAGTTTTCCCCAGGGCAGTTTTTATTAATGCCAGACCACCCGCTACTGCTAGGCCATGTGAAAAGGAAAAAAGATAACAAGCTGAAACCCTACTGAAAAACAGACACTTTAATTTTAGTGATAAAGGATGTTAACTCACCATACTCCTTCTGAATTAAATCTGTGACTGTTTTTGGGAAGCTTAGAGAGATTGTTTAGAGATGAGTCTAACAAAATCAACAGATATTAATTGGGTTTCATCAAACCAATCGTATATGACAGTTAAAACTCCTGCTTTGCCAGTAGCAACTCTCTAAGGTCTACACACAGGATAGTGAAGCTCATATAAGGGACTCTTTAGTACTACTTCTTCCATTACAGATGTTTGATAGATAGATAAGAGCACATTCTCCTGCTTAGTAGAAGACACATATCCAGGCTTCTGAGGTCTTCTACATAAAGCAGCCTCCTTCCAAGCTGTATGTGGTTTGGGTAAGTAATACTCTTAAGGTTTTCTCCTTGAAAGCAATATGTAATTATAGAATTATCTTCATGTTTAGTGAAGTGGGAACTGGAATTTAACTTTCCAACTGGTTGAAAATCCATCAAGCCATGAAGTCTCTCTGATGTTCTTTAAACTATACATGTGCATTCATACATACACAGACATACACACATACAGTCATGGATAGGAACTTTTCTATAAATAGTGAATAAAGGAACTCTGCAGAGATCTGTCTCAAATTACTGTTTCAAACCAAATAACAGAGGATCTTCTAAACAAACAGTAAAATAAGCAGAAATCTGTTGGATACAAGCTAATGCCTGCTGTATTGCTTTCCCTGTCTTGCTTTTTGAAGTCTTTTCAACAAGCACAAAGTTGGAAACTTTTTAAAAATGAGGTAAAATGTGTCAGTATTAGCATATAAATTTAGCAACTAGCTCTGTTGCAGGTATAAACATTTTTCATCTTTTTAAACAGATGCAGACTATTGAATTTGATTTAATAATATTGTTCTTTTAATTGACTGTATCATGTTGATAGCATGCTGTGCTTTAATATTTCATAAGTTATAGATGTTCTGTATAGTACACGAGTTCTGGCACTCTAAGGATAGCTTAAGGCAATTTATGCTGAGATGTGAATAAAACAGCCCATCACAAATACCATGAATGCTTGCTGGAGCATTGTTATGGCTAAAAGGAAAAAAAAAAATCATTTTAAAATATATTTTTATAAAGCATAATTGAACTGTTATAAATTTAATTTAATTTTGCTAGCCAAATAAATAATGTCCAGGGTTTGTTGTTTTCTTTTTTCCTAGGCCAAAATTAGTTTTTAATAAAGTAGTAAAACATGTATCTCATTATGTGTTCAAATTTTATTCTAGACAAAAAATAAAAAAAATTGAAAGTGTTTTAATATAAAAGTAATAATGCAGTATAGGAGTGGAAACATTTTATACTGAATATATATTTCATTGCATTTTTAGCAATTTGACTAAATATAATGTTGGGGAAGATAGTTTTAAAAGTAAAAATTCAAATTAATGTAACCTCCCTTTAAAGACTTTTAAAGGTCTTACGAACAAATTTAAAGTGTTAAAAATAAATGAAATTGAGTTCCTTTCTAAGTATATTATTTCCTCCATGTTTGTAAACTCTTTGGTTTTTTTTGTTTGTTTGTTTGTTTGTTTGTTTTTTGTGTGGGAAATAGATTTACTGGGAAATATCTAATATTTAATCTACACTTATGCTTCATCTATGATTTGAGCATTTTAGAATGTAATTGAATTTCTTGAGTCTCCTTCTCTGGAGATATTCAAGGTCTGTCAGGACACCTACCTGTGCAACCTGCTCTAGGGAGCCTGCTTTGGCAGGGGTGCTGAACTCAATGATCTCTGTAAGTCCCTTCAAACTCCTACAGTTCTGTGATTCTGTGATTGTTGCACGCAAAAGCCATTCCCATGCCCACAAGCTGTAAAAGCAGCTTTGGTCATTAGTTCTGCAGAACAGTGAAGCACTGCATGTAATTGTACACAGAACACCAGCATGCATCATGATGACAAGAGAAGGTCAAACTAGTCTGACATGCTTCTGGTTGCAGAGACCTATCTTTGATTTTTGATTGCGTGTCTTTGAATACCACAGCTTTTATATTAATAGAATTAATGGTTTCAATTACATAATAGAGAAAGCTATCTTTTAAAAAGATACATTTTCAGAAATAAAATGTTGCTTTTTAAACATATTAACTTAACTACTCAACTTTGAAACTGTTTACTTTCACTCTGCTTTTTTCTGGTTAAGCTTGGTTTCCAGGTAACCACGTAGAACTGAAAATGCCAATAGTGATTACAAAGGAGGACTACATGCAGTGTGCTTTGATCCTTATCCTCTAGTGGTTTTCATCATTAATTTTTATGTGACATGTGGATAAATGCCTCTTAATTTTCTCTCTGCCTTGGGGCTTCAGAGGTGTTCTGGAAATACTGCATGTTTTTGAGTGCTGACATTTTAAGCAAGACTGGACAAAGCATTAAAGAAAATATGGACCAAAACCTTTTCTGTTGAGTATAATGAGATCCAGTGATGAAAAGCACTGTAAAAGAGCCAGGTGTTATTTATTAGCACAGACAGGGACTATGATACAACTTCTGATACTTATTATTTTAATCCCAGTTACTGAAACACCTGTAGAAGTTCATTTGCAAGTTGCATGAAATTCACTGCACTTCACAAAAGAGAGACTTAACAGAGAGCACAGCCAAAAGACCAAGCAGATTCCTGCTGCTTCCTTGCTTAGGAACTCAGAGAAAGAGCTGAGATGAAGAAACATTCACTTGTGTGCTATTCACATAGACATTCTCCTGAGGTTTCTGGATATTAAAGATAGGAATACTGCAGTGGTTGATGTTACAAAACACCATGAAAAACAGCACTCTTATCAGGCAACTACAACAAGACACAAGACATTCTGGGGAGTATGTCAAAGAATAAGAAATCAGAGCAAGACAGGAGCTTGGAAAGTGATACCATGAGGAGCATCTCAATGCATCTTCAGCAGTACTTCTCAATAAGAATGTCTCAAAGGTGAAGGATAGATCAAAAGATATCATTCACAAAATGTGCATTTGCTCAAATAAAAGCACTGGAATTTGTTTATGAAGAAGAATAAACTTTCAATATGTAACCTTAACTTCTCGTCATATTATGAGGAAGAGCAAGTATACATAAACAATGCCTGACAGGATTTATCATGGATGTATTTTGCAGATATTTAGCTTTGTCTACTTAGTTAATTTTAACTAAAAGATAAATTAGACACTATATTAACTTTAACACTATCTCAATAAATTCACACTTTTATAGAAAAAAAAAAATTATAAGAAAATATTAGAATTAGCCACAGATGTTCACAACTTTGACTAAAATCTATTTTGAATGTTTTTAATGGTCATTAGTCAAAATGATTTGATTCTAGACTCCTTCACTGTGATGGCAAAAATTAAGATTGACTGTAAAGTGTGAATAGCACTGTTGTATCTAACATCCAAGACAGACATATGCAAAATACTCCAAAAAGAGAACATTAAATTAAGATATTGCCAGATGAAGACAAAAAGTTGGGAAATACCAGAACTCAGGTTTTAAATGTTACTCCAAATTTCTGCACATGCACTATGATAACCATCTCTATATGATCATAATCTATTTTCTTAATCAGCAGGTTAGAGCAACTGGACAAGAGATGAAAATATGAATGTGACTTTCCCAGAATCACAAAAGAACATTTTTAGAATTCAGTTTAATTTAGTAGTATCCAGCACTCACTGTTATTAAATCTTCTATCTTTCAGCTCCTGCTTCATTAGCTGCGTACCTTTAATTTCTGAAAAAAATTACAGTGGTATCCCACAGTCAACAATTTCTTTCATTATAAAGCCTGATTTACAGTCTGTGAAGTGAGAAAGAAAAAAATGCTATGATAAAAAATCACAAGTGCTAATGTAATTATAGATGGTAATACTTACATCTAAGACAGACTAATTAAGAGTGCACAGGCAACCTTAATTCTGACATTTTTCTAACTTCTGAATAATTGACCTTGCAATTTCAACACTCCTCATGTATCAGTTATAATTAGTTTTTAAAAACATGAAAAAAAATCACTGTCGTTAAGCAAGAAAATATAAAAAGAAAAGAAATCCTTTTCTCTGCAGCCAAGATGTGTTTATTTCAGAGTCAAATCCTTCAGAGCTGCAATAGGACATGCTACATAGTTGCTTCCATTAGTACCTCCCACTTGGGTCAGCCACTGGAAAAAGGAATTCACTAACTGCTGGCAACAGTGCAGGTAAGAGTCTCACCTACTGGAGAGAAGGCCCTGGATGTCCCGGTTGACATCAAGTTGGCCATAAGTCAGCAGTGTGCCCTTGTGGCCAAGCAGGCCAGTGATATCCTGAGGTGCATTAAAAAGAGCATGACCAAGGTCAAGGGTGGTAAGAGGGTAGTGGTCAATAGCTCAGTGATGGACAACAGTGGTGGCTGGTGTTCTTCAGAGGTCAGTACTGGCACTACTGCTCTTTAACAGCTTTAACAGTGGTATCGAGTGCACCCTCAGCGAGTTTGTAGATGACATCCAGCTGTGTGTTGCAGTCAACATATCTGAGGGACAGGATACTATTCACAGAGACTTACACAGGCTCAAGCAGTGGGTCCAGGTGAACAATGTGAGGTTCAACAAATCTGAGTGCAAGTTCTGTGCCTGGGTCTTGACAACCTCCACTATCAACACAGGGTGGGAGACAAAAGGATAGAGTACAGTCCTGCTGCAAAGGACTTGGGAGTACTAGTAGATGGCAAGAAAGAAAACTGAGTCGTGTTGTCATGGGTGAGTCTTGTGAACAACTAAACGCACACACAGCTATTTATTCACTCCCCTCTCCCACAGTACAGGGGGGAAATAAAAGGAATGCAAGAGGGCTTGTGGAAAGAGATAAAAAGATCTTAATAGGTAACATTTCATGCACAGGGATAGTAAAAGAAGGAATTCATTTGTGACATGCCATCAGTAGGCAAATATCCAGTCACTTATTGGAAATCTGGGTCACAGCATGCACTTCAGTTGCTTGAGAAGTTAAATGCTGTAACTACAACATCTCCCTTTTTCCTCCTTACCCTGATATTTTACTGCTAACCACAGTGTCCTATGGTTTGGTCAGCTGTACTGGATCTGTCCCATCCCATCTTCTTGCCCACTCCTTGTCTGCTCTCAGGAAAGGTGGGAACAGGGCAGTTTGTAAAAAAAGCCTTGAAGCTTCATGAGGACTGTTCAGCAACAGGAAGATCACTGGTGTTATGAACACTGTTTCAGCCACAGATGCAAAGCATGAACCGTATGGGCTGCCTTAACTCTTATAGCCAATTTTGATTGAAGACTCAAATTTTCTAACTCATGTTGCGAATCTGTTAGAGTGCTATGAATTCCCACAAAAGTTAATTATAACCTGTGATTTTGTAAATGAATATTTATGACTATGAAATAAATTGTGCATCTTCTACTTGAAAACCAGCAAAGAAAAAAATAAACACAAACCTTAGATATTTCTTATAATTTAAATATTGAGCCTATAAAGCTGTATTAAATAAGCTAATTTTTTTAACTTAATGACTTGTCAACAGTAAGATTAAGGAGATAATAAAATAACATCAAATGACAGAATTTCTATGACAAAATAAAATACCTTCAATGTATACATTTTCCTAACTTCTGTCTTGATTAGATATTTTTTTTTATTATGGGCTCTAACCCCTTTGGTGCTTTATAAATTATGTCTCTAGTGACAAAAACAACAGGAGGCTCAGGATCCTCAGTGTGGGTGACAGCAACAGAATAGTCATTTTTCTTATAAGAATAGCTTTTCTCACAGATTTGCTGTTCCTTCGGGCTCTTCTCTGAGTGATAACAAATATGGTTCATAAAATTGGTAAATTTTGTTATCTTCCACATCTCCCAATCTGTGACAGTTTAGGGTCTCCTCAGCTTCTCCACTGACCTGTTCAGATCAATGTGTGATTAGCAGAATTGCTGGGTTTTGGGAAATGTATAATGTCTCAGACAACAGGAAAAACATTCCAGACTAGACTGAAGAATTGTGTTTGACAGTAGGAAGTGGCAGCTGATTAGACAAAGTCTGAGAGAACTAGGCAAGAATCTTATCTAATATATTCTACATGTTTTCTGCTCTATCTTCTCAGCTTCCAGTAGAATATTTAAGGATTTCTGAAGCCAGAGATATCTCGTTTGCAAAAGCTGTGATGCATTTCTCTTCCATGTGTTTGTCTTATTACTTTTTGAATCAATTTGCACTTTTGACATCTGGAATATTGTTTGGCAGAGTTCCACAGTGTATATTTTCTGGTAAGAATGTATTTCTTATTTGTTTCTGCCTGTTTGGTGATGATGTTGTTCGATGTTCTTAGTTCTTACACTGCTAGACTCAAGGAGTGTTTTCTACTCTATATCCTGTGGGACTTGATGTTCCAAGTAAATTCAGTTCTACAAGAGTTATATATTTCTGAACTATAATTTAAGTTGCCATATCATTCTGCTACAATGAATACAGCTCTTTCCCAGAAGACCAGATTTATGTTCAAGAAAAATATTTTTCAGTGTTTAAAATAACCTGCTTTCAAAACATGGAAGTTTAGATAAAGACTGATTTAATGACAAGTTCTGATTTGTTGCTAGAGTTACCTGTCAGATACTTGAGGGAATCAGATTAAGGATGTTCATTCTTTAGCTAATCAGAAATAATAAATAAATAAAAAGTTCCAATTTCTGTGTTTGACGTAAATTGATGTTTTCATATATTTGCAAGAAGTAATAGCACCATTCAGAATCACTCAATATATTGTTTCATGAATGTAATGCAAGGTATTGTAAATTCCAGTCTCAGTCAAAAATGCACTGATTTTTATTCTATAAAGAAATAGTTGTTTTACAGCAAACAATACCAACAAATTTTATTCATAACCTTTAGAAAATTGCAGAGAAAAGATGGAGCTGCCTGATTACATTCACTGTGAACAGAAAAGATACAATGATCATGATGTAAAGCAATCATGTTCAGTATTTTTTTAAACTTTCCCACTTTAGGCTGCCTTGTCCAGAAGTTCTTGCCATTCTGATCATTTAAGTAATTATGAGGTACTCATTTGAGTCTGAAATAGCAATTTGAATCTGAGACACCAACTATATGAAGTGTCAGCTACTTCAAAGAGAATTTGTTGTGTTTTCCTTACTTGAAAATGTTTTAAAGAAAGTGTTATATAGTCTTAACTATCATTTCTATAAGTATCTAAGGTGTGCAAGGCAAAGGGATGAGACCTGACTATTTTTAATGGTGTGCAATGACAGAAAAATGACCACAAAATGAAGCATAGGAAGTTCCGCACAAATGTGAGTAAGAATCTTTTCAGTGTGGGAATAGAATGTTGTTTCTGCAGAAGTGCAAGATAAGAATTTAGTTGATGGTCTTTGCAGCCATCTAGCATCACAGAAATTAGAAATAAAGATTGTAAATCGATTAGTAATATATAAGTATAGCTAATAACAATTTATGTTTAGCCAGTATGAATATACATGTAATCTTTTATTGCACGACAGGCCCAAGGATGTGATGGCAAGTTGGAACTTGTCTGTCGGAAGAGGCATCTGGAAGACCTGACACCCCTTGGTACTCTTTGTTTGACAAAAGAAATGTCCCTTGGACAGAAGGGAAGAGGCACTGGAGAGAATCACCATGTAAATACAATAAGAAATGTTCTGAGACATCTTGGAAACAACAGGATGGAGTCTGGATGGCAACAAGATCAAGAAACAGAATGTAATGTACAAATGTAAACCTTTGCTGGCACAAGGTAGAATATGAATTAACATGTCAGAATTTAATTAACAAGTGTAAATCTAGAAAGACTGTGAACCTGGGATGCCCAGCCAATGGGAAAACAGGACAGGGGATAAGTTTGTGGGAAAACGTATAAAAGCTGCAGTGGTGTTCCCACAGAGGTGCTCCTGTTGGCAGGATGCCCACCATTGCAATCACTAATTAAAAATTTATTCACCAGAGATCTTGTCTCCTAAAAATTATCTCAGATTTTGCTGACTTATAATGGTGACGGAGCTCTGGAGCAGGTTGCCCAGAGATGTTCTGGAGTTGTTCTTTGGGGACATTCAAGACCCATCTGGATGCCTACTTATACAACCTGGTCTAGGGAGCCTGCTTTGTCAGGGGGCTGGAATAAATCATCTCTGGAGGCCCCTTTCGACCCCTACAATTCTGTGAGAAATGAAAAAAAATGCAAGAAGTAGGATATGACTGTAAAATATCTCTCAAAAACTTTCTGTTTCTTGGATGAACTTTAAATGCACTGTAAGGTAAGTTTTTTAAAGAACTGGAAATAGGTACACAGAGTAAGCAAGTAACTTTCATCAGATGAATAATTAAAGGCAAGTGTTCTAATTGAGAAAGCATTAGAAAACAACAAATCTACATGAGAAAATCAACCGCACATGGAATTGCTGATGTAATTTGCTGTTGAATTTTCTATCTTCGTTAAATGTTAACAGCATCCATGAATATATTGTGAGAGAGATCACGTGGCATGTGTGGGAAAACCAGGGGATAAGGCCTACCCAGCATGGGTTCATGAAGGGCAGGTCCTGGTTGTCCTACCTGATCTCCTTCTATAGTCTAGCCAATCGTCTGCTGGATGAGGGAAAGACTGCTGATGTGGTCTGCTGTGGGAATATTGCCTTGTGACTCATCACTTCTGTAAAACATCATGAAGCCCTGGAAGAAGTGAAAAGGAAGGATGTGGTGTAAGACCATTGGGTGCCTTGCAGTTGTGCACTGTTTTGTTATAGAGTAGTTGCTGTTGTTTAGCAGAATAGTTAACTAAAGATTTGCTAAGTATTGTCTGTGAGCTCAAGGGTATAAGAAGGGATCCTGATCATAGTAAAAGAAACTTCTTTCTCTCTAACTCCACTGAACCCTGGCACATATGTGGTTACCCAGCCACAGTCTACCTTGACTTCAGCAAAGCCTTTGACACTGTCTCCCACAGTATTCTCCTGCAGAAGCTAGAAGCCCATGGCTTGGACTGGTACACTCTTCTGTGGGTAAGAAACTAACTGAAGGGCCAGGACCAGACAGTGGTGGTGAGTGAAGTTAAATCCAGCTGGCAACTGGTCACAAGTGGTGATCCGCAGGGGTTGGTACTGGGGTCTGTCATCTTCAGTATCTTTATTGATGACCTGGATGAGGGCAATGAGTGCACGCTCAGTAAGTTTGCAGATTACATCAAGTTAGCTAGGAGTGCTGATCTGCCTGGGACTAGAGACCCTACAGAGGGATCTAGACAGGCTGGATAGCTGGACTGAATCCAATGGGAAGAGGTGCAACAAGATTAAGTGCCAGGTCCTGCACTTAGGGTCACAGAAACCCCAGGTAACACTACAGGCTTGGGTCAGAGTGATATATTTCACACAAGAACTGAGGTAAGCACCATCTCCAAAAAAAGGGCAGAAGTTACCTCCTATATATTATTTATAATAGGACCAATTATAAAGCTGTTAGGATGGATTGTCCCTGCAGGCTGTTTTGTAATTATCATCACCAATAATAAGAAATCTGATTTTCATTTCCATTTCAAATTGGTTTCTGGATACGTCATATCTGTTTTCTCATCTTTTGATTTGATATCTCTCTCTCTCAGGCAGTGATATAAGTACTGGACTAGTAGGGGCACAAACTTCCTGATGGGCTTAAGAGAAAAGGACTAAGGAAATTTAGGCCTGCCCTCATTTGCAACCCATGGTAACATGTGTTGCAGAGTCTTCTGACATTTGCAGAAACACAAAATTTCATTAAGAAATTGGGGTTGCAGAAATGTCTGCCAAATATATTTCTAGGTGCTGTCACCAGTTCATAACCTGTACCTAGTTCTTTTCCTTGCTTTTCTAGTGATTTTATTATCAGAAAGTATGGTTTTCTAAATATCAACCAGATGTTAGGGCAAAATGTTGACAGTTCCCTTATAAAATCAGGCATTTTTAAGTAAACCTGAATATAGCAATGGGAGCCAAGATAAAGCCACAGCACCCTTTCATTGTGATACAAGAAATGACAGCTTGGAAATGTCATTACTCAAAGACCTGTTAGTCATTGTCATTTCACATTTTAGTCTAGCTGAAATTAAAACAAAAAAAAAATAAATGCGTTACTGGATTGTTTTTGTACCCCTTCTGCAGGATAGCACACAATATTTTCAATAACCTTCTTTGCTTCTGAAGTGTAATGCCCATTTATAAAAAGATGGGAAGACAATAAGGTAAATAATTCAGAAATTCATAAGGATGAAATACCAGATAAAAAAATCCAAAATGATGTATCCTGGGAAAAAAAACATTACAGCTTCCTTTTACGCTCCTTTCTCTTCTATTTTATTTCTATTAAAGTAAATTTTGCTTTGTCAAAAAAAGCTTGTAAATGCATTTAAGGTCCAATTAAATATAATCACTTAAAATTTCTCAAATGAAATGAAAGATGAACATGGGAAATATACTACCGAACTTTGAACACACACACAAACACACACACACAAAATAATTACTTTTTACTTTTCTAATACAGCTAGTCATCTAGCTAACATCCACAGTAAATAATCCACAAACAATTTAAGCAAATTTTGTTAGGTGTCTAATGTATACAGAGGATGGCTCAATAACTAGCTCTTGAGTGGAGTGAATAAGAGAGATGAATCTCATCCTATCTTTGAAGCAGAAACTATTTAGTTTAGTTTAGTTCTAATCTATATATTTTCATTGACTCTTCGTCCCAGTACCACTTCTTGATATCAAACCCATAAGCATTATGTGACTTCTAAACCTCCAGTTCAATCCAGTCTCCGTTTCTGTCATCACAAGATGGCCATCTGTGTATATGTCAGCATCAATCACAGCCCAATGATTCCTCAAATGGTTTTGACAGTTGACAGAAACAATAAAGAAAGCTGCAAGGGCAGAGCAACTCAGTGGTAGCTAACTAAAAAAGCCATAATGAATTATTTTAAACTATATTCTTAAAAATTTGAATTCAAGTATTTATTTATGTGTTCCTGCTTTTAGATTAAGTGGTTGTGAAGCTGGTGGGGGTTCTGGAACACAGGCCTTATGAGGAACAGCTGAGGGAGCTGGAATTGTTCAGTCTGGAGAAGAGGAGGCTCAGAGGAGACCTTATTGCTCTCTGTAAGTACCTGAAAGGAGGCTGTAGTGAGCTGGGGGTCAGCCTCTTCTCTTGTGTAACTAGTGACAGGACAAGAGGGAATAACTTTAAGTTGTGCCAGGGGAGATTCAGACTGGATGTTAGGAAATACTACTTTTCTGAAAGGGTGGTCAGACACTCGAATGGGCTGCCCATGGAGGTGGTGGAGTCACTGGCTCTGGAGGTATTCAAGGAATGTTTAGACATCATGTTGAAGAACATGGTTTAGTGAGAACTATTGGTGGCTGTTAGACGGTTGGACTGGATGATCTTGTAGGTCTTTTCTATCCTTGATGATTCTATGATTCTATGATAATCAATTCTATTTTGATTCTCCTATATTAGTAATAAAAAATCTACTAATATGTATAAGTAAGTTTACATGATTTTTTCCTCTCTAACTTTCAACTGTTATATCAAGCATATTCATATCAGATTTTTTAAATTATTCTTTACTTGATTAAAATCTTATATAGAAAAATATTTTTAGACTGCAGCAGTAAGAAGATTAACTTCTGAAATTTCGTTCTAAGGTAGGGTCTTCGGGTGCAACAGTTTAGTTTTCTCCTACATCTGAACATTATGACCTTTCAGATTATATTTTTAAAAAACACACACCTATTTAAATATTGTTCTCTAAAAAACAACACGTGTTGCTTACTTAATATTGATTGAATATAAAATTGGAAACTTGAAAATTATTTATCAGGTAAGCAAATGAATGTCTGTGATGTTTTAAAAAGTTCCTAATGAAACCATACAAACTAAAAGGTTTTAACAGTTTGGAAGTCACACTGTAACTACTGTTAGTGGTAGATGTCTCATAACTCTTTCATAACCTCTGCGTCACCAAATATCTCAGTGTGGCTGATGTAGAACAAGTCTCCTTCATGAAAGAAACTGCTGGTACATACGTACATATTCTCTTTAAAAAAATTAAGTGATTAAGTGTTTTCACTCTTCAATGTTAGACATGTCTTGTGTACTTAAAGGTTTTATTGACAGGCAAGGACACTTGAGAGAATTGTTGAAGTTAATACCCTTTGCTGTCCATTCTAACTAATCGCTGGACAGATTTCTTAGCTCTTTGTCAAATATCTCTTCCATCTCTTGATTACAGTTAGCTTTTTTTTTTTTTTCCCCACAGAAAATTGCACTGTAAACACTAGTTGCTTAGGACTGATTAATGTCCATTTCAGATGTCCCTGAAGCAAGGGTAGAGCACAGATGGAAACTGCTCCCCAATCTGAGCTAAGTCATTCCCACCCATTAATCACCGTCTGCAGATTATAACAGGATGACTTAACAGAAAGTGGTATCAGTGATATTTTACTGTAAAAAGATGAGAGGTTCAGGAATTGATTAATGAGCAGGTCAGGAGTCCATCAAATAAGAGTAAGATAGAGAGGTGGGTGTACCATTGTAAGGCATGTTCTTGACACTCATCCATCAGAGCTCTGCTTTAGTAGACAACTCACTTCTGTTTTCCTCTTCAGTCAAAGGAGAAAAACACTTCTCTAAGGGTGAGTCTAAGCTGGAATCTAATATAGGTCCAATCAGGCAGAACCTAATTCTTTCCTTTGACTAAATAAAAGACCTGAAGAGCTATCTGACCTAAACCTAGAAGTTAGACTTTGTGAGTATTTCTTAGAACCAAATAAATGGTCCTTAGAAATCTTGCCAAACTCTATTGACAGGTCAACATTCTGACAAAATGTTTAGCCAGTGGCTACACATTCCATCCATTCTACAGATACAGTAAACACTGTTTCAGACACTACATTCTTCATGTTTTTCCTAAAGAGTGTATCAGAGAATGGCAAAGAAAATATGTAGGCAAGGCAGGTAGATTCACCTTTATTCTGTTGCTTCAATCCAAAGTCTAACAAGGACTGGCAAAAATTAATAGGTATTATAGCAAATGCTGGAAAGTATAATTGATTTTCTGGGCTTCTGTTGGTCTTCTGAGCTCTGAATACTTTTCAGGTTATTGAGGAATCACTCATAAAAAGGGATTTCTGACTGTGAGAAGGCAAACCACTTTCTGATCCTGAATTTCCCACATTTCTCTATTTTTAGTGAGCAGCATTCTGTGTATAAATGGTACGAGATGCACAAATATTAACTCTGAAGTACAAGACTGGAGATGTGATTTCGTTTTGTTCTAAGCTTAACTGGACTAATTACTCTTGAATCAATGATCACATCAGTGATGAGTGTCACCCACAGTGCATGCTGCTGTAATCATGATAAATTACTCCCTTGTTATGGATACTACTTTTTGACTTAAATTGGTAAACATTCATAAGGTATCCAGTCACGGCAGCAGAAGTATTATTGTTATTAATTTTTAGAATATTTACAAGAACTCAGTGAAAACCGTTAACACCTACTTTATGATAATAATAAGACCAGGAATCTAAACAGTTTAATACTTAGATGTTATCTGCTGTTTCAATTTTAATTGAATGGAAAGATACATTTATATACTTAGCAAGGAAGAATCCACCTTTTTAAAAAGTAAGTGCATAGAGACAATAAAGCAAGTGTAGTGAGCTACCCAATGAGTTATTGAAAAGGATATACTTAACTGACTAGGCTTGCCTACACCACTGTATGTACATACACTGGAGAAGGAAATAGTTTCTGTTGAGTTATCAAATAAATAAATCACGGAAACCTACCTCTCCCTATAATCTTATTTCAAGATTTTTACAATGTAAATGACTGGATAAACATAGTTAATTACAAATCTCAATACACAGCCAAGATAGGAAGATATAATTGTTTTTAAAATGTATTTGAAGAATGAAAAAGTGATAGGTACTTTACTGATATTTCATGTGTTTCTTTTTGGTAATGTAATGCCCATTTCGTACAGGAAACTTACCAGTGGTGTTCAGAAAGCCTAGAAAACATATATTAGTTCTGAGACTTTAGAGATAGGACATACATAAAGAAAAACAATGGTGGGATCTCAAACTTTGTTTATGAAGGAGCATCTACTTCATAGAGACTGTCTACACTAGACATGAGGTATCACTCCACCTGCATTTGCTTACAATATCTTACAGAGTTATCATCTGTGTGATACGCCACTGAATAGTTAATTTATTAATGCTTTGATAACTGTTACAGTGGTCTGAATATTAATAAAAGAATACGCAGATGCTAAATTAAAACAACATATCTTAATGCTAACATATAAGTTTTCAAAATACCCTTTCTATTCCTCATTCTTTAAAGAAAATTTGGAAAATATTACAATTGACTGGGGGAAAGAAAAAAAAAAAAACAAGAAAAAAGTAAGATTTATCCTTAGAAGTCTTTTGCAAGTTCTCTTCAGTATTTCTTTTCAAAAGAACAAAGCCAAATATCAGCAATGAAAATGTTTTTGATTAAAAAAAAAGAGATTACTTTAAATCTGTATTAGATTAAAAAGTGGATTAGTGGACAAGGGATGAAAGAAACAGTGTAATAAGAATGAAAAAAAAAGACACTGATGTCTTTAACAAGAAAAAAAACAAGCCCAGCAAATAACATTCTCATTCTGCTGCTTTCCTTACCTTTTTCCATTCCTTAACTCAGAGTCTGGCGGGTGAGATGTGGTTTAACTAAGTTGCACCCAGCACAGGAAAGATCTGAAGCAAAGTAAGAGCTGCTGTATAGGGTCATACAGAAACTACATTTAACACTTCTAAATAGCCAGAGAGAAAGAAAAAGAGTGTATAAGCTAAGGCTCAAATAAAGCAATTCTGTTGGTTATGCAGCTGCCAGCTTTCCATAATCAGCTGCAGTTCAGGGACTTTTACAAGTCAGAGGTTACATCCTCAGGATCACATTTAGCAGCCACTAAAGACCTATTTTCTGTGCATTGGACCAACTCATTTTGAACTCATTTGTACCTTTGGCCTTCATAGAATCTTGAGGCAGCAATTTACATACTATTTATGGTCTATAGGAATTCCTTAATTCTCAGCATGTTTATATTGTCCTTAGTTTTCTGTGGTGATTGGAAACTAGAGAAGTCAGGAGAGAGAAAGGATTAAATATCTAATTTTAGTGGAAAGTTAATCAATACTAATCATTCTACACTGTTCCTGCTGTAAAGATTGGATAGGTTGCCATTTTCTGCAAGTGAGGGTGGCACTCAAAATGTTTCTGTAGCTGTGCAACAAAAAAGTTTTGGCTGTATTTCTACAGGATGTTTTAGAGACTGTTGTAGAGCTATCACCAAATTTCTTCACATGCATTTGTTTTCACTAAAAAAAAAAAAAAAAGACAGATTTTAGGATTTCGAATTATTCTGAAAATCTTATTTCTCATTTAAAGGGTCTCCTCCAGAAATATGCCCTTCTTCCATTGTTTAAAGTACACTTTGCAGCTTCAAGCATATGTTTTAAGTTGATACATGGTTCCACAACCCTTTCGTATTGGTAACAAGGACGTCCTGCAACTTACTTTACTCACATCTCATAGATATTCTGTGAATTATTGACTTAAAGAGATCAGTGAAGTCATTCAGACCAAAGATTTTTGTTTGTTTGTTTGAGTTCCCACTCTGATAGCACAATTATTTTGCTGACATTTCTGCAAGAGAAATGCAATAAAAAAACGATGTAGGAAGACAGCAGTAATTCCTGAATCTAACATGTCAGTCAACAAAAATTAAGGAAAAGCACAACCCTATAATCCCATCCTACACCTGCTCACTTGCTGTAGAGAGAAGACAACAGTATCAGATGTACTATTCCAAAAGTAATGCCTCCTATTTTATTACATTGGCCCATGATGTCAGAGGCAAATGTTGGTGGCATGGCAGTAGACATTGAACCTTCCCACCAATAATTCCATTGCATTTTGTGGCTGTGTGACAGATGGCACTAGGGGGACAGTCTGACAAAATGGTGTCTGACATTGAAGTGCATATGAAGCAAAGGTGTGGAATTGAATTCCTCCATGTGGAAAAATTGCACCCACTGACGTTCATCCACATCTGTTGATTGTTTATGGAGAATGAACAGTGGATGTGAATACAGTGAAGTGTGTGGATTTTCACATCTCTGGCAACAGAGATGTGAAAATCAAGCCACGTGTCATATCATGAAATGAAGAGTACTTTAATGAGCTCATCTACACAGATAGGCTAATGGTGGTGACCATGTTGAAAAAAGAGTTTATTTGTATCTGATAATTGAATCTACCAAATAGTGTTACTGTACTCTTTGCACCTGTTATAGTTACCATGGAAATAAATAGGAGGCATTATTTTTTGAACTATCTACATAAGAGAAATTATTTTCAGAGCAACTTTCTTAAGTAGGAGGCATTACTTTTGGAGCAGCTCTCGTATATTGGAACAAAACAATCCAGTTTGAGCTTGTGAATTCTAAGTAGTAGAAGGTCATATTGTTTTGTATGAGCGTACCTATTCATAGCTTACATGTGGCTTAAATTGCCTGATCTATGAACCATGAATTAGGGCTATGAGCAGCCCTAGGGAGGGTGAGTTTCTGCCCACATAGCACACTGGGTATGCAAAGAGTACTGCTGTCCACTGAGAACAGGGTCAATTCATGACCATGCCCATACCACTCTGCAGTACCAGGAATGGGTGGTTGGTCAAGTGGCACTGTATGTAAGTGCTGTCCCTCTTTACTCAGGAGACCAGCTCTCCTATTAGCAGTCCCTGAGACCACAGGTTTAATCATGGTCTCCACCAGACAGTAGGCTTGCCTGAAGTAGACTATGGTGACCCAGACAGAGGGCCTGCTTTGAAATGTGGCTGTTCAGGTCTCTGGCTGGAGGGAGTGCCTGAGCCTGTTGCTGCCACAGGAGCGTGGCAAGGATTCCATCTGTGTAGGTGGGAGCTGATTGATAAGCTGCTTCGTCTGATAGTGGAGCTCAAGAAGGAGATGGAGAGACTAAGGACCATCAGGGAGTGCAAGCAGGAGACTGACTGGTGGAGTGACTGCAAGAAAGACAATGGGGTGGCACCCCCCAAACAGTGGTGGAGCCTCTCCCCTGCCACTGTTGAGCAGAGAGAGCCAGCTTGAGAGGAGAGGAGGAATGGCAACAGGACCCAGCTTGATGATACGAGCAACCTCCATCCCAACCTACCTCTGTTCCCCAGGAATGTCTGTTTAATAGTTTTGAAGCCCTGGAACAGGAGGGAGAGGTGGGTGAGAATGTGGTGGGAGGCCTGCCTCCAAATTTGTCTAAGGTGAGGCAGTCAGCTCCATGCCTCAAGATTGCCTCCGCCAAAAAGGAAAGGAGGGTGGTTGTCATAGGTGACTCCCTTCTGAGAGGAATGGAAGGCCCTGTGTGTTGATCTGACCCTACCTGTAGGGAGGTGTGCTGCCTCCTGGGGCCCAGGTCAGGGATATTTCTAGAAAACTCCACAGTCTGATACACCCCTCTGATTTTTATCCTTCATTGGTAGTTCAGACCAGTAGGGATGAGGTCATTACAGAAACCTAAGGACTATAAAAAAAGATTTCAGGGGACTGAGGCAGTTACCTAATGAAGCAGGCATACAAGTAGTATTTGCCACTATTCCTTTAGTGGCAGTGAAGGGCACTGGGATGACCAGGAAAACCTATGTTATAAACATGTCTGAGAGGCTGGTACAAATGGAAAAATTTTGTGCTCTTTGATCATGGAGCAGTCTGACTTGAGGTCTGCTGATGGGTCTTGCCCATCTCAAAGGGGGAAGCATGAGCTGGCACAGCTTGTAGAGAGGGCTTTAAACTAGATATGAAATGGGAAGGGAATAAAACTAGGCCCGCTAGAAATGAGCTCAAGGGAGCAATAGTATGATTAGGGGTGAGACCACGTGAGGCTGCACCTCGAGTACTGGGTTCAGCTTTGGGTCCCTCACTGCAAGAAAGACATTGAGGCCTGGAGCGTGTCCAAAGAAGGGCAATGAAGCTGGTGATGGGTATGTAACACAGGCCTTATGAAGAACAGCTGAAGGAGCTGGGATTGTTCAGTCTGGAGAAGAGGAGGCTCAGGGGAAACCTTATTGCTCTCTAAGTACCAGAAGGTAGGCTGTAGTGAGGTGGAGGTCAGCCTCTTCTTTCGTCTAACTAGTGTAGTAACAGGACTAGATGGAATGGCTTTAAGTTGTGCCAGGGGAGATTCAGACTGGATGTTAGGAAACACTACTTTTCTGAAAGAATGGAGCTGGAATGGGCTGCCTAGAAAGGTGGTAGAGTCATTGTCCCTGAAGGTATTTAAGGAATTTTTACACACTGTATTGAGGAATATGGTTTACTGAGAAATATTGGTGACAGTTGGATGGTTGGACTGGATGATCTTGAATGTCTTTTCCAACTTTGGTGATTCTATGATTCTATGAAATTTTGAAATACCCCTTCCAGGTATAATACAATTCAGGATTGCATACAGAAGCATTAGGTTTATTCATATCATTTTCACAGTCAAAACAACAAATACATGCTGCCTTTCTCAGTTTTTCTCCAGTTGATGAACAAAATTTTAGCAGAAAGTAGTATGCATTCATAGTACAAATTTGTACAGTGAAATAATTTGATCTGTTACAAATGCATTTCAATTTAATTCAATATTTGTGAATTTGAACATGGAAGTTACTTGTTTGCTTCATGTACTATATTGATGCTAGTGGTGTTTTCTTGTTTTTGTTTTGTTGTGGGTTTTTTTAAATGCATTATAGGCTAAGTTAATAGACTCTGAAATTGATGGACAAACCTATTACATGTACAGACACCGAAACAGCATTCAAACAACCAGATTAAAAGAAATGCAATACAGAAAATCAATTATCAGTGTGAACAAAATCTTTTCTGTTTTATTTTTAGTGTTAGGTGATATCAGAATAACTCTAAATATGGATCTTTACCTATACAATTTAAACTGACTGGAAGAAATAGGTGAATAATGACTTAGGTTAACAATTTACTGACAATTAGAATTTTGTTCCTTACAATACAGCTATTATCTTGCAACCATTTGATTTTATTCAGAGGAAGCACCGGAAGATTCTTTTTTTTGTTTACAGCTCAATAACCATTTTTGAATATTTTCTCTTTTGTGTGGTTAGCCTGAAATACATGGCAGAAACTAATTTCATAGAATCACAGAATCATACAATTACAGAATAACCTAATTTTGAAGGAATCCACAAGTATTATCACATCCAACCCCTGGTTCCACACACAGAACCACCCAAAGATCAGACCATGTGTCTGAGAGCATTGTTCAGATTCTTTTTAAAGTCTGGCAGCTTAGGGCTGTGCCCACTGGCCTGGGCAGCCTTTTCATAACCACCACCCTCAGGTGAAGAATCTGTTTCTGTTATCTGAGCTGAATCTCCCAGTTTCAATTGTTATAGAAGACTTCAAGTTCTTTTCCATCCCTTTGAGGGTTACAAGTCATCATTCTCTTTTCTAATCAGACTCCTTAAACCAGAAGCTGTCTCAAATAGAGGAAAGATGAAATCAACAATTATTTCTAAAGTATGCCACATATGTGACCAGCACAAGGGTCATAGAGGATACATGAGGTAAATTCAAGACACTATAATTCACTGTATATTACTTATCCTAGAACCACATTCTGTATGCTGTGAAGAGATATATACAATGATATATCAAGGAGAAATACCTGTTCTGTTTCTGACTGCTGCCCTCGTAACTTCATTTTTAAGTAGAAAGCATATTTCACTTGTGTAAAGCAACATATTTAATTTCTCTGAATAGCTGCAGGCCAAGGGAAGATGTGCCTATACATGAAATATAATTGCATTGTTCAAGAATACTTAGCAAAACAATGAATATACTAAATGCATTCTGTAGGTAAAAAATGCAACACAATCAGATTACTTTATTCTGTAATTAATTAATTAATTTCATTTCATTAATTTCTGCCATTAGCAATCTTCTGACTCAAAACTAATGTTTTGAATCAGAAAATTGTTTCTGTGTTATCTGCATTAAAAATGTTTTTAGGATAAAAGTCTGAAAAAGGAAAGAAAAAGCATTATTTAGTTCAGGAATGATGTGAAGATTACACAGGATGCAGTGCCTCATATATTTCCTTCTCCTCATAGAATCTTAGAATCATAAGACAGTTAAGGATGAAAGGGACCTCAAGGATCACCTGCTTCTAATCTCCTCGTTACAGGCATGGTTGCAGACCATTAAACAATATACTGTTACCTGGAAACTGGTAGTTGCAAGGGCCCCATCCTACCTGGCCTTGAGCATCTTCTGGGATAGAGCATCCACTACCTCTCAGGGCAGCTCGCCCCAGCACCTTACCAACTTGTTAGTGAAAAACTCCCTCAAACATCTCATTTTAACCCTCACTCCTTTAGTTTAAAACACTTCTCCATTAGAGTTCACTTGTGTCTTACTTTATTGTATTTCCAGCAGATATCTGGACAATTGAAATACCCCATCAGGATGAAAGTGCAACACTTCTTGCAGCTAAAGCAAGAAGGCCTCATCAACCAATTCTCCTTGATCATCTGGCATGTAGTAGACTCTGACACCAACTCTCCATTATTGGTCCTTCGCTTCAAACCAAGGCAATGATATGGTCAGTGATGTTCACACAGGGACAGACTGTGATATATGAGGTCTTTTTTTACCTTTCATCCACCAGATCTCAGCACCTGTGGGCTTACCAATGTCCTGACCCAGCATGTACTTCCACTCCGGATCAGTGCTCACAATTGGTCCAGATGATCGTAACCACTGCATTTCAAAATATCTCTCACAGATCATACTTGTTGTTTTGGTGGGCTCATAACTAGTACACTGAGAGCAATTAGCATCTGAATTCAGCTACATGAGGATAACGACAGGCGATTACCCTATTTAACAGCTGTTAAGTTGTGTTAATTGTCGGCTATAGACCACAAGCTGAGCAATTTTGTGCAAACTGTACAAACAGAACAATACAAAGGGATGATGTAGGGGAAAATGGGTCTGAAAAGTCTCTGTTCATCCAAAATATGCATACAGATGGGAAGACTGTACATCTTGCTGGTGTGAACTGTTTGTACCAGTTTGTCAAATGCAACCATTACTGCATTTTCTGTGAATAGACAGCAATTTCTATTAATTTCTTCATTATTCACAGTCATTTAATGAATGGTTTGTGTGAACACATTTTGCCTCGGGTTTTCTCAAGCAGATCTACTTCCCAATAACCTCATTCTTATTGAACAGTTCCTTGATTTCTGTGAAAGATAGTCAAGAATAAGAAATGTTTGAAATTTTGCTTTAAATCACAGGATAATGATCAGCAAATTATCTCTAAAAACTGGAAGAAGGTGTGTCCAAATGAAATTCTGTAGAGTTTCTTTTGCTCTCACTGAAATGGTAAATATATCTGGAAAAGTACAGACAAAAAGTCCTGGAGATGTTTTAGTATTTTTAAGATGTTCCATCGAACCTGTCCTTTTCAAGCCCCTTTGCATATAGAATCATAGATTCATAGATTCATTAGGTTGGAAAGGACCTACAAGATCATGTAGTCCAACCATCCTCCCACCACCATCCCTACCCACCAAGCTACTAAATCAAATCCCTTAGCACCTCATCTAAACGCTTCTTGAACAGCGCTAGGGACGGTGCCTCAACCACCTCCCTAGGCAGGCCATTCCAGTGCCTGACCTCTCTCTCAGAGAAAAAATTTTTCCTCAAATCTAATCTAAATCTTCCCCGGCGCAACTTGTGGCCATTCCCTCTCATCCTGTCATTAGTTACCTGGGAGAAGAGGCCGACCCCCTCCTCACCACAGCCTCCCTTCAGGAAGTGGTAGAGTGCAATGAGGTCTCCTCTAAGCCTCCTTTTCCCCAAACTAAACAATCCCAGCTCCCTCAGCCGCTCCTCGTAAGACTTGTGCTCCAGACCCCTCACCAGTTTTGTTGCCCTTCTCTGAACACGCTCCAGGGCCTCAATGTCTTCTTGTAGTGAGGGGCCCAAAACTGAACGCAGTACTCGAGGTGCGGCCGCACCAGAGCTGAGTACAGGGGGATGATCACCTCCCTGCTCCTGCTGGCCACACTATTCCTAATACAGGCCAGGATGCCATTGGCCTTCTTGGCCACCTGGGCACACTGCCGGCTCATATTGAGCCGAGCATCAACCAACACCCCCAGGTCCTTTTCCTCTATACACTCCTCAAGCCATTCTGCCCCAAGCCTATAGCATTGCATGGGGTTATTGTGGCCAAAGTGCAGGACCCGGCACTTGGCCTTATTGAACCTCATCCCATTGACCTCAGCCCAACTGTCTAGCCTATCCAGATCCCACTGAAGGGCCTCCCTACCCTCAGGCAGATCGACACATCCTCCCAACTTGGTGTCATCCGCAAACTTAGTGAGGGTACACTCAATCCCCTCATCCAGGTCATCAATAAAGATATTAAACAAGACGGGCCCCAATACCAACCCTTGGGGGACACCACTCGTGACAGGACGCCAGCTGGACTTGACTCCATTAACCACTCCCGCTGGGCACGGCCCTTTAGCCAATTCTCAACCCATTGAAGAGTGGACTTGTCCACACCATGGGCTGCCAGCTTCTGCAGGAGAATACTGTGGGAGACCGTGTCAAAGGCTTTGCTGAAGTCCAGGTAGACTACATCAACAACCTTTCCCTCATCTACCAGTCTGGTCACCCAGTCGTAGAAGGAGATGAGGTTGGACAAGCACGACCTGCCCTTTGTGAACCCGTGCTGGCTGGGTCTGATCCCCTGATTGCCATGCACGTGCCGTGTGATCTCCCTCAAGATCAATTGCTCCATAAATTTCCCTGATACCGAGGTCAGGCTGACAGGCCTGTAGTTCCCCGGATCTTCCTTACGGCCTTTCTTGTAGATGGGAGTCACATCGGCAAGCCTCCAATCTTGCGGGACCTCTCCAGATGACCAGGAATGCTGATAGATGGCAGAAAGCGGCTTGGCAATCACCTCTGCCAGCTCCCTCAGCACCCTTGGGTGGATCCCATCTGGCCCCATGGACTTGTGGCAGTTCAGATGGAGGAGCAGGTCTCTGACTGTCTCTGCTGGGATCACAGGGGGTGTATGATGCGCTTCGTCCCAGACTTCCAGGTCAGGGTGAGAAGTATCCTGAGGATAACTGGTCTGTCTATTAAAGACAGACGTGAAGAAGGCATTGAGATCCCCAGCCTTTTCCTTATCCTCTGTGGTTACATTCCCTGCCGCATCAAGTAAAGTAGGGAAATTTTCCTTAGTTCTTCTTTTACTGTTAATATATTTATAAAAGGATTTTTTGTTCTCCTTTACTGCAGTAGCCAGTCTAAGTTCAAGCTGGGCTTTTGCATTTCTAACTTCCTGCCTGCAAATCTTGGCAAGTTCCCTGTAGTCTCCCCAAGTAGCCTGTCCCATCTTCCAGAGGACATAGACTCTCTTTTTCTCCCGGAGTCTCAACAAAAGATCCCAGTTCATCCACACTGGCCTTTTTCCCCTCCGGCTTGACTTACGGTACTCAGGGACAGCCTGCTCCTGTGCCTTTAAGATTTCCGTCTTGAGGAGGGCCCAGGCTTCCTGGACCCCTTTACCCCTCAGGAGCGAGTCCCAAGGGACCCTTGCAACAAGCGTCCTGAACAGGTCAAAGTCTGCCCTCCGGAAGTCCAAGGTAGAAGTTTTGCTAGTCACCTTCTTGACGTCACCAAGAATAGCAAACTCTACCATTTCATGGTCACTCTGGCCAAGACGATCCCCAACCTTCACATCTCCTACTAGTCCTTCACTGGTAGTGAAGAGCAGGTCTAGCAGGGCACCTCCCCTGGTAGGTTCTTGCACCAGCTGTGTCAGGAAGCAATCTTCCACACACTCCAGAAATCTCATGGACTGCTTCCTCTGCGCGGTATTATATTTCCAGCATATATCAGGGAAGTTGAAGTCCCCCATGAGAACTAGTGCTGGCCATCGTGCAACATCTACTAGTTGCTTGTAGAACACCTCATCTATCTCCTCATCTTGGCTAGGTGGTCTATAACAGAGCCCCACCACGATGTCACTCCTACAGACCATCCCCCTGATCCTTACCCACAGACACTCCACTTGGTCATTTCCAACCTCAAGCTCTTCAACATCAAGACACTCTTTGATATAAAGAGCTATGCCACCACCCTTTTTTCCCCGCCTATCCCTTCTGAAGAGCTTGTAGCCATCCATCCCAGTACTCCAGTCATGGGAGGGGTCCCACCATGTTTCCGTAATAGCAACAAGGTCATAGTTAGCCTGCCTTAGAGTGGTTTCAAGCTCTTCTTGTTTATTGCCCATGCTGCGTGCGTTGGTGTATATGCACTTCAGCTGAGACATTTTCCTCACCCTTTGTTTCAGCACAGCCCTCCTGGGCTCTTTACTGGGGAGCCCTGTTATATCCCCTACCCCCATCACAGCTAGTTTAAAGCTCTCTCAATTTGCTGTAAGCAAAGTGATTATAGTCCAGTATATGACCAGTAAAGCTAGTCTCTGTGCTCTTTATTATTATTATTATTATTATTTTGGTCTAATAGTTTTAATAGTTTGTTTTATAATTTCATGTGGCAGAGTAGGGTTGACATTTTGGAAGCATGGGCACTAGTGCTGGTTAAGGCCTGGATGCTGTAAGAGCATGGGAGTTACTGTGGAACGAAGCCATTTTAAGACGGTATTTCATATGTTCCAAAAATCACTGAATTGAGAAAACCACTGTTGAAAAATGATAATTTGCAAATTAACTTCTGTCACGATTTTTATCAGTATTTCATATCATGACACCATTCATCAATCTATCAGTATCACTGTCCTGATTCCCAGGATACTTTGGTTTCCCATATGATTTCCAGCTCTGATAGGAAAGAATTGCAGTCCCCAGTTTTTTGGCCTCTTGTCTGCAGTTCCCAAGAGACTCTGGTACTCCCAGGAAGCCTTGGTGTTTCCCTGCATAGTCCCTGGATATAAAGCAGCCTTCCTTCCTTCCAAACTTCCTTCCAAACTTCCTTCCAAACTTCCTTCCTTCACTTTGTGGAGTTTATGCTATTTTTCTCATATTCTATGACAAATATTTCTACACATATATTTTAAGCAGTATTGTCAAAATCCTTTAATATCAGTAAGGTTTTATTAGTGAACCTCCATGAAAAAAGGAAGGATCGTAACTTTCAGAAAGCTTCATAGCCACAAAAGTAACCAAGCTCTCTTTTAGCTAGAAATGAAATGTCAAATGCGTCATTAAAGTTTTTACAGTTAGAAATTTAAAATGTCTCCTTTCTCATCCCTCTCAGCCACTGAAGAGTTTCTGAACGGGGGTAGTGATATGCAATATACACTGCTTATCTCTAAGACATGACATTGAGGCTGTGAATAGCTTCTTGGGCATTTTGACGGCGGATTTTCTTAAATGGTGAGAAGCACAATTTAAAAACTTGTTTGATCTTCACAGAATTTGAATATTTACATAGAATTTGACTTTCCAAAGAAAATTAGAACTCTTCTGAATTCATTTTTTTCATATTATAAATGGGGAGGACATTTCTATAGCAACTTGTCAAAGGGCATTCAAACACTGAGCAGTGCAGATTCCTTTTTTTGTTCCCCCTTATAATTTATTTTCACCTATCATTCTTCAAGAAGAAAGTCATAAAAAGAGAGAAGAAAAATAGAGGAAGATCTAATGATGCCAAAATAGCCACTGATAGCTGAAGGACTGTGACTGCATGATTTTAGCTGTACAATATAATAGATTTAGGAACTGAGATGCTAAACATCTCAGCCACAATGCCCCTGGAGAATCCAGTTATAGTATAGTTCTTTCTTTAAATAATGTAGGTTGTAGTTTAAGTCTACAGTCTGTGTAAATACATACAAACAGAGCAAGAAGGGACACATAAACCTAATCTTCATTTTAATATGACTATATTTTATGTACGTCATTAAATATTTGTATGTTCTAGGACTGCTCCAGGAAATGCAGAACCAAGAAAGGCTATTACCTTGACATGCATTGTCTGTTTTAGGCAAATCAATGATTTTTTTTGTTACAGATCTGAGGGAGCACTGAATGCAGAAGTCTGACAGAGGTAAGGCTGTTGCAGCTCCATGCCCCCAGGTCCAAACATTGCAAGCTGAGCTTCTACTCTCAATGGGTACATGCATACATCACCAATATACACATATACTCATACAGGCACACATACAAAGAGCAGTCACGCAAACACCAGCAGCACCAGAGACCTCATCCTGCTCCCCTCTCTGGCTAAACAGGATAATCTTTCAATGGGTGCATACATGTACTGAGGTCTATATACACTGTGCAGCTGGGCTCAAGCACTCAGTCTGCACAGTGGTTGTCCTTTGCTACCAGTCTTCCAGTTGCTGGCAGGTGGACACTTGAGCATCAGCTACAAGTATAGACATTTCTACACAGCACACTGGAAAACTGAGGCCTCTGTGACTTACAGACCACCCCTCTCCATGAACCCAAGGCTGTGAGGTGATAGTAACACTTTCTTATTATATCATGGTGATGGATGTCCTCCTGCCCATGGTCTGAGCATGCTCCAGTTATCCCTAAGAGAACAGGATGATGAGGTTCATGTGTATGGCAGGGTCATTGAAGTCCCCCCTGTACTTTGCCCTAGGATTTCTCATGGTGGATGAAGAGCCTCTGGGAGGCTGTTTGCACTCCTATGATGCCTTAGCAGCAGCTGAGTCAGTGTTACTGAGGTCCCCTTTCTGACATTGCTCCCTGAGGCAGTGTGGATATCCATGTGTATATGCACTTTTTTAATCACATAACCTAACTATTGGCCTAATCCAAAATAATGGAAAGTCGGTGGAAGAGAACGTGCATTACTGTAAGGATTGGATCTATTGATTTCTATTCTGTGAACTTTCCCTTTGAATTTGTGGTCAATGAAGAAAACTTCATTTAGCCAAGTTCATCTATTATTGCTTCCTCTATCCATTATCTGAATAATTTTCTTCTTTTAAAAACTAACAGCAACCCTGCGCACTCCAGTTTCTTTTGTTTTTTCTTCCTCCTTAGCAATTCTGAGTTTCCTTTCTTTGAGTCCCTTGTTCTTTCTTTGCTGTTCTCTATCCAATGTTTCCTTATGGATCATGTCATAACACTGTCATTCTCAAATTTATTTCAGCAAGTTGTTCCTGCGATATTAGAATCAGTATGGAAGAACTTGCCTTTCTTATGAATGTCTCCACTTCCACTTAAATAACTTCTATTCTAATTCCATAATCCTCCTGAGCAATGCATCCTCTTTCAGTGCTCCCAAATGCCTTTAGATAAATCAGTATTCTCCTTGTTATCCACTATGACACTTTGCTCATTTTTCTGTCTGTCACAGACTCCTCTCCTTAATTTTACTCATCTTACATATTTGGTGGTTTTGACTAATCCCCAGCTATAGTAGTTCCCTTTTCTTTTTCCTTTTCACCATTAGTCACAGATTTTCAAACAGTCTACTCTCATGTAGCTTCTAAACTTGTATTTGAACCTTTGATACAAAACGTATTTCCTCCCTTTTCTTCTTGCTTAAACAACTTTTGTTCTTCTATATCTGTCAGATGTTTAACATATCACAGAAAATCTCTGTGATGACAGTTAAGTGAACATTTGATAATGAATTAATACATGAAGTACCTCCTTATATTTCTGCATTTATAGTTTAGAGACAACTCAGTTATGAATGAAGTTTTTGTCCTCTCCTCTTCCATAAAACTTGGTCTTTAATTCTGGAATTTATAGACATTCCTTCATATTTGAGTTCATTCCTTTAAAAAGATACAGTTTTAACTCATAAGTGGCACCGTCTCTAATACATTTACAGAAATTGGAGTTGTACCAATATTAAATCTTTGGAACTGAGAAGAGAATTAGACCAGCAAACTTTTTTTATTTGAACAGATGTCTTTCACTGTTTTATAAGAATTATTATTACATTATTATTTGTGTTATTTTGCTTACTATTACTGAAAAAACTACAATGGGATTGGGCCAGTACTGTAGTAAAGACATTAAGTTTTCCCTTTGGAAACAATAATAAATTGTGACAGTTTTCTAGGCCTAAGCAATTTCTTTGAACAGTGTAATTAATTTCTAAGAAGACCCCAGCCAACTGTAAAGATTGCAGTATAAAACTGCAAATCAGAAACTTGTTGAAAAATAATACTTGCCATAAAAATGATAACAATAGCAAGCAAAGTAATTGAAAAACAACATGTAAATAAATTACTGTGCTGCTATTCTTACTGCTATGGTTAATGTTATGTCAGCATTTCCATTACAAGGTCCATTTTTCAGGTTTTATGAGTCAGCTATAAAAAATTAAGGAAAAAAAAATGTCTTTCTAAGTCTAATGCTGAAAGGTCTTGCCCCAGGAAGATTTTTCATACAGTATTGTAGAAGAAAAATACCAGATACTATTCCTCAAATAACTGGCCTTCAGTTGAAAAACAAGTTATCAGTATACAAATACAGATTTTTTAAACAGAAATTAGGATAGGAGATACATCCACAGCATTCATTTTTTCTCCATTATTCATCTTTTCCTGATATAATTTTAACATGTTCAGAATGAAGCTAGGAGATGTTCATGGAGAGTCTGTGGAGAATCTTGCACTGGGAGAAGCCACGCTGCAGTCTGAAATTTCACAATCTGTCCCACATATTCCTCTGTGATGAAAGTCTTGTTAGAAATAAGTTCCACCTCACTATAAACTGAAAATATGTAGTTTAGTAACTGCTGAAGGATTTCATTTGTACAGGAACAATTAACTGAGGCACACAATCAGTCTGAGAGGTACTAAGAGAACATTTTACTTTCCACTTTTTTTTTTTTTTTTTTTTTTTACAACACTTTCTAGATTTAGAACATGTTCTGTCTAAAATAATGGAACACTGAAAAGAGTTAGTCAGTCATTATTTGGGGTATGAATGATATGTCTGGAGAACACTAAGAAGGAGTACCATGCATGTTTTACTGTACATGCTTTGAAGCTTTCTACTACTATTTACTACAGACTGGTGAATGTCATGAGTCTTTCATCTGACTGTATACTTTCAGAAGTGCTTGTAGTGTTTGAGTGTACTAGTGCTGATATGATCTTGATGGACTATGGAGATTATGAATGGGCAAATCCAGTGCAGTCTATTTTAACAACGTTTTGGCAGAACTCTGATGTGAGTCATTCCCTGATACTACTCTAGGGATAAGTAGTTGGAATGTTTGAAAAGAAAATCAAGAAACGAAATAATACTTCTGTGTGAATGCTCTGGATATTAAGATGCAATTGCCATATGAAGATTCAAGTTACTTACCAGTCAGCTAACCTTCTACTGATGAGTAGAGCTCTACAAGTCTATATAAAACCTTTAGTTAGATCCAATGTACTGATCAACACATATTTATGAGGCATTAAAATCACATTTGTAACAAAATAGTACATTGAAAAAAGGAAAGTGATGCTTGTCAACAGTTTATGGGTTGGTTCGGCCCGGTTCCATGACAATTGGGGCTGGGCAACCCATGGAGCCACAACCTGAGAAAGGGAAGGGAAAAAGGGAAAAAGAAGAAGGGAGATGGGCCTAAAAATAAAATAGCAGGAACGATCTAATTTACTAAAGAAGATATTGGAATGCAAAATAACACAATGTAATTGGAATTGAAGCTTATAAATCAAATAAAATGAGAGAGAGTGATCGAGAACCAAAGGCCTTACACTAAACTCTGAAGGCAAGGCAGCAAAGGAGCAAATGCTGCTGGGTCGATCTGAAAGGGAAAGAGCTTGTGTCTTGTTAAACGTGAACAGATTTTATCTTTCCCTCTGAGTGGAAAATGGGAAAAATGCAAAGCAGCTCCAAGTCCTCTGGGGTACACAGTTCTTCTCTTCTAAGACTGGTAGATCTGGAACGAGCAATGCTCCATGGAGCTGGAGCCTTAACTCTTTAATTCCCAATGCACTACATGTTGTTATGATGTAAAATACCAATGACAAAAATGATAAAACCATGACAATGCTTTACTTTGCTTCAAGATCCAAGGCTTCAAGATTATTTACTGTATTACATAAATCTGTGTCCAGAGCATATGGGTTCCTGGATATTGGACATACATTAATACAAATAAAGGAATTTCATTTTAGTTCCTCATATGATGACATTTACAGCTTCTAAAAAGTCCACTTTTCTGACAGAGCCATTCCTCAGCAGTTCTTTCTGCAGACTTCTTTTCACATAACCAGCAGAACAGAATCACAAAACAACTGAGGTGGGAAGGCAACTCCAGAGACAAAGTCCAATCCTTTTGTTAGAAGAAAAAACACCAAGAGTAAGTTGCTTAGGGCCTGTGTCAAAAGAATTCTGAGTAGCTCTAAGGATGGAGATTATTCACTCCTCCCTAGGAAGCCTGTTCCAGTGTTTGACCAAACTAACCATTAAAAATATATATACATACATCTTCTTATGCATAAAAGGAATTTATTAGATTTTAGTTTGTGCCCATTGCCTCCTGTGCTGTTGCTAGGCACCTCTGAGAAATTTGTTATTTCACCCATCATGCAAATAGCTAATATCTCTATATATAAATTGAAAATGCTCCCCTAAGTCTTCTCTTCACCAACCTTAACAACCTCAGCTCTCTCAGCTTCTCCTTGTATAACAGATACTCCAATCCCTTTGTGGATTTTGCTGATTCAGTCAATTACTCCATGCCTATATTGTACTGAGAAGCCAAGCGCTGGGCACAATTCTCTGGATGTGTCTTACCAGTGCAGAGCAGAGTGGCAGGATCACCTCACTCAATTTATTGGCAGTGTTCTGTCTAATGCATCCTAATAAATTTTTGGCTTTCGTTTCTGTAAAGGCACATTTCTGGCACGTGTTTAACTTGGTATCTATCAGGACCCTCAGGTCCTCATCTGCTGAGTTACAAATCTGAGGTCCTCTTCATCTGTTAGAGAGGAACTCTGTGGAGCATCTGGTGGATGACATTGGCCATGAGCCAGCAGTATGTCCTGGTGGCTAAGGATCCTGGGGTGTATTAAAAGGGGTGTGACCAACAGATCAAGGAAGGTGATCTTCCCCCTCTACTCTGTCCTGGCCAAGCCTCACCTGGAGTACTGTCTCCAATTCTGGGCTCCACGGTACAAAATAGACAGGAATTTCCTTGAAAAAGTCCAACGAAGGGACACAAAGATGATAAGAGGCCTGGAGCTTCTCCCCCATGAGGAAAGTCTGGGTGACTTGGGTCTGTTCAGCCTTGAGAAAAGAAGATTCAGAGGTCATCATACTGATGTTTATAAATATCTTAAATGTGGGGATCAAAGGACATGGTCAATATCTTTTCAGCAATCTGTGGAGACAGGACAAGGGGAAATGGCCATAAACTTGAGCACAGGAAGTTCTGTACAAATATGCAAAGGAACTTCTTCGTGGTGAGGGTGATGGAACACTGGCACAGGCTACCCACTGAGGTTGTGGAGTTACTTTCTCTGGAGATGTTCAAGACCCAGCTGGATGACTACCTGTGCAACCTGGTCTACGGAGTCTGCTTTGCAGGGGACTGGATTCAGTTATCTCTAGATGTCCCTTCCAACCCTCTGTGATCTTCAGATGTGTCTCAATAGAGCTGAGAAAATGGACAGGATTAGCTCCCTTGGCTTGTTTGCAGTGCTCACCTGATGCAATCCAGAAAGCTGTTGATTTTCTAATCACATTCATATCATTCAACATTACAAATTAGATATAAGAATCCAATGAATGTCCTGGAAACTTGATGATATACAAGAAATCATTGGCCAGTTGTGTTTAGATATTAGTATATAGGCTAAGTCTGGATAGCCTATATACTATAGAAACTTCCCAGTTTCTATGTGACTGAATTACTAGCTCTCAGAAGACTGAAGTGAGAAGATGGACATCTACATGAAAATGCTTCTCCTCAGTTATCTTAGAGTCATAATGCTTCTCAAGGTAAGTACATAAAATTATCCATATAAACTTCCCCTGCAGTTCTCTGAAATTCTGTCAGAGGCAGGACAGAGGAGATCACCTCCTTGCATTTAAAAATTTAATGAATATGTTTTCACCAACTTGCTCATGCTCTTTAAAATCTTCACTGATGACATTTACAGTGGGATCCAGTACATTCTCAGAAAGTTGTGTGGTGTGGTTAACATATCTGAAGGATAGGACCATCCAGAGAAACTTAGACAGGATCAAGCAGTGGGCCAAGGAGAGAATGTCATGGGAATGGTGTTCTCATGGGTCTTACACCTGGGTCATGGAAACTCCCATAATCAATACAAGCTGAGGTTGTAAGTATAGAGCACAGCCCTGCTGAAAAGGACTTAGAGGTACTGATGGATGATAAACTGGACGTGAGACAGCAGCACTCCCTCCTATCTTAGAAAGTCAACTGTATCCTGAGCTGCATTCAAAGAAGCACGGCTAGCAGGGTGAAGGGGGTTGATCCTGCCCCTCTACTTTGTGCTGGTGAGATCTCACCTGGAGTACTGAATCCAGGTGTGGAGATCTCAATACAGGAGACCTGTTGGAGTGTGTCCAGAAGAGGGCCACAAAATTATCCAAGGGATGGAACACTTTCCCTACGAGGACAGGATGAGAGAGCTGGGGCTGTTCAGCATGGAGGAGAGAAGACTGTAGGGAGAACTGAGAGTGGCCTTTCAAGTGTCTAAAGGGGAGCTATAAGAAAGAAGGGGACAGACTCTTTAGGAGGGTCTGTGGTGATAGGATAAGGGGGTATGGTTTCAAACCAAAAGAGGGGGATTTAGATTGGATATAAGGAAGAAGATTTTTACACTAAGGTTGGTGAGGCAATGGAACAGGTTGCCCACAGAGGTGGTGGATGTCCCATCCCTGAAGACATTCAAGGTCAGGCTGAGCACCTTAATCTACCTATAGATATCCCTGTTCATTGCAGGAGAGTTGCACTAGATGACCTTTAATGGTGACCTTCCAACTCAAGTAATTCTATTATTTTATGCTATCTGAAGCCTCTACAAGGAAGACAAGAATTTTGGTCACAACAACCTCAGGAAGCCCTACAGGCTTGGGGAGGAGTGGCTGGAAAGCTGCTTGATGGAGGGGAGCTTGTGCTGTTGGACAGTTGGCTGAATATGAGCCAGCAGCATGCCCAGGTGGCTAAGAAGGCCAATGGCATCCTGGCCTATATCGTGTGGTGGGCAGGACTAGTGAAGTAATCCCCCACCTGTACTCAGTATTGCTGAGGCTCCACCTCAAGTACTGAACTCAGTTTTGGGCACCTCAGTACAGAAAGGACACTGAGGTGCTGGAGCAGGTGCAAAGAACGGCAACAAGGCTTGTGAAGGGCTTGGACAATATGCCCTATGAGGAGCAACTGAAGGAACTGGAGCTGTTTAGTCAGAGGAAGAGGAGGGTGAGGGGAGACATTATTGCCCTCTTCAAATACCTGAAGGGTGATTGCAGTGAGAATGGGGTTGGTCTCCTCTCACTGGTGACAGGTGACAGGACAAGGGGAAAGAAATAGACTCAATTTGCACCAGGGGATGCTTAGGTTGGATATAAGGAAAGACTTCTTTACAGAAGGGGTTGTTAAATACTGGAATGGGCTCCCCAGGGAGGTGGTTGAGTCACCATCCCTTAATGTGTTTAAAATCCATCTGGATGTGGTGCTCAGATCTTTAGCAGTGGGTTCTTAGAATTAAGGTAGTATGGTTAAGTTGTGGTTGGACTTGATGATCTTGAGGGTCTTTTCCATTCTGAACAATTCTATGATTCTATGATTCTAAGAGTTCTTGTAGGCTAATGCTTCTAAGAAAAGCAGTAACAAATAAAGGAAAAATAAAAGAAAATAGCAACAACAATAAGAGAGCAGTAAAAATACCCAGTAATTAAGAAAAACAAGCAAAGACCTAATTATAGGTCTTTTTTTTTTCTCTCTTCTCCAAATTTTGCAATGGTGTGCTTCAATAGGGCTACATCTACTATCTCTCAGTGATTTTGTTTACAAAGCCTCCCATTATTTTGCACTTTCCCAATGCGCACTTTAAAGAATATGAATTGCATTAGCATGATTACATTTGCATTAAACACATGGTTCATTTTTAAAAGTATAAATGCTCACAATTTTATGACACACACGCATGAATTATAAAATGATGTATAATAAAACTACGCTTGATTTCATAATTATCTGTTGTTATCCATGGCTAATTATATATTCAGCACAGATGTGTTAATCCTGAAAACCTCTCTGGCACCCTCTCTTTTCCTCTCCGGAATGTTCTTTTCATATTCCATTCAGTTATGGGTTGTTTCCTGGAATTTCTGGAAAGAAAACCTGTTCAACATCTATGACATCTATGAATGTATGCAAATTGTAAAACAACTATACCCAACGTTAAAAGTAGAAATTTTAATATGTATCTATTATTTCTGGTAGGCCTATAGTACATTGCTTTGGTCATATTTTTTTTAGTAGCTTGTTCATCTGTTTGAAACATTGCCTCCTATAGCAATTTTGCCCCCTTCATTTTCTCAGAAAAATAGCTTGTGTTTTATATATTAACTTCCTAAAATAGGATGTTTTTCTACAGGTCACTAGTGTAGTATGACAGCACCTACAGATAGATATTTATGAGTACGAAAAATCTAAGGTTTGAAATATCTTGTTCAAAATGTAGAAGGGGGAAGAATAACACTGTATTGTTGTACCTTAATTCATACAAATAAGATGTACACTCAGCAGCTTCAGGGCAGAATATATGATTAAAGTATACAGAGGCGTTACTTTCATAACAGAATTCATTGTTTTTAAGAATTAGGTGTGACTTAGGCAACTCATGAAGCAACATATTTCGCCATCTGAGAGCAGCAATTCCTAATAATTTTGCATTTCATTCCATTGTAGTGACTGGTGAAGGGTCTTATGGGAAGCAGCTAAGGGAACTGGGATTCTTCAGTGTGGAGAAGAGGAGGCTCACAGGAGACCTTACAGCTCTCTACAACTCCCTGAAAGATTGTAGCTAGGTAAGGGTTAGCCTCTTCTCCCATGTAACTAGTGATAGGGCAAGAGGTAATGGTGTTAAGTTGCACCAACGGATTAGATATTAAGAAAAATTTCTTAGACAGAGTGATGAGATATTGGGATAGACTGCCCAGAAAGGCGATGGAGTCACAATCCACAGAGGAGTTTAAGAATTGTGAAGATGTGGCATGGAGGGACATGGCCTAGAGGATACAGTGGTGATGAGTTGATAGTTGAACTAGATGATCTTTTCTAACCTTAATGGTTTGTACAATTCTGTGATTCTATGAGTCTTTATTTTGAGGAAACTGAAATGCAGCAGATGTCCACATTTGAGCTACTGAATGAATCTGCATGTGTAGCTGGCAAAAGATAGGTAAGAAATGCTAAAAGAATATTCAATGTATTTCTGTTAGTGATAAGTACATGTAGATCTTTTTCCATATGAACAGTTTATTCATCAGGACAGTGTTGAGATTCATATCTACAGTAGTGACCTTGAGCAGGCCAGGACCAAATAACTGCACATTTGCACCAATATGGTGAACAGCAACATGGCATTTATTAGCTGGTGCAACCTGCTTAAATATCTTACGTGCTTCATTTACACCCACAAGCCTGCCCAGCAGATTTACATAGCATATATAAAAGCAGGGAAGGTCCTATCGCGTTACATCCCGGTACCATCTCATTGACACCTACTCCTAACGTGTTACATAGCGATATCTCAGCAATCACCTAATACAACAGCAGAACAGGTATTTACAACAAGAGGAATACAAATTTTTATGTTTCATTGTAGTGTTTGATTTCATAACTTGTTTAAGCTTTAAAAAGAATGTGAAATTAAAAAAATATATATAAAAAAAAAAGTTGATTGAGAACTAAAATATTGGGTTTGTTGCTTAATTGTTTTTACTTAGCCAGAATTGCTCCAATACTATTACCACAACCTACCCACTCATCCTCTAAAAATCCCGCTCACAAAACAAGAAAAGTAACTCAACAAAATAAATAGCATCTGCTATACACAGTTAAAGTCTTACCTGTGCCAAATTTTGCATTTCAGAATTTAAGTGCTTGATATATTTTTGGGGGGCACATGGCATATAACTTCTTTACCCCTTTACCTTCTCAAATCTCTTGCATCAAACTGTACCCTGCAATTTCTCCTGGCCTAAATTTAACTTCTTAAACTACTATGGGCTTTCTGGACACTTAGAGGTGGCTTGCACTATGTAAATGAAAGGGAAGACAATTATTTTGCTTTTTAAAGAGTTAGTTATCAAATGATAATGATCTTTGAGCTTCATCCTACTAACAGTCATTTGTGTCAGTAAAATCAGGCTTATAAACTTGTGGGATTATCGATAATGGAAGCCTATGACATTGCTAGGTTGCTACACAAATGCATTGCAATTCTCCTTTCGATTCCTATGTTTCCTCCTAAATTCTCACATCTTTTCAGATGGTTGAACTGTCAGTCACTTTCTATGAAGGATTAATGCTTCACAAAATTTAGACGTGCTACTTTAGAACCATGTTTTAACAATTCTAGCATGTCTACCATAGTAACTACTGGGGGATTGAAAGAGTAAATAGCAGCCATATACGTCTCTGATTTTATTTTTTTTCCAGCATTGGAAAAAGCAATAATATCATTATCAAGACCCATGTGCACGAGCTAATTAGCATCTTTCATGTTTCATGCAAATTAGATATTTTATTAAACATTTAAAGTATTTCATTCCTCCTCACATGTTTATGCTTTTATTAGCTGTACATAGAGGAGGCATTTTCAGTGTAGTCATTGTTGTTAGTTTGTTCCTGCTCTTCACTCAACATGTGCTTTTCTTTGACTTAACTGCCTTGTATAAAATGCATATCAACAGAATTATACAGAAAACAGAAGAATAATAACAGATGAATATAAAAATAAATATTTACATTTTACAGTGGCAGTACCTTGAAGACCCACAATCAGAACCACACAAAGCACTTCTGCATAGTTGAGTTCTGTATCCTTTATTGTTAGATTGCAGACATATATACTATGTACATATGTACTATGTACTAATGGAAGCAGCATTTCCTCTGATAACCACAGTAATTCATCAGAATATTTCTTCTTCTTGAACACTTCTTTTCAGAGTCTTTCTGCTTTAAAATAAATTAAACAAATTTAGATAAGTTTTTGGTTCAACTCTCTTACTACTTTGTCAAAGTCTTTTAAACCAAACCTCAGACTTGGCTCTTGTCCTCTGAGGCAACGGTCATGGCAAGCATCATTAAGGATGTGAGGTCTCTCCTTTAATTAAGAACTAAAAGGTTTCATTTCCTAAAACAAAAGTATGTGGCAGGTTTTATTGATCTGATCTATGTCGCCAGCTGAACACATTAGTAGAGGTTATTGATTACTTTAGTGGTAATGAGCTTTGTTCTTCATCAGGTAAAGCACATATTCCTGAGATGAGCTTTTCTAAAGAGGCCTATATGTATATATGCATTTACCAAGACATAGTATGAAAGAGGTTTTTGGTCTTTTTTTTTTTTAATAATTTAACTGCAATCATTAGAAAGGTCATTTTCCAGTCATTATCTTTCTATAATTCCTTCTGAATGTTAATGATGCACTTAGGAATGAATTCAAAACCAAAACCAGACGCAGTATTATTTTTTTTTTTTTTTGAAATGTAAGCACATACAGCTATTACTGCTTTTAATAAACCCCAGCAAAAGAACCACCATTACATGTTAATGAACTGCTGTAGTGAAGTACAACCATGGTAAAAAATTATCAAATGGGGTATCCATAGAATCTCTCTCCAGTTTTGAAAGAATAATTTCAGACTTCCCTAAGTTAGTATCTTGATATAATTTAGTTCAAATCTGAATAAGCAAAAAAAGTGGAGGGACTGATAGTGTTTGGAAACTGAATTAGGCAAATGATAATTAAGATATGAACAAGAGAAACTTTGAAATCATGAAAACAGGGCTGAAGTGTACCCACCTCAAGTATACACACACAAAGAAGTACTGAGGAGATAACACAATGGGTGAAAGGTCTCATATGCTCTCTGGGCAACAGGGCGTCTCTTCGTACCCAAAATACCTGTACCCAAATACAGCATGAGAAACAAACAGGAGAGACAAAAGGTTGGTGTGTGATTGCAGGGCTGCAATCTCATTGGGAAGGTGGTGATGTGATTGGATGAGTCACATGACTGGAGTGTTGCAATGGATAGATACAGGCTCTCTAGGAAGGATAGGCTGGGAAGTCAAGGAGTTGAGCTTTATGTAAGAGAGTAGAAGGAATGTCTGGAGCTCTGCCTCCATGTGAATGATGAGACAGATGAAAATTTATGAGTCAGGATTAGGAGCAGATAAACGTGTAACCTTACAGTGAGTGACTGTCTTATGAGGAAGGAGTAGGTGAGTTCTTCTTCTGACAGAGGGAGGAAGCTGCATGTTTCTTGGTTCTGGCCTTCATGAAAAACATAAACTATCCCAATATTTGCTAAAGTGAGCACACAGTAGAGTACAATCAATCTAAGACGTTTCTAGAATGCATTGATGACAACATCTGCAAAGAGTTGATCAAGAAGCTGATGAAGGGAGGCGTCTTATTGGATCTCAGATTTATAACAATTAAAGAACTAATAAAGAATGTAAAGGTTGTGGGCAGCCTTGGTCCCATAGAGACATTGGAATTCATGATCCTAGGAGGGGAAACAAAGCTAAAGAAGAATTCAGGAGGGCTGTGGATTTTCAAGATCACTTTCTACAAGCTTGTTAGTACACCATTCAGGTGTATGGGAAAAAAGTATAGGTGACAGGACTACATGAATGAATACAGGTTGATTGTTGAATCCACTGACAGCACTTAAACATGAAATGGAAGCATATGAGAGGTAGAAGCATGTTCAGATAACCTAGGAAATGTGGACATTGTCTAACTGTGCAAGGTTATGGTTAGGAAAGCCTGGCAGTAGGTATGCCAGTGGTGAAACAAAAAAACAGGAATAACATCAGACCTCTGCTGAATGGATGTTATGAGGTGTTTGCACACCTCCCCCTCCCAGAATTTCCTCCTTCAGTGTGGCTGTTGTGCACAAGGCCTTGCTCATACAGACAATGATCACAGCACTAACAACACGGTCTCAGTGAGACAGATAACCACAAATCTCAAATCCCAAACTCAGCTCTAAGAGAACTGAAGGTCAATTGAGCATAGAGCAAAAAAATATGACTGGAAGTCATCTTATTGGATCTTACCACGTGAAAAGTGATGAGCCCAAGGACCCTCCTTCACAGCAGCTGGCAGGAGAATCCCCGCTTGAATAGGCATAATTCTTGAGGTTACACCTGCTGCAGAGATCTTGGCCTTTACATCTTGGCCTTGCCAATACAGATCCTTAGTAAGTAACTAATAGTTTTCAATTTTATTAGCTTTGCTAAGATTATAACTTTGATTGTGCATGTAAAACTCTTTAAATATAAACTATTGACCAAGTTTGAGACTAGCAGTAGATTCAGCTGTACTTAGTGTCCTAAACTTTGTGGTTCAAGGACTTAAGAAAGCAAAGGGATACACTCTGAACCTCATGACTCAATGAGAGGGATTCCTGGAATAGTATGTTCAACCCTATCCACTATGCAGGAAATAATCAAGTGTACTGTGAGAAATATTACTATTCAATAGTTCAGACTCAGGTGGAATCCACTATGAATCACAATTGATTTTATGCTCTTCCAGTAGTGGGTAACCTTGAGAAAGGTGCACCAGGGCAGAGAGGCTGAACAGTTTATACTTCCTACTCTCCGTTGTGAATTTCCTCCTACTTCCTCACCGATGGACTACTCCAGGATTCACAGCCTACCCAAGGCTTCTAAGTCCCTCAGGGGACATTCTGCCTCCATTTACTTCTTGGTTAACCCCTCCATATTCTCCTTCTCCTCTTGTTTAGATTTTACCTACTATGATATGATGGAATAACCTCTCATAGTTAACCTTCCTCTTTGACTATCATTCAAATCTCAAAACCGGTTTGTACCAGTACATCTCCTGATATTATTCAAAAATGAAGGTCTTCATATTTGCAAGGAGATGTTTAGCTTGTATCAGAGTTCTATGGTGACCTTTTGTACCTCTTCAGAGTTATAACATCTTATTGTTATGCAAAAATAACATTTCTTTCCCCACAGTACCTTTCTATCTCAAATCTTATTAAGTCACTGTCTTATTTACAATTAATCTTTGTTGAATCACTATATTACAACTGTGTTGCTATTTATCTCTTATGAGTAAAGGATATTGCTTCCGTCTGCAATAATGGGGAAGTGAAAAAAAAGATCTTTACTGCAAAGATTGGCCTTTAGAAATACTAGGACCCTGAAATTCATGGGAAAGGTTGGAGTAGGGAAGAGTTATCCTTGACAGAAGAGAATCATACTGTGGTACATTTAAATAAACCAGGCAAACACAAATTTGTGAGACTTGAGCACCAAGAATGCTGAGGTATCTGACAAATGCCATTGTTACACCACTCTCAATCACTGTAGAATGATCATGTCAACCTCTAGAGGTTCCAGGAATATGTATCAAACTACGTGTCATCTTATCTTACACCTTACAAGCAATCTGTGCTTGGACTTAGTCTTTCAGACTGTGACATTTTCATTTGCATCTTCTCAATATTCCTGAGATGTCAAGCTCTTTTAATAGGCTTTCAGGATTTGGAAGATAGAGAAATAAACTACTCTTAGCAGTTACTATGCTTGTATTCAACAGTTCATACAGAATGACACTCATAATCAAAGATACATGTCTCTCATCCTCTCAGTGAAAAACAGAGACATGATGAATAGGTAGACAGAGTGTCTTGCAAAATAATTTAAACTAATTTATGAATGATGATTCCATTACTTATCCTGCTGAATATCTTGTTTGCACATTATACACTGTAGGTATAGAAAGAAGAAGAAAATAGAAAGCAAGATAAATAATTTTCAAAAACTACCCTTGCAGACGAGTGGATACACTTTGTTATTATTGTTAAAAATAATCGATAGTCTCAAGACTATCTGATTTCTTTTTAACTGAAGGTAATGATGTTGATCAGTAGAATAAAGAAAGGTTCTGGAAGCAGAAGTTGCTATGACTGAGATGGAAATAATTCAGAGTTCTACATTCGACTTTAAAATTTTGTATGAAAACAGGAATTTACAAATGCAGTAGAAAAGCTTTTAATACAAATGCTAAAGTGTTATACCGCTGAAGAATGGATTGACCTCAGGTATGCAAAAGGCTTTTGATCATTTTTCAAGACAAAAATCACCTGCGGAGAAAAAGAAAATGGAAAATACAATAAAATCATCAGAGCTGTTTTCACTGGGATAATAATTAATAAAGGAAAGGAAGATGGGCAAGAATTGGGACCTGAATATCAAAGAGAAGACATAATGTTCAGCAGGAAATGGAAATAATAGCCTGCAGTAACACTATGAGTGAATCTATTTAAAGAAACTTATTTTAACAAACATTATTTCATAGTTTTATTACTATTTTGTCAGGAAAATAACTAATGTTTTTAGCAGAAAGTTAGTCTGTTAATGCCAGGTATTGATGACTGTTAATTTGAAAATGCTCTCTATATAGAGAAGGATCAGAATGTATTTTAGAGGGGAAAACAAGGATGACAAAGGAAAATCATCAAATATAATAATTTAGAACATATGGCCATGCACTTATTTCTTGGTTTATTTCAATTTAATTCTGATCTGAAGGCTAAATACTGTGGATTAATTATATGATTAGTGGAGAGGAATAGGTAACTCCAGGTTGTGACTATGACTGGATTTCAAAAGGTATCCGATGATGACCAAATCTGGTTTATAGAATCAATGAAAAATATTTCTTCCATGTACTGGAAGTTTCTCAGCTTACCTTTGTCAGTTTCAATGGTACAGAATCAGCCCTATCTTGCTTCATACAGCTCACTCTTAAACAACAACAGCAAGTTTGGTGATTGTTGAAATGTAAATGTTTTTACTTTTGATTTATTATTCCCAGTAATATGTTTTTTTGTTTCTTTTTTTTCCCTAGTAAATACTTGCCAGCATTGTCTGAGTGAAGTTAAACAGGTACTTTGAAAATCTGACAAAAATTGAAAGGTTTTCAGTGTCTCATCAAACATCCACACATATAGTTTAGTGAATCAATGAAGGACTCAAAGAATATTTTTAATTCACCACATTCCAGGCCATTTGAGAAGCAGAAAACACAATACAGGCCCTCATACTAGAAGCTGTGTGAGAGTCCATAGACTCAGAGTGTAACTGTGACTAAGACACTTGAAAAATACAGATAATACTAATTGAAATGAAATGAGGGAGAAAGAGAAAGGAATCTCAAATTTTTAGTCAGTTGGAGGATGATAGGGAGCCAAAAGCATCACGATCATCATAAAGACAAATTCTTGATTCTAACAGTATCACCATGTTTTTCCAAACTATACTAGACATGAATCAGCATCACAGTTAAGATCTCATCTAGATTCTCATATTTTAGTCACTCAAGATTTATCTACACACTAGCTGTAAGAGAGTCTGAAATGAGTTCAAGTGCTAAACACTGCTCTCCACGCTACTTAACTGTCAGCTTGCTGTCTGGATCTGTTCTGGATCACTATTTCCACAAGGTAGACCCATTCTGGTTCTGGGAACAATTTCCTCCAGGGTCTGTTTCCAAAGCAGAGTACAAACACAACAGCATAAATTTTTTCTGATAGTTTTCTCTAGTCTTACAGTATTATCCAATTCAGTTTTGTACCTTTGACTACTCCTATGTGTGCCATTCAGCAGGGCACAGAAGACTTATTTTCATGCCACGAAAAATATTTTCCCAGTAAATGGCAATATAATCTTTGCATTATTTCAGGCACTTTGAAATGATCCCCAATTCCACCTCTGTCACAGATGCTAATAATTTTACATCTTACATGAAGAGATTGGCCAGTAGGATATAAAGAGCTACTGTACATCTGTGCACTTAATCAGTGTGTCGCAGAAAGGGATCAGATTTTTGGACTTCCTGCTTTACAAAGGTGTCAAGATTTTGTCAAGTCAGATAAATTCCTAAAAACTATTTAAGTGTTGTGTGCGAATATACTTGGCAGAATCAGAAGATACCAGAATTACTTTTTATCTGATCCAATGTTTTCCCACTTTTTCCAGTTTGTAGACAACTGAACATTGATTTTAGAACTTCTGATGGTAACACAGGTATTATTATATGCACGTTATATAAACAGGGTTTTCTCCAAATCCTCTTGCAGCTTCATTAGAAACAGTTCAGAGACTAGCTGTGTTCACAGGGAAAAAGTTCTGACACGCTCATCAGTGGAAGAGCTAATAAGTACGAGCTATCAAGAAAGTTAAGATGAGAAATAAGAAAATGTTTCTAATTATTAGAGCACTGAGTTTTTGGAGTGCCTTTTAAATATGAAAAGTAGGCTCAAATTTAATAGCATAAAGACTTTTATAAAAAAATATATACTTCACAATGGCATTGTGATGCTCAGAGGCTGGACTCAAAAGGACAGCTTTTTTTATTATGAAGGTAGAAATGTACGATATTATTGATCAAGGAAATCCTAAAGTTCTACTGTTTGGTTCATTTAAACAGCAGTCTCTAAATTTTCATCTTTGCTCTTTTAGTTTGAGGTGATGAATAACTCCTAGAGTGCCAGAGATGTAGTATCCTCTGGTCCAGAGTATGTCACAATCAAAGTGGGCAGTCCCAGGAGACAATACAATCTATATAGAGCCTCAAAAAATTAGGAAGCTGTACAAAAATGAAGTTATAAATAACTGTACTATGTGAAATCCCCTCACGTAAATTCCCTGTAAAAATGAGGATGGGATTCATCAAGTCCAATTTTACTCTTCATATGAGTCTTCTAAGTTTCTTTTGTAGCTGATAGAAATAGATAGATCTATGGCACAATACATCTGGTTTATGATTTACTCTGCATCAGTATAAGAGCATGTGATATTTTTCATGTTTTGTTGGCTGTTCATGTTGTGATTGTGATTGTTTTTGCTGGGGTTTTTTGTTTGTTTTGTTTTGTTTCCTCTATATTTGACTATGAAGAGAACCCAAAGAGTGTATTTCACTGTTGGCACCAAAATCACACATATTTAAGAGTGACATATGGTACCTGTCATTCCTATCAGGCTGGATTTTTTTTTCTCCGTCATCATAGATCCAAAGAATCATAGATTCACGGAATGGCTTGGTTTGGAAAGGATCTCAAGGACAGTCTAGTAACAACTCCCCTGACTCAGACAGGATTCTAAACCACTAAAAGAGGCACATCTAGTGCCTCCAGAGTTGTCCAGGGCCCCATCCCACCTTGCCTTGAACACGTCTAGGAATATGGCACCCACAAACACTCTGGTTAGCCTGTGCTAGCACCTTATCACCCTTTCAGTGAAAAACTGCCCCCTGACATCTAATCTAAATCTTCCCTCCTTTAACTTAAAGCCATTCTCCCTTATCCTATCACTTTGTACACTCGTGAAAAGTTCATTTCCCTCTTGTTTGTAAGCTCCCTTTAAATACTGGAAAGGCCACAATGAGGGCTCCCTGCAGCCTTCTCTTCTCCAGGCTGAACAAGCTCAGATCCTTCAGCCTGTCTTCATAGGGAAGGTGCTCTAATACTCTTTGTGGTCCTCCCCTGGATATTCTCCAGAACTTCATATTTCCTAAGTTACGTGCCCCAGATGTGGATCCAGTACACTAGATAGGGCCTCACATGGAGGAGAAAATTATGTTAGTATGGCAGATGTGTTCTTGCTATAGACAGGGAATACATCTGTCATGAGGCAGTGGTTGTGAACTTGATCCCTATGAATGACAGGAAACAAAGTTTACTGGTTGGTTATAATTATGATAAAACAAAATCAATTTAATAAAAATATTTATTCCTGCTTAGGTCAAGTATTTCATCTGCCAACACAAATGTAAAATGAGAAATGCTTTTCAGGAAAATAATAGTTTTTGCATGGAAGATTGTTGAGAATTTCCAACTAGATTTGAAAATTGGTTGTGGGTCGACCCCAACCAAGAGCTGAGCACTCACACAGTTGCTCATTCACTGTTTCATAGAAAGAGGAGCAAAAAGCCATTTTAATAAGTGAAAGAAGGAGTAGAAAAAGAGCGACGTATTCATATAAAGCCAGTCACAAGGCAGTCACACACCACATACAAACAGTCCAACGCTCAGTCAGGCAGGTAGGTACACTGACCTGTCCTGGCTTGTGTGCTTCTGGCCCCTTTATCTCATTCATCCTTGTTTCTCTCTCAACCACCTTGATAGCTCCTCTTCCATATCTTTGGTTTCTCCTTGGAACATCTTGTAAAAATTCCCATTAAATCCCAAAATGCCCTTCCTTGCCCACATAATGATCCCTATCCCTATCAGTGAATCCCCATACTATGGGGTAAGGGGAACACGCTCCCTTTGGCTCGTGTGGATGGGCATACCCTGACCTCTGGGCTGAGGGTACCCCGCAGGGTTGGGTTGGGAATTGTGTGTAATATGAACATTGGGGTCTCTCCTGCCATTATAACCCAGGATCCTTCAAGGTAGGGGTGAGATTCTGGGGGGCTGATTGCTTTCCTAGAATACACCACGAGCTTTTGGGCCAGTGAATGATTTGGTGTGACTTATCATGATTCCATTTCATTTCTCTCTAATCACTGAGCTGCAATTCTAAAAGTCCTAAAACCATCTATTAAAATGTGTATATATTAATAGCAAGAGAAAACAAAGGAGCAACAGATGATGGAATATGCAAATCCTGATTTAACTTTTTTTTTCTAGAAAAAAAAATAAATGTAGTATTTATCTGAAATATTATCTACTCACTTTAAGTGAAATTCACATATGGTCAGTGGGTAGATAATGGCTTATTGTTTTATTACCTATATCTTATATATGTCTGTGTATAACTGATAGGCATTATTCCCTCATCCTACGTGGGCATTATATCTAGATCATTTGTCAAGTACATGTCTTGACACATGAAATGTAACCACTAATCTATTCAACACTGGATTTCTGAAAATCACATACTGCAGACCTAGTAATGGTTGACTGCTCTTTTTTTATAAGTGTCTAAAGGTTTCATTAATTAGGAAAATATATCTCCTTACAAAGTTGAAAGCATGAAAGCCCTACTTGCGTAAGACTAATTATTTAAATTGCATAGTAGTGCAGCTGCTTTAAAATGTAGTAAAAGGAAGAAAAAGTCATTATATTTACCAAGAATGACAGGCTATTACTTCACTTATTTTAGGCTGTAATGTAGAATTTGAGAAAAACTCAAAGCACAGTTCAGCCCTATGGGTGTCCATGCATTTTCCATCTCTAAAACATATTGGTTGTCCTGGTTCTGTACCTGTGCTTCTCTTGGCATTGGACAGAGCCCATCAGGGTGAATTTTCCATTGAAATGTTTCTACACATAGCAGACCAACTTGGAGTACAGAGTTCTCTCAGATATGTGCAAGTAATGGCACTGAATTTACAAAAGCTGAATTCCTTGCTAATGCTGATTTTACTTTTTAGCATACTGAGAGTGATCCAAGACTGAAAGCTTCAATAAAAACTGTTGTAAACATCCTGAAGTGTTAAATATAAAATTAATTGCTGCTTTCTTTTGTAGAGTCATTCTATCCATTGCCTTCTGTTCTCTGAGAAGAGTTCAATGCTATTTAGTACAGAGCAAAGGGACAAACTGGTTTAATTACAGGTCATTTTATGAGCAACAAACAAATGAAAATAAATTTATGTCTGGAAAATAATGAATTTACTAACATCTCTGGGAGTCATATTAAGCTTTTGCTTCTCTATTTGTCCACAAACCTTCATGATTTTTTTATCAGTTTTTTATTTACTAGTGTGATGTTTATCTTGAATAGCTACATCATATTGAAAATTTCTGAGAAGAGCCGATATGTAAAAGTTTGATTGTGAAGGCAATTTCTTTCCTGAAAATAAAGCAAAAAAATGAAATAATGAACATATAAACAATGTTGCATTGCCCAGAGGAAGGGAAAAGATGCATAGCTATCTCCTCCAAACAGTACACAAGCAGGAGGTATACAGAAAACCAAGATACCTGATACTGAATATCTGTAATTTCTAAAAAAGTAATGCTGAAAGACATCCTGATAAGCATGTCCATCTGCTCCAAAACATTTGACATTCAAAAATCTGCAGTGCACTCTCAGAAATCTATAACACATTTGTTTTGATTTTGTTTGTTCATTTTTTCATTTTTGATTTTTGTTTTTACAGTCACAACAAATATTGGAAAAAAAAAAAAAGGTTTTGCAATATTTGGGAGTGCAAATTGTTTTTCCTTATTTTTAAGTCAAGTATAGTGATTAGAAGATAGCTCTGAAAAAGAAATTAAACACTGCAACATGCATCTTTGAAGACCCTTGCTATTTATATTGCATCCTCCTATCTGCATGATAAAGGTAGCATAAACTTTTAACTCTTCTGACCTGTGTTCATACAATGAAGTCTACCTCAATTTCTTTCATTCCTCTCATATTAAAAGACCTAAATGAAACTGGGGAAACATTTTCTCCCTGACAGCTTTTTTGTTCTTGTTTGGGATGAGTAAAAATTCAGAAAGAGAATGGGAGCCCTAGTATTCATAACAATAAAATAGACCACTATTATTTACTCTAGAATTTAGAAGAATAATATAAATAAGAAGAGAAAATCCTAGTAGTTATCTTATTCTTTTTTGATTCATTTAATTTATATCAACTTACTTTTCATTAGCAACACCAGATCTTGCTTGTAAATACAGAATACAGTCTTCTTTAAATAACTGAGAACATCTTCCTTCAGGAGAAAGAATCAGAAGAATACATGGTATAATATGCAATATAACATGTAATAGCATTTATTCATTGATTTAGTTTCTTAGATTAATTTTTTATAGAATTTTACTGCTGTGTGTTTATAGTTTGCCATTATGGATATAATTTATTACTGAGAACAACCATATTTCATTGTCTTGTGTAGATCCCTTGACATATGTATGATCAGCAGAACACAATTTTTATGGAACTTTCAATACTAACCATTTTACTTTAAGAGTCTTTGTGTCTAATAAAACAAAATCAGCAAACAAGTTGTTTACAAGATTCAGAAATTCCGAAGAGTGTTCTTTGATTTATAAAATGTTAACAAAGAGTAATTACATGCTACTATGATTTGTTCTGCTTCATCCAAAATCTTTGACCAATCAGGATTCAACTAGTCATAGGACTCCTTGTATGTACTAAATCCAATACTGATCTCTAGATGTAAGAAATTTACTTCATTGGCAAAAGGTCACTTTCTCCATTCTCAAACTGAAAAAGGAGATATAAATGAGAGCAAAGAATACACTTTGAGAGCAGGTCTGTATGTGGAAAGATGATGCATCTACCAGTAGCAAGTCCTTAGGATCAAAAGTAGTTGGTACAAGATATCAGGAGGGACTCCAATTTCTGTAACTACTCAGGACACCATAGGGATCAAAGACTGGCAGTTACGTCCAATGCAGTAATAGTAAAAAACATTTTATAAATTTTCAAGTTTTCTAAGTATTTATCATCCAAAATGCCATTTCTTCACCATCAACATTTTTGAAACAGAATATTGACTTTTATAAAATTGGATCTGAAGACACAGTTGAAGAACTAAGAACATTTGGACAGTTTTGGAATGCAGTGTTTAGATTTTCCAGCTGTCATTTTGAAATCCCTTTCTATTTCAAAATATTTCATTATCTAGCATGAACAATACTATTCCCAGTCTGGCACAGAGAAGACTGATTTATGAAATGACATTTTGACAATGACATTCTGACACTGACTCAACCTTGTCTCTCTAACTCCCACCCACTCAATACTTCCAGGAGGCTTATTCTTTGTTATTACTATTCTAAATTTGTAGACACTTACTGTAGAAAAAAAAAATTCTGAGTTTCAGCCAGCTTATCAACACAAGACCTTATCGGTCTTTTATATGAAAAAACAAAAAACAAAAAACATATTTTCTGGATGATTGGATAAAGTTACATTATACATCAAAAAATCATAGAATTATAGGTTGGAAAGGTCTCAAAGATCATCTAGTTCCAACTTCCCTGCCTCAGAGAGGAGTGCCAACCATTACATGAGGCACTAGATCAGGCTTATCAGGGCCTCTTTCATCCTATCCGTGGAAATCTCCCTCAGTGGGGCATCTCATCCACAACTTCTCTGAGCAGCCTGTGCCAGCATCTCACCACTCTCTTGGTGAAGAACTTCCCCCTGACATCTAATCTAAATCTTCCCTCTTTTAGTTTAAAACCACTGTGCCTTTTTTTGTCACTATCTACCCATGTAAAAAGTATTTTTCCCTCCTGCTTATAAGCTCCCTTCAAATCTTGGAAAGTTGCAACGAGGTCTCCCTGCAGTCTTCTCTTCTCCAGGCTGAACAAGGCCATCTCCCTCATCCTTTCCTCATGGGAGAGATTCTCCAGCCCTCTGATCATCTTTATCATACTTCTCTGGATCCACACCAACAGCTTCACATTTTTTCGGATTTGGGAGTCCTAGACTTGAATCTATTACTCCACATGAGGCCTCATGAAGGCAGGGTAGAGAGACAGTTACCTGGTGCTCTTCAGTCTGGAGAAGGCTTCAGGGGTGACCTTACAGTGGGCTTCCAGTACCTGAAGGGGGTCTACAGGAAGGCTGAGAATATTTATAAAGGTTTGTAGTGACAAGATAGGGAGAAATGGCTTTACACTGGAAAAGATTTAGACTAGATATGAGGAAGAAATTATTTACTGTGAGGGTGGTGAGACACTGGAACGGTTGCTTAGTGAGCCTGTGAATGACCCCTCCCTGCAGGTGTTCAAGACCTGGCTGTACAGGACTTTAAAGCAACCTGGTCTGATGGAAGATATCTCTGCCTGTAGCAGGGGGGTTGGAACTAGATGATCTTAAAGATCCCTTCCAACCCAAAGAATTCTATAATTCAATGATACATGAACAGTCTAAAATAAATTTAGATTAACTGATTCTAGAACTTCTAAAGAGGTGAGTACAACTTTAGTTTTACATTTTCCTCTTGTTTCTAGAGAAAGTGCTACTACATATGGATAGAACACTGTGACTGGGATGTTCATTTCTGAGAAAAATTGTAGAATCCCAGAATATCCCAAGTTGAAAAGGACCCATAAGGATGCCATTAAATCCGACTCTTGGCTTCACACAAGACTAATCAAAAATCAGACCATATAACAGAGCATTGTCCAAATGCTCCTTAAACTCTGGCAAGTGCATTGCCATATCCACTTTCCTGGGCAGACTGTTCCAGTGTCTGACCATCCTCCAGTGAAGAACTATTTCCTGATATCAAACCTAAACCTTCCTTGTTATGGCTTCATGCTATTCCCTCAGGTTCTATTGTTGGTCACCAGAAAGAGGTCATTAGCACTGTCCCTCCACTCCCTGCAAGAATCTGTAGGCCACCATGAGGGCTCCCCTCAGTTTCCTCTTCTCTGAGGCAAACAAATCAGGGGACCTCAGCTACTCCTTACACTTCTTTGCCTCCGAAACCTTCACCATGTTCACAGCCCTTCTTTGGACACTCTTTCATAGTTTTACATTCTTTTTGTACTGTGGTGCCCAATACTGCACAAAGTACTTGAGATAGGGTGCACCAGTGCAATGTAGAGCAGGATTACCGAAGCAGTAATCTGACAGGATTTAAGTGTAAACTGGTCTAGCCTTTGACCACTTCAGAGTAAGGCAGGCTTCTGAAATGGGCAACATGGGACAACTTTCTGAAATCAATGTACTAGCAAGAGCAAATAGGAACAGAAATAATGTGAACAAACACACACACATCTGCATTATGTATATAAACAGATCCATATGCATCATCTACATCTCTGTCTACATCTACATCTACATTACTATTGATAGATCTCCATTTCAAATACACCAGCTGTTCCTTCTCCAGACTAAAACACAGTTATACTCTGGGAGAAAGATGATTTTGCAACAGTGAAGTACTCAGACTCTGAATGATTTTTCTCTCTGGACCTCAAACTACAATGTGATTTCTCACAGACCTAATCTTTATGATGTTTACAGCCTGGAAAATCAAGAAATAGAGATATGAAGTCATTTATGCAACTTAACTGTAGAAGCTACAACCAGAGAATGTCCTAGAAAAAAGACAGAGATTACACAGTTTTGTCTGAGCATTCAGTTTCTTTGTTTTCCAAGGAACAAGAAAGCTACTTGTGTTTTCATCTAAAGGAGATAAATATTGCTTTTGCTGAGGCATTAGAGAAACACTCCCACACTTCCTACTTAAGCAGAATTTTATTGCTTTTATTTTTTTCCCAGAGGTTTTAGGGCTAAGAAAAGTTGAGGATTTTTTTCTTTTTCTTTTCCTTTTTTCTTCCCTCAGAATTGTAACATTTGTATAACCTGTGGGCTTCTGGTTTCACGCTTAAGTGGAAACTTCTCATTCTCCTGTGAGAGAAGGAACACTTTTTGATAAGATTTATGTCTCAAACAGAATCAAAGCACTGAAATCTCACAAGGAAACTCTCCTGGAATTTACTAGCTAACTTCATGGGGCTTTGGATATAGCTTTATATGAAGTACTTGAAAGATTTCCTACTTTTCAAATGAAAAAAAAGTATAGCACTATTAATATTGTTATTGTTGTTGTTGCTGTTGATGATGATGATGATGATGAAATGGAACTTTACACTTCTGCAGCTGTAGGACTCAAAATTCTGCATGTAACCAGCACCATAAGGAAGCATCACTCAATAATTCATCCTCCGCAGCTGGGGATACTTTGTCACCACAGCTCTGGAATTGAGCAGCGTAGCTGCATTAGCAGAGAGAATATGGACTTTTTTTTGTAAAAACATTAAAAATGACTTATAAACAGTAAAGGAAATGTAGAAAATCTGCTTTCCATCAGGTGTGACTTTGAGAGCCTATTAGAGTGAAATAGGCAGATCAGCAGGATTTACAATAACTTATTACCACCAAAAGTAAATAGAGAGACAGTGCTCTGATGATCAGTTTGTGTATTCCCTTCAAAACATGGCAGTGGCAGACCAGAACCAAAATGACACAAAATAGAACCTGGGAGCACTCTGTTCTTGCTATACAAGCAAAACAAACACCAGTTTTCCAACAGAAGCTTAATAAAGGCCGAGGAAGATTCTCTGGAGAGGTGTTCTATAACATGTTGGTGTATAGGAAATGTTATGTACGTGAATTCATTAATATTTTAATAGGTAGTGGTCTACCCAAATGGGGCAGCTATCTGGATTTGGACCTGAGGCTATTAATGAAACAGTGCTAATAAAGAGAAAATCACTGTAACTGTTGTGATTAATACTTTCTTCCAAAGTAGCAGTCTGCTTCATCTTCTTCAGCAAAGTGCTATGTTTAATTTAAACAAAGAACTTTACCAAGAAGCAAGTGTTTAAACTGAACTGCACTTGCAGCATCAGAACACTGGAAGGAATTTCTGGTAACATTATCACTAGGTGCTAAAAAAGCCTTTGATAGAATTGCCTGGGATTATCTTTTTAAATCCTTGAGAGAATGGGATTTGATGACACTTTATCAATGGGACTTAGCTGCTCTTTTCTTAGTTCCTCCCTCTTGGGTGATTTTCAAAAGTAAGCACATTTCAAAAGTATTCCCATTACGTGTGGGCCACTTTGCCTGGTGTTCTTCAGCACAGCTCTAGTACCATTGACATTCAAAACCTGGAGCTGGTTAAACCACTGCACACTGCACAGCTGATGTTCTGCATCTTCTCTTCAGGCCCAAAAGGCACCACTCAAGTCTCTTGAATCTAAGAAAAAGAGCTCAATGCTTGTTTAGATGTAAAATGAGTTGGGATTAAAGAAAGACATGAAAATTAATTAGCTAAATCTAAATAGTACTACTATTCCTGAATTCCCAATAATTGCCAAAGGCAGAATAATCCTCAGACTTTCATGGTAGTTTATTTAAACAAATGAGCCCTATCATTATTTCCACACAATCTCACAGCTGCTTCTATCAGTAAACACAGTGTCAGAAAGATATACTTTAAAGAGGTATTGGTGAAAGCATTACTAAATGAAACATTGCAAGTTTTAATTTGAACTAGGTAAAAATATTTTGTTGGTACTAATCTTCGATTAAAAAATTAATTTTTCCATAAAGTGTAAAATTGTTGCCAATCCCAGCTTACTCTCATATGTACATATAAAACTGAATATACACACATTTCAAAATCTCAGTTCCAAAAGTAAAAAAAAAAAAAAAAAAGAAAGCACAGGCTTACTAATTTGTCTTTTTTGTTTGCTTGGAATGTGCTTTAAGAATATCAGTCCAGTCATAAATATAAAAAAACTTGCACCTTAAACATATATTAAATGATAGTAATAATCATTGTCGTGGTAATAATGACAAGAAGTACTTACTGATTCACTCAAAATTTCCCATAATTGGAGAGAGGAAGATTGAAAAATGGATTCTCATATGAAAGGAAGTTTGCAAGGATCACCTCTACTACCTAGTCAATACTCCCTAATTCCTCTACTTCTCAGTGTTTAATTCTTAGACACTTAAATTTGTACGAGTTCCTGTGATCTGGAGATCTGCTGTCCTGCCATAACTGAACAAATCTGCTCAAAATGTTAAGTATGATACTGTTAAAAGGGTTTAATTCATCTGTGTATGCACAGATGTGTAATGCCACTTGAAATACCCTACGGTATCTCTCCCACATCTGTGATGCAATTCCAGCAAAGCATAGATACTTAGTCATGTTTCCAGACGTCCTGTATGCCCTGGAATGTCCCTAGACTTAGATGCCTACATTGAGGGACAAGATATCAAGGTAATATGACAATGTGAATTGTAAGTGTCCACAGTTAGCAGTTTAATCCCATCCACAGCCTGCTTCCTTATGTCAGCTCAGTGCAGTGTATTTAAAACAATATTCTCTCATAAACCACAATATGATCACCTCTGAGTCTTCTCAAGTCTGAACAAACCCAGGCTTTCTTCATTGGGAAGAAGACAAGGACTTTTCAAGGACATCCTTGTCTATTTTGTACCAGGGAGCCCAGAACTAGATGCAGTGCTCCAGGTGAGGCCTCACCAGGGCAGAGTAGAGGGGGAGGATCACTTTCCTCAACCTGCTGGCCACGCTCTTTTTAATGCACCCCAGGATACCATTGGCCTTCTTGGCCACCAAGGCACACTGCTGGCTCATGGCCAGCCTGTCATCACCAGGGCACCCATGCCTCTTTTCTACAGAGCGCCTCTCCAGCATGTCATTCCCCAACCTGTACGAGTACATACAGTTATTCCTCCCTAGATGCAAGACTCTACACTTGCAAGACTTGCAAGACTCTACACTTGTTAAACCTCATCTGGTTCCTTTCTGCCCAGCTCTCCAAACCATCCAGGCCTTGCTGAATGGCAGCACAACCTTCTTGGATGTCATCCATTCCTCCCAGCTTTGTATCATCAGTAAACTTGCTGAGAGTGGACTCTATCCCCTCATCAAGGTCATTGATGAAGATATTGAACAAGACCAGCACCAACCCCTGAGGAACACCATGAGTCAGAGGTCTCCAACCAGACTCTGCATCACCTATCACCACCCTCTGAGCTCTGCCAAACAGACAATTCTCAACCCACCTCATGATTCATTCATCTATCCCACACATTATCAACTTTGTCATCAGGATGTCATGGGAAACAGCACCAAATGCCTTATTGAAGTCAAGGTAGTCGGCATCCACTTCTCTCCCTGCATCTACCCAGCTGGTGATGCCATCGTAGAAGACTACAAGGTTGGTTGAGCACAATTCTCCCTTGGTGAATCCATGCTGACTACTCCTTATGACCTTCTTCCAATTTCTTGATGAGCATTTGCTTAATGAGCAAAATTTTAATCACCACGTGGAGATTCTCACATGATCTAAGCAAATTTTTTACACTACATTGGAATTATAAATTTCTTCTATCAAAAATATGCAAACAGAAAAATTGCAGGAATTTATATTTCAGTAGTTTTTATTTCAGTACTTGTATTATAGAATTATAGTACTGTTATACTATTTAGTATTGATGTATTTAGTATTTGTTATACTATTTAGTATTGATGTATTACTGCACTAACTTATAGACCAAAATAATCTGCATTGAGTGAAAGATCAAAAAGATCTGTAGACAAGAGATTCTTTATGACATGCAATCTAAATATTTCTAATAAAAGAAAACATATGAATATTAAATAAACTCTTAGAGTTTTATTTTGTCCACACATTAAGGACTAACAGTTTTAATGAATTGTGTGTGTGTTGGTCTATATGGAAGACTGGAATGCTGTAAGAAATCAGATCTGGTAGAGAAAATTCACTGATTAATTTAACTGTCCATGGAGGTAATGTAAGCATACCAGGAAGCACAGTGCACACTGCATACTTTATGTTGTGGCATTGTTCAGTATGCCTCCCCATGATTCAATCTCAGTTCAATCAATCTCAATTTGTAGAAAGAAAAAATCCATAGAGATATGACCTAATTGGTTTCTCAATATCCCATTTCAAAATTATTTTTTTTCATTTACTCATTTCTTGGAATTGAACTTTGTTAATCTCAAGTGCTTGCTATGTAAGAAAAAGATACCTCCAAAGTGATGAAGCTGTTTTTATAAAAATATGAAGCCTAAAAATATGAAATGTTGACTTTAATTTCTTTTTATTTCTTTATTTTTTCCTCATAATTGACCAGATATATGTTACACAAATACCCACATTTTTATTCCTTTTTGGAACCAAAATGTTTAGCAGACTAATTACTCGTTTCCCATAAGAAAGTAATCACCTGATTTTAACAATGATAGAAATTATTATTATTATACCCTATAAACTATTTCACTGCTCTCACTCCTTCTCTTTACTTTTTTTTTTCAAAAGAAACTGCCTTCCCATCTCTTTTTAAGTTTTATTTTTTAAAACAACACACACAATTTAAATTTCCTCTAATAGGTCATAATTTGCACTTAACTGAAACATTTACTAGTAGGTGCTTGTCTTGGGACATTCTGAACATTCTGTTTTAGGGACGAAAAGAATACAAGACACCACTGGGGATAGTCATTCATTCACAGACGGTCTTTGAGAAATGAACATTTTTCTGTCAGCAAGGTAATAAGGGACTATTTGGGAGATCTTGTGTACATAAGATAATGTGGTGCTCGAAGCGTGAGGAAAATCATGCTCAGTGAATAGTTTTCTATAGGAACTTCAGCAGCTGTGTGAAGAAAAATATACGCTGTTATCTTCTTGTCGAAATAAAGGCCACAATGTGTACTACATCCACCTTGTCTTCCTGACTGAGCCTCAGGTAAAGCAGCTGAATATGGAGCACACAAGCCTCTATATTCAAATTATTTTTTTAATCTTGAGAACAGATAAGGAGTTTGGGGTGTTGGTTGAGGACCACCTCAGAATGAGCCAGTAATCATAGAATCACAGAATGGGCCTGGGTTGAAAAGTTTCAAATTCTCTATCACGGGGAGAGTAGCAAACCAGGAGACCAAGCTGCCCAGAGCCACATCCAGCCTTGCCTTGAATGCCTCCAAAGATGGGGCACCCACAACCTCTCTTTGCAACCTGTCCCAGTGCATCAACACCCTCTGAGTGAAAAGCATCTAACATCTAACTTAAATCTCCCTTGTCTTAACTTAAAACCGTTCCCTCTTGTCCTATCACTATCAACTCATGCACTTGCAGCCTAGAAAGATATTTGTATCCCGGGCCACAGCAGAAGTGTGGTCAACAAGACAGAGAAGGTGATTTTCCATCTCTGCTCCATTCTTGAGAGGTCCCACCTGCAGCACTGTGTTATCCCTGAGGCCACCAGAATAAGAAGGACATGGAACTTTTAGCACAGGTCCAGATCCACAAAGATGATCAGTGAACTGGAACACCTCTTCTCTGAAGAAAGGCTGAGAGATCAGAGCTTGTTTAGCTTGGAGAAGAGAAAGCTTTTGGGATATAGATAGATAGATTAGATAGATAGGTAGATAGATAGATAGATAGATAGATAGATAGATAGATAGATAGATAGATAGATAGATAGATAAAGTAGCAACCTTCTAATACCTAAAGGAGGCCTAGGAAAAGCTGGAGAGCACATGTGGTGATAGGACAAGTGGTAACTACTTCAAACTAGAAGAGGATAGATTTAGATAAGATATGAGGAAGGAATTCTTTACTGTGAGAGTGGTAAGGTTTACTTAGGGAAACTAGTTAGCTCATCCCTGGAGGTATTCAAGACCAGGTTGTCTGGGGCCATGGGCAGTTTGATCAAGTGGGAAGCGTCTCTGCCCTGTGGCAAGGGGTTTGGAACTAGGTGATCTTCAAGGGTTCTTCCAACTCAAACCAGTTTGTGCTTCTGTGAAATTACAGCTCACAATAAATCTTAAGGGAGACAACACCTATTAGAGTACTCTCTCCTGCCTCTTCCCCCTACCCTTGGCTAGAGTATACTTCCAGGAGTAGATATCCAAAATTTAATCTGGCTACAAAAATCAGAGGACCAGAAGATTCAATCACTGCTTAACTTCATTTTCTGTTTAACATGATTAGAGCATTAGAGGCCAATGCATTTTCTGCTTAAAATAGTTCAAGTTGTGTTTGTTTTTAGCAGTACATCAGGACAAGGTTATAAGAAGTAAGGAAAACACATTTGTAGGAAGTACAAAATTTAATAAATAAGCTATTTTGGGAGGAAATATTAAACTTCATTATGATGAAAGGACATTGGGAAATCTGAGACTTTTCTAATGCACACAAGGCTACACAGTTCCCATCAAAGAAGTCAAAGCGATTTTACAGTGCAGAACATATGAGTACAAGGTGCAGTAACTTTCCTATGTGACAGAAGCAATGGGAAGTAGAATGGAAAGCTAGCATTCCCCTGTGGAAGACAGAGAACACGATCTAAACTGTAAACACTCTGTATTCATGTGAGTAGATAGTACTGTGAAGACAATATTACAAATTGAAGTAAGAGTACAGTGTTTCAGATTTCACTTTTTCTACCCACTTTCAACAACCTTGGGTATTTTGTTTATATGAGAAATCCTCTGCAAATCCCTTTTTCAGAGAGGAAAGCATTCACATCCACACAATCACAGAACAGCATTCAGGTTCTTCTGCAAATAATTAGGTTCAATTCCTTCCACAGAGCAGGGTCATTTAGGACCTTCTTCACTGCAAAGATTCATTGCTCGATCTTGAACAATTTAGTGCCAAACAGAAAACCCATCCTCCTAAAAGAAGACAACTCACTATTTCTACTATATGAGAGTTACACCTTTCACAGCTTGTAAGAGTGCATTAAATACTTGATGACACCATTTAGTTTCACAGAATTTATTTATTTATTTATTTTATTTAGAATGAAGCAAACATGGTTATTTATTTTGTACAGGGAATAATGCTGGTAAATTTATTTTCTTATTACTTTCATTCTACACTTTACAGACTATTTATATTAGAGCATCTAATCCTTTCAAAATATGCCTATATTTCAAAAACAGTGTGATTTATTTCTGTGCAAGCTGGTTAGAGTAGAAGCAAAGAAGAAAGAGCAGAATGGAAAAGCATCATGTGTTTGAGTAAGAAAAGAGGGATGTTAACATTTTCTTTTGTGTTTTACGCAAGGTGCATACATTAGATTAATTGGCTACGTTATCAGCAGCATAAGACAGGAAACTGTAGTCAAGGATCCAGAACAGTCTCTGACATGAAAAAAGATATAAAAGCATGTGCATAGAAAACACTTGGAAGTCTACAAGAGATAAATGTTTCACTAGTTACTACTTTTATCTAGAATGTAAATAATGTTGATGTTAAAGTGAAAAAAGAATACTTGCCTTTTTATATTTCAGTAATTTTCTGTTTTTTGCACTACCCCAACTTCAGATGATGGTGAAAATGACTCAGCCTGTTAGCCAAAAAAGCCTAGATATTCCCTATGGAATATTTCTGGATACTTACTTTTTCAGTTGTATCTCAAATTATTTGACCTCTTTGCCACCATTGGTACACACAATTCTATCACTACTTCTCTATGTTTACCTAGAAAATTGAGTAGAAATACAATGTCTGTTCAAACCCTGCCATGGTGATGTCTGTGACAAAGAAATGCAGTTTTCAACTGTAATTTTCATTCGTATTTATGTGGGTCCTGAGGTGTCTTCCACTGACATATGGAAATCTGGAGATTTAAAAAAGTAGAGAGATAGAGAAGGCTGTAAAATTAGAAAGTGATTATCCTGGTTCTCTAGATAAGGACATTTCTGGGCGAGTGAGACTCTTACTATGAGGACAACATGATCCGTTATCATCAGAACTTTAAAACCTTCCTTAAAATCCTTCTGGATAGTATTTCCCTCCTACACTAAGTGCAGTGTCAGACTTTTTATCACAGAACCTGGTTTCAGAGCATACATGAGCAATAATTATAAAATGGACTAGGATGTGAACATGGGAACCAGAAATACAAGGTACAGGTACAGTGGTCCTCAATGGGAAAGTTCTGATTTCTACTGAGCTGCTAGGTTGACAGTGAAGTCTTCAGGCTCTTTAGACAAAAATGATGCACATTGGCTCATCCTTTAAGTGACGTTCCCTATAGTGAATGAATAGGTGCCTCATGCATTTCTTTCCTTTTTTTTCTGTGATGCAGATACTGAGATTTCTGTGATTGTTGTGACTCTTTACAGGGAGGAAGTTTATTAGCTTTGGTGTAGTATCATGCAAACATGCTAATATTTCTTTCAGTCCAGGAATCTGCATGAAGCCTCTCTGCATACAACACAAGTTGGCTGGACTCAACTGTTCCTACCACTGCTATTTGTCAGTGGAAGGTTCTACTCCATGAGAAGTATTTTCAATGGACTATTTTCTACTTCCATAGTAAGGACTTTAGAGCATACACATCAGCCTAATGTAATATGCCAAATGTGTATGCCATTAACTACAAACACTGATTCATGCAATGCAGTTGCTGCACAGCAACATCAGTCTACTGCCTAAAAGTATATATGCTTTATGAAGTAATTTCATCCACCGTTCATTAAGAAAACAATCACCATGGTAACTTATGCATTACAAGTTATGACTGCCTCTTCAGTTTCTTAAGCACATAGCAACAGGAAAATACTGCTAGAACAACTCAATTTTAGTAGTGTTTGAACGTTATAAATTTGGTTTACTAGGTACTTTATAAAGATTAAATTATTAGGATTTATATAGATCTGAGAAGACATGGACATTTCATACCATGTTCCACAAATCCACAGTGTTAATCTGTAAGTTTTAATGTTTTTACAATGGATTGTACTATCTGAATATATCCTACTGTCACATGTTTTTCAGATGCAGCTTTCCCAGTGACATGACTTGATCACAGTAACTTCAGCAGCTTTTTATCATAGGGAGACTCTGAAGACGATAGCTCCTCCTATTGCTGTGCTAGATGAGATAGAGGGGTGCAGTCACATAAAGGAGGCCCAAAGTCACAGGAAGGTTTTTCTCAGCAGGCTGATGAATGTTAAATAAAAATGGAAGTGTATCATTTCTGTACCAGACTTTATCTACATGGCTACAAGAACCAAGATATTACAAGGTCTGTAAGCTGCCATACTTGTGGAAATTATCTGTTCTTTGTACATTAAGGGGAATCACTATTAGTTTTTTCTGCATCTTTGCCTAATAAATAGGAAGATCTAGCTAACATTTTTTATATGTGTATATATAAATGCATAAACCTAATTCACCTAAGTTGAGCAAAATCTTCTTGGTAGACCTGATAGAAATAATTCAATTTATTTTTTGCATTTTTTAATGATACAATTGAGCATTTTTAGGTCAGAATGTAATATTATTCAAAGCTATTCTTAATGAGGAAACACTTCACTTTAAATACCCTTTATTACTTTGCCAAAAACTGGGAGAACACAAATTTTATATCCATAATCAATATGGTGGGGTTTTTTTTGGTGATGATATTTGTGGATAGAGATAACTAATTTAATCTTGATTTACTACTTCAGCGATTTCTCTTGTTTGTCATTCATACTTCTATAGTATGCTTAGCTGAGCCCAATAACTTGACCATTTTTAATTACAGAATAGACTGATGTAGTATGAAAGAAAATTTCAACTCAGATTTTTTAATGTCAAAAAGATTAACATTAAAAAGTGCTGTAGCACAAGAAAATTTATTATCAAGTTGTAGTTCATCAGTAAGTAGTGTTATGAAAAGTAAGATTCATGCATAAAATAGATTTCCACTTTTTGCAGTAGTAACATTACTTCCTTCTTTCTCACTTCATTCTAGCGGTGATGGGGATATGGGCTTCAGTCTTCTTCGTGGCCATGGACTAAAAAGGCTAAAGATACTGCTGTTTTGACAGTGGCTTCAATTTTGACCAAGGAGTGAAACAAGTATATCACCACAGGTTTCCTGAGAAATGTTGTGCTCTTTTTAATGTCAGTGTCTTTTAACATATATCCAATGACAGAAGCATTATGATTATGATTAGTAAATAACACCTGCACTTTGAAATTCCTTGTGAGGTTTCCAAATTTACTGGCTTGAATTTTCTTATTTCCCTGAGACTCAGCCTTCCACTATGTGACTGCATTTGGCTTACACTGATTTTGGTTGCAGGTGCTGCAGCAGTGGCTCTGAGTAATGCCCAGCAGTGCCCCATGTCACAGCAGAATGACCTGCCATTGTGCAGAGCTGAGCCATGAGCTGGGCCTCTGGGAGACCAGATTGGAGAGAGGGAAACAGTGCTGTGCAACTGCAGCTGGGAGAAGGGGGTGAGAGATGGGAGGGAAGTGGCCCTGCAGCCCCCAAGGTCAGCACAGGAGGAGGGCAAAAGATGCTCCAGGAGCAGAGCAGCAGTTCCCTGTGGCCCAGGAGAGGTCCTCAGTGAAGCAGGCTGTCCCCCTGCAGTATTCCAGAGTTTGCTTTTAGTTCTCACTGGTCTAGTCTGTTAGCAAAACGTAATAAATAAGTTTATCAGAATTTTATGCAATAAATTCAGCATTTTGCAGATGGTGCTCTATTTTAGATTTCATCTCAATTCATCAAACCACCAAAGTTGAAAAGATATTTTCATGTCATAACCACTCATTTTCTTTATTCCTCCACTCATATTATCTCTTGCTCGACTTCAGAACTGCAAACTTGAAGATAATTTCCAACTTCAGAAACAGGAGGGAACAATGCAACTAGGAAAATGTTTGAAGCACTAGTCACAGGGGTATTTAAATGCAGTAGAAAATGTCAAGTCTGTAAATTTAACTTTGACACCAGTAGGATGCTCAGAAAATGTAAATTCATGACTTGAGAAAGAGGACAGGTTCATGACAACCACAGCTATCATGCCTAATTAAAGTTAGGCTTCCATTGTGTGAACCAGCTTAACAGAACATTATGTTACTTTTCTTTAAATGGATACTCCACCAATAATTTTCACTGTCATTTAAATGAGAAAATATACGTATTTAAAGAGTCTACTGCATTATGTATACCTCACTGTTTTCATTTGACTTGTGGGTTAATTATAGACACTTATAAAATACCAAGTTGCTGGCAGAACTATTCTCAGCTATGGGTGAATCTCAAAACCTTTGGAGGTTTGGATCCATTCTGATAAACAATAAAAATATTAGATATTTAGTCAAAGCCTAATGTGAACTTTATAAGCTAACCTGAAATCTTCAGGAACTGCAAACTTCACTGTAGTTACTGGTGTTCTTGGAATAGCTCACCTGACCTGAAAATTACAAATGAAACTTCTTTACATTTTAATCTAAATTTATGTGTTTATAAATAAGCTATTGTTTTCATCTAACCTAAACATCTTCTAAATGAGTTTGGTCATTTTGAGTAATTTTTTGCAAATGCTACTCAGGAGCACCTGACTCTGCCTGTACATCACTTAGAGCCCTGAGCACTCACACAGATGATTCAGATCCCACGCTGCAGAACACGTTTGTAGGCTTAACAGCGTGTGTAACCATAGCAGCTGTCTTTTTTGCTGACCATCATATTCCAAAGTGGCAAAACAGCATTAAGCAATTTTGACAAGAATCACTGAAATATGTGGAGAGTATAAGTAGGAGCACAAGTCTCTTAGCAGGAGCGGGGAGCTGATCTAATTTTCCTTGGAACTGATACACAATTCTGTGATTCTGTGGTTCTGTGATACATTTGTTCCTAAAGGAATTATCGAAGCCATCAGAGACCTGCTGGCTCTAGTAACTAAAAGCATTTTGGCATGCCTGTAGTCTGTTTCTAAGGTCACAGAAAGTTTCTGAGTTCTGAAGACAAGCTGAAATCATTGGTTCTACTATTTATAAGTGGCACTTGTATAACAAAAGATGCATTCAGCTTCTATCCATGTGTGGCCAAAACCTGCAATCCTTCCTCTTGCTGAACAGAAAGTTTCTCTATAATGAAATCTATTGAATGTGTCTAGATATGAAGTTAAGATGTGGTAGAATGCATTAGTTACAGAAAGCAGAGTTGCTTGCTGCTGGCTCTGCTTGATGTAGAGCGGCTGGCTTTTAAGACTGGCGTCATGAATGCATTACTGTAGCTATGTATACAGGTCCAGGTAACTAATAATGCTTCAGAATAACTGCACAGTTCTGACTGTGATTACAGTGTGAATGCTTCATGAAATAACTACGTTAAAAATGTATTTGTAAGAAAATTATAGAAAAAAAAAATTACAAAACAGTTCAACAATAGGTTCAAACTCACTGCTATAAGAACATTAATAATTAGTTACATCAACTGCAATAACTGTGATTACTGAATAGTTATAACCTTATAAAGCCTTATAAGAAGTGTGGTTTTGTCTTGTTTTATCCTTACTTATGTCTTGACATATAATTTGAAATTATTTCACATTGAAATATTAATTTCACGATTTATGGACTCAGAATCTACTGAACTAGATGGAAAACTCATTTCAGTATGTTTTGAAGCAGGATGTATAGGCAGAAATTTCATGTACAGAAGAGCAAAAATTAAATCCTAGGGAAAATGTGAGTTGATACCTGTATTCATACCTAACACTTGAATGCTAAAGTGTTTTGATAAATAGAAGGAGTTAATGATAGAAAGAAACAGAAATGTGTGAGAAAACTGTTATTTCTGGAAACTAAGATCTAGTCCAGCCACAGCTCCTTGTCCTCCTATCCTAGATTAAGCCTGAGCTTCATTTATTCTTGAGTTTTCCCAATGAATTGCTCTGATTCTAATTAGGGATATTGCATGATATTGCCATATAAACAATGCTGTTTTATCTTTGTTATTTTTTCCTCTTTTTTCTTTTTTAATGTTTTGATAGTTCCATGGTGTATGTGGTAAAGAACTAGGAAGTATGTAGGGATCTTATATTACTCTTTTCATGAATTTTGGATCTAGAATAGTATCACTGTTTATTGATTTCATTGTCTGCGGAAGCCAATGTTTCTACATTCCATTCTGGAAAAACTTTCAAGATGAATTACAAGATGAATGCAATCTGAAAGAATTAAATGGAGTAACTGTGAACTTTATTTTTAAAGATGACAAGGGTAAAAATATCTGCTGTTGTGATAGGAGAAACAGAGGCCAGATGCAAATGTTTGCTAGATCTGAAGAGGATTTAAAAAAAAAAAAAAGGGAAAGAAAGAAATATTAGATGTGGAATTCCATAGCCAGCAACATTAATCATCACAGTAGGAAATGAAACAAGAAAATTTAATGAACCATAGTTGGCTGAGAAATTTCTACGAATTCAGAGGAACAAGACATTAACGATTTTGTAACTTGTCACTCTTGTGGCCTGTCAGTCACAAAACACTTTCAAGAGAGTGTAATGGATGAACTGGATTTGTCACAAAGTAAGTTTAACAAAGCCTTATGCAATATAAAATCTTGTAAATATGCTGGAAATTTTTAGGTTTGTTTTTCTTCTTCTTTACAAGTTCCCTTTTTTTTTCCTTCCCTCCTTGGTAGGGTTCTCACTTGTTTGTTTGTTTTTAATAATTCTTCACATCTCTGTGTTTGTTTTTAACACCAGGCCTATCTTCATGATATCTGAACCAAATTCATTCAGGTTCAAATTCAAATTTTCCTTCCAGTCATGCTTTATTTCTGTTTGTTTTACTTGAACTCTAAAGAAAGTATCATAAATACTCAGCTGAGCATTATAAACAAATTACACTAGGCTCACAGAAGCAGAAAGCTATTCATTACAACTGCCTGCTACCTTTGCTGTAAAGAGCTGCTACGAGGGTGATTTGGAAATTCAAAAAGCTATGTTGGAACAAGATATTGCTTATCTGTTGTACAACACAAAAAGTTGTAAAGAAGGTTCTATCTGTCTGTCTTTGATCTAAAAGTAGTGAGGGATACCACAGATGGTATTATAAAACCATAGAATGACTTGGGTTGAAGAGATCTTAAAGATAATCTAGTTCCAACTCCGAGCCATGAATAGGGATATCTTCCTCTACATTAAAATGCCCAAACACCCTCCCAATCTGACTTTGAAGTACTTTGGCATTGTGCTGTCCAAAACTTCCAGTACTGCATTTCACACTTACTCTGCTTCCAGGGGTTTCTTTAATTCCTTGGGTGCAATAGGAATATCTGTAAAAAACCTTATCTTGCACAGCCTGATGAAAAGATGTCTGGACATGAGTAACACTGCTTTAAACACTTCGAGAAATAAACACCAGGGAGACAGAAGAGGTAATGGACAACACCAAAAAGAGGACAAGATGAAATGAAGACACTTAGCTTAGAAAGTGGACAAAGATTCCTGACTATCCAAGGATCAAGATACCATCCATCCTAAAAAGTAACACATTTCAGAGCATCATTTAAGGAGCCTTCATCATTATTTTTTCATCTCTAGTTTTGCTAGTGAACCCAATTCATGCATGCACTTGTAGATTTTCTTTATATAATGCAGAAATTAAAATATTAAATTACTGGTGCAAAAACAGAAGTCCTGACACTGTTGATGTCCTTGACAAAAGCAAAGAGATCAGGGAATTTAATGACTTATAAGTAATAATTATTACTCTACAACTTGCTGGATCATATAAACACATAATAAATCCATGTTGTCATAACATACACCATTCTAAGAGAACATAAATCTTCACGTCTATCTGGTGGCAGATGATAGGCTTTTGCGTCTTTCATGTCTGATAATGTCTACATTATTATCTTTAAAATTAATAGAGACTATAACAGTACTAACAATGATAATATTCTTGGAAGAAACTACATTCAGAAGCGTTTCAGAATTCTGAATTTAACCCCTCTGCCAAAGATCAGTGTAAGTATTTGCTAACATTTAGCAATTAATTATTGATAGCTCAATTTAACTCACTCTCTGTACTGTTTACTGAAATTAAAGTCACTTAGTAATCAATAATAATCCTTATAAAACCAAAAGAAAAGTTAGGTAACAATAGTGCAGATCAATGAATTAGATCATCTAACAGAACTTTTATTTTAGTTCAGATTTTTATCCAAACAATAGAATGCACTGTTTCTGCTGAAGCAGACAGGAAATATGAATCTTTGACATAATTTCCTTCGTAAAAAAAATAATGAGGTGATAATGAACTTAGATTTATTTATTGGCTGCAAGTTTGCAAGTATGAAAGAAAGTATAAGTGGTCTTAATCCTTTGAATACAGCTGGATTCATTCAGCAAAACCACTTTGTCTCTCTAACAGTTCAAAGACGTTCTTTACACATTTTTTCCTAAATACCCCTCTTGGCTTCAGCTGTTGCTTCTTTCTTCTAGGCACACAACTCTACTCAGAAACACCATGTCCAAATAGTCAACACTTCACACACCTCACTTTCTTTCATCAGCTTGTAGATGATCTTCTAGGCTTCATGGTCCTGTAGCTGCCCAGTCCCATAACTGTCTAGTCTTATTATTCCATTTGGTCCCAAAGACCCTATATTATATAGCACTTGTGTATAGAATCATAGAATGTCCTGAGTTGGAATGGACACACAAGATCACACAAGACCACACAAAATTCAAATCCAGTGTCTGAGTGTATTGTCCAAATGCTCCATAAACTCCAGTAGCTTGGGGTCATGCCTACTGCCCTGGGCAGCTTGTTCCATACCCACAACCCTCTGGTGCAAACCCTTTCCCTAACCCCCAGCTGCCCCATTCTCTCAGGCCCTGGTGCTTTCACACAGTGAAGAGTTCAGTGCTACCCCCTTGTTCCCCGTGAGGACCTGCAGCTGACACTAGGCCTCCTTCAGCCTGCTTTGCTCTGGGCTGAGCACACCAGGGACCTCAGCTGTTCCTTGTCTTGCCCTCTAGAAGTGTTTGAGGAGCAAAATATTAAAAATGAAATGTTTAATCATAGAATTTTAGAATGGCTTGGGTTGGAAAGGACCTCAAGGATCACCAGGTTCCAAACCCCCTGCCACAGGCAGGGTTACCAGCCACTAGGTCAAGTATTAGGTCAGATTGCCCAGGGCCCCATCCAGCCTGGCCTTAAACACCTCCAGGGATGGGGCATCCATAACCTCTCTACAGGTAACCTAATATACAGATTATTTCAAATATATTAAAAGATAAAATAGGTTTCTTTATCTGTCAGACACAGATCACACCAAGACAGACACAGTACATCTTTTACCTGCCAGAAAAACTACCATAGAACCTGTTTTCCATGCCCAGGGAAGACAAAATAAAAAATAATGAGCTTAAACTGCAATGAAGAAGACTGGACTAGGCATACAGAGAACATTTGTAAGTGTGTTACAGTGGAGTACAAAAATAGGCTAACATCCACACCACTGAAACTCTCTAAAGGCTGATGTATGTCTGCAAGGAATGATACAGATATCCTTCAGCTTGCTTTGGGACATAGAGTTAGAGCAGATGGTCACCTATTCCAGAACTGTATGAGTCTGTGAGACAGATTACCACAACCTCATTACCAAGTGTAATGTTTAGGGATGTCTGGGGGAAGTCACATTGAAAAGCAACTCTTCTCAGTTTTCACAGAATGTTTTCCCTGACTTACATGTTAACAATCACCAGGAATACGTCTGAGAAACACAAACGGTAAAATGGAAATAGATCTGGTCTCCCCAATTCCCACTGTAGTTAGTGGCAACAATCCTGTTGATCTCAAGGTGGAAAAGATTAGGGACAAATAAAGAGAAATGTGCCAAGGGTTCAATGCTGTAAATTATTCATATAAAATGTTTCTAGTGCTTTCTGAGACATATGCTGAAAATGCACTAAATCCTATCATTTTCCAAGCAAGAATCTACAAGAATGAATTCCCAGAGTGAAGTGTTAGACCTTCAGTAAATACATTATATAAAACTGTACCTGAAGGAAAATCCTACTGTTAAGTGTTTAGATTTTCTGGAATGTCACTGAAAGTCTAAAAGAAATAAATAGAAGAACAGGCTGGCAGATAAGACATCAAGATTAAGGAATATAATTCCTGCCTCCTGATCTTTGCTTCCCCATTTCCCCTTTTTTTCTCTTTTTTTGTTTTGCACTGTACTGAACGTATTATTTCTGTCTCGGAATCCTAAGCACACCTAAGATAGTGAGGCCCCAGCCCTTTTGTATGAATATTACTGCTGAAGTGATCATGAGCTGAAAAATCTAGGGTTTTACAGAGGAAACTCACTTGTGGAGTGAAGACAAATAAGTATTCTCTGAGACAATTATAAACATAAAAAATGAAGCCATGAGAAAAATTTGTAAATAATGCCCAGATGGATTTATGTCTGAAGGCACACAGCAGACTATATCAGCAGGCTTCACTACATTTTCAGTCCTAAACTGAGATGAAGATTAGAAACAACTCACTGTCTTTGTCAAAATGATCTGAGAACACAGAATACAGAAGCAATCTGTGCATTGTGATCTAGAGGAAGGATAACCAGTTGGTGGCCTAGAGAGGGTTTGATCTGGACTAGAGGACTTTGTTATATTTTCCCCGGATATGCAATTTGATTACTAAGACAATCAACTTGGCTTAAGGGGAAATCAACAACAGATGTGTAAATGTAGTCATGTTGATCTTAGCTACAGGTTTCTGAAAGAAAATATAAGCATATGTAACATTGTTAACCCTTGCCTGGATATTGATTAGTCACAGTTTAAAACCAGAAGGAGCCCTAAGATCACCTGTTTTAGTCTTCTAAGATTCACACAGACTGCAGCACTTCACTAAATTGGCATTAGTCCAATCGTGTTTATCTAAAGCGTACTCACTAGACAAGTAAGCAGTTTTAACTGAAGATGGAAAAAAATCCATCACTGCTGGCAGTATTCCATCCTCTCCATCGTTGCCAATGCTTGATTATCCCATAGTTAAAAATCTGTATCATATTTCTCATTTGAATTTTTCTAGCTTTATCTTCCGATGGTTTCATCTTTGTAATATCTTTTTTTAAAAAGATCGAAAAGCCCATTATCACCTGCTATTTTCATCCCCCAAAGTTCTTTACACTCTTTAATCAAGTCACTGCTCACTCTTCTTTTGATAAGTTATGCATACTGAACTCCCCTGGAAAGAATTTTCTCTACTCATCAGAAAATTTTGTAGCATTCTGTGTCATTGGATTTTCACTATGAAAGAATGTGGCATATACAGTGGAAACCAGTAAGAAGCAATATCAGCTCAGAAACTGTCTGAAAGTTTCCTCAGGGTTTCTTGCTCACTGTCTTGAGATCTGGTTGGCTCAGCCCTTCGCCATTTTCAGTTTCTTGCTGGTCTGGATTAAACAGTACTCTAGAACTTCATTTCAAATGTTGGCGATAAATATTAAGCTAGCATGGTATTTCTCATCATAGGTGGTTCTGCATGGGTTGAGTCTCTGAATTGTATGTGATACCTGACAATACACATTCTCTTTATTTCCTTCCTGAATCAAATGTTTGAATACATAAATAATGAGAGAAATTTACTCCAAAACTTGATTGATAAAAACCAGAGGACTAGCAATATCAATACTTGAGAGGTCTAAAAGGGATATTTGTGTTGCTTCACTATAAGTACCTACCATGGGTGCCTACATCTTATTTTGTTTAGACTGTGGTTAAAAGGGGAGTTTTACAAAATGACCTTAGAACAGACACAATTTCAATTCAGGCTAAGATGACATAGTGGACTAAACATAGGCCTGTCTCATACAATATGTTGCAGAAACTCAAGGAATCCTTCAAGCATATTCAGAATAGATCTTTCATTCAGCTGCTGGCTGAAAAGGTATCCTAGTAGCACTGAAAAGACGAGGAGGATATAGCTATAAATTAATACAGACAGTCTTAGCAAGGCCAAGCTTGTACTCATGGTTTTCCTAATGCACTGAAATTAGACCAAGAATTTTATTCTGGTGTGCTTTCAGGTCTGCATTTCATAAGAAAATATATGGAAGAATTAAGAAAGCTGATAATTTTAACTGAAACACGTAGTGTAACCTTCAGCACTGAGCTGCTGGCTCACATAGGCATGTGCTTGCAATAAAAAATATTTAAATGCTATCCTGAATCAATGTGCTACCTCAGTGTTGGCTCCTAAAAACAAGCAGAAGTTGTGTAATGCCTAATCCATTTGAGATATTTGAATAATAATTTTCATGTATCTTTGTATCTATTCCTCAAAGAGTTATTTGTTCACTTTGTTATGGCAATTTTAAGATACCATTTAGAGCTGGAAAGGATTCTCTTGGCAGATCAATGAAGATCTGTGCTCTTACAGGCAAGCACAGTATATATTGATTGATATCCATCTTAAATATATATATATATTAGCTTTCTTACTGTAAGGTTATTCCAGAATATCTAGATTTCTCCAACCCAGGTCTCCAGTGAATATATACAGAGCATGCTCAAATTGCATGTTATTGATTACCTTTCTTTTCAGGAATTCAATTTAGTCTTCTGCATCCCAAGAAATTTCTCTTGGGGTTGCTAAATTAATACTGGGGTATCTTTCTCATATATCATTGGGGATTACTTTCAGGAGCTCAAGTCCATAACTAGAAAGAAACAAAAAAAGGCGAACACTTATTCCCAGTATTATGTGTTATATAAGGCTATACATTAAGTATTTTCATTTTCTTCCACACTTGCAGAAGGCATAATTGTTTAGACACTGACAGTTAAAAGCTCAAGGATTTCAGAGGAAAAATGCTGGTAAGGAAAGGTATAATAATGCATATAAATAAATTTCGGCAAGGCTAGATGTGGCAGACTGGTCTAGTGGCAACCCTGCAGGGGGTTGAAACCAGATGATCTTTGAGGTCCCTTTCAAACCAGGCCATTCTATGATCCTATGAAATAAATAAATAAATAAATACTCTAAGATTAAAGGAACATCAAAAATCAGCTCCTCTGTTACAATAACAATCTTCTGTAGTCCCTCATTCTACAGTTGCCATCCTTAGGTAATTCAGGAGAGGACAATCTATGTTTATCTGGAGGTCATAATTTACTCATTTTTATTTTTAAACCTTAGAACAAGTTCTAATCCTGGGTACATCATCATTCTTGTGAAACAAATTAAACGGAAAAGGACGGACTTCTAATTCAAAACATGATCCTATTGAACACATCACAGTAGATGACCACAGAATTTATTGGCAAGCAACTTGTTTGTTGGAGCTTAATCTCTGATTAACAGCTCTCTTTGGCTCTATTTGGCATTCATATGGGGTCATTCTGCTGAGATGAAAAGTGCATTTAGAGCTCTTTCTCATTCTTTCCTCAGCAAAGCATGACCTAGATGCCAAGCCTATTATAGTCTAATAGAAATAGCTTGACAATCACCAAACTCATTTAACTGTGCACATTTTCTGTGTATCTTTTCAGCTTTCTGAGACCTGTTTACAAGGCTCAAAGTGGAGTGCTGCATACAAAGCCTAGCTATTTACAATAAGTTGATAATATAAATTTATTGAATTTGTACTTTCCACCCTTATAGAAGTATGTTGCTTCTTGTTTCTCAAAGGTCATAAACAGTTGCCATGAATCAAATCCTGCAACATATTTTTTGATATGAGGACACATCTTTTGCCCCATTTTATGGATGTGCAAATAGCCATGGAAAAGTAATATAATTTCCAAAGTCCCACAAAACCGGGAAAGATTTTTCTCACCTGGTGTTATCTATCAGTTGGTCAAGTCTAGACAGCTTGTCTCCGTGACCTTTATTGCTAAAAAGGAGACATGCTTGTGTCATGGTTTTATGATTTTTGGTACTGGTATTCCACATCATAACATCATGTATTGCATTAAGAGGTAAAGAGCTAATACTCCAGCCCCATGGATCATTGATGGTTCCAGGTATACCTGTCTCAGGAGAGAAGAAGCACTACATTCCCCAGAGGACTTTGCGATGCTTTGTATTTTTACATGTTTTCCACTCAGAGGGAACAGATAAAAACTCTCTGCGGTCATGGGATACTCTCTTTCCTTCGGGATCGACTCAGCAGTGGGTGCTTGCTGCCGTATCGCCTTCAGCGTTAGCGTAAGGCCTTCGGTGTATCGGACACTCTCTCTTGCTCGTTTTATTTAATTCATTAGCCTCTATTCCAATTATATTGTATTATATGGTGTTATTTTGCTTTCTGATATCTTATTTAGCAAATTAGCTTTCCTCCTCAGATCATTGCCGCAGTTTTGTTTCTAGGCCCCTCTCCCTTTTCCCTTTTCCCTTTTTCCTTCCCCTTTCCTGGGGTGTGGGTCCGTGGGTCCCCCGCACCTGTCATCGCGGAACCGGGCCGATCCAGCCCGGTAAACTGTTGACATTTTTGGCACCCCAGATGGGACAAACGAGCTGCCTTAGCCGGGCAGAGACATACTCTTAGAGTGAATCTCTGTCTCTCGCTAGCAAGCTTATCTGTACTGCAGGTACTGTACGGCATAACACGACCTTGAAGTCTGGGTGTACTGCCAGTTGTTCTGGGATATTTGTAAACTTTTTTTGGGTGCTGCTAGCTTGTTATAGTAAAGAAAAAAAATGCTCTCTCTTTTTAAACTGCTCTTAAAGGGGCTGCATTTTGTTGTTTTTTCCCTTTTAATGCTCAAAACGTACTGGGACCTTTTCCCTGAACACCTGCAAGATCCTGAGAACCTAAGCAGATATTTGAGACAGTGATGTTGCAGCTCAGACAGATCTGAGGAGGCCCAAATTATTTGGGGTCTGGCTTATGCCAATCAGACCTTATTCAATACTATCCCAGAGAGGCATAGAGTTTCTGAAATAGAGCGAGAGAGTCTCCGAGCCGAGAGGGATAGTGTCCAGATCCAGAAAGAGAGTCTTTTAGCTGACAATCAGACTCTCCTGACCACTTTAGACAGCCTCCAGTCTGATCAAGACACCCTCCAGACCAAGCAAGTCGCTTTTCAGTTCGAGAAAAACGCCCTCAAGCCTGAAAGAGATGCCCTCCAGTCCGAACTCAACAACCCTAAGTCTGAACAAGATGGTCTCCAGTTTGTGCAGGATGCCCTCCAACCTGAAAGAGACACCCTCCTGTCTGAGCGAGATGTCCTCCTGTCTGAACGGTACTCCTTCAGAACTGAGCGAGGTACCTACCAGCCACAATAGCCCGTGCCCCCAGCCAGGGGGAGGGAAAGGGATAATAGAGTGCATTGGACTGCGTGGATTTGATGGCCTGGCACATCAGAACCACAAAAATATAAGGCATTGGTGGACACTGGTGCACAATGCACTCTAATGCCCTCAAGTCACCAAGGGACAGAATTAATCTATACTTCTGGGGTGACTGGGGGTTCACAAGAGTTGACCATGACTCACTCACCTTTTAACAGCCCCATATGGCCGGTGCGTAAAGCCAGTGGAGAATGGAGGCTGACTGTAGATTACCGTGGCCTGAATGAAGTCACACCTCCACTGAGTGCTGCTGTGCCAGACATGTTTCAACTGCAGTACGAACTGGAGTCAAAAGCAGCCAAGTGGTATGCCACCATTGACATTGCCAATGCCTTCTTTTCAACTCCTTTGGCCACAGAATGCAGGCCACAGTTTGCTTTCACCTGGAGGGGAGTTCAGTACACCTGGAACCGTTTGCCCCAGGGGTGGAAGCACAGCCCAATCATTTGCTATGGGTTGATCCAAACTGCATTGGAACAGGGCGGTGTTCCTGAGCACTTACAATACATTGATGACATCATTGTGTGGGGCAATACAGCAGGGGAAGTTTTCGAGAAAGGGGAGAGAATAATCCAGATCCTCCTGCGAGCTGGCTTCGCTATTAAGTGAAGCAAAGTAAAAGGTCCTGCACAGGAAAATCAGTTCCTAGGAATAAAGTGGCAAGATGGACGTCGTCACATCCCAACAGATGTGATTGACAAAATTACTGCCATGTCTCCACCCACCAGTAAGACAGAGACCCAAGCTTTTCTGGGTGTAGTGGGCTTTTGGAGAATGCATGTTCCAAAGTACAGTCTCATTGTGAGCCCTCTCTTTTGGGTGACGTGGAAGAAGAATGATTTTGAATGGGGCCCTGAGCAGCAGCAGGCTTTTGAGCAAATTAAGCAGGAGATAGCCCGTGCCGTGGCCCTGGGGCCAGTGCGGACGGGACAGGATGTAAAGAACATCCTCTACACTGCTGCTGGAAAGGAAGGTCCCACTTGGAGTTTGTGGCAAAGAGCTTCTGGAGAGACCTGAGGCCGACCCCTTGGATTCTGGAGTCGTGCATACAGGGGGTCTGAGGAGCGCTACACTCCAACTGAAAAGGAGATCTTAGCCGCGTACGAGGGGGTTCGAGCTGCTTCCGAAGTAATTGGTACTGAAGTGCAGCTCCTTCTGGCACCTCGACTGCCAGTACTGAACTGGATGTTCAAAGGAAAGGTTCCCTCCACCCATCATGCTACTGATGCCACTTGGAGTAAGTGGATTGCGCTGATTACACAGCGAGCTCAGATGGGGAACATCAGTCATCCAGGAATCCTAGAAGTGATCATGGACTGGCCTGAAGGTAAAAAGTTTGGAACAACACCAGCAGAGGAGGTATCACGTGCTAAAGAGGCCCCACCATATAATGAACTACCAGACAATGAAAAGAGATATGCCCTGTTCACAGATGGATCGTGTCGGATTGTGGGTAAGCACCGCAGATGGAAATCTGCTGTGTGGAGCCCCACACGACGAGTTGCAGAGGCCACTGAAGGAAAAGGAGAATCAAGCCAATTTGCAGAGGTAAAGGCTGTCCAACTGGCCTTAGATATTGCTGAACGTGAGAGGTGGCCAGTGCTTTATCTTTACACTGACTCATGGATGGTGGCAAATGCTTAATGGGGATGTTCAATGTGTACCACAATGGACTTTGATGTTGGGGGAGTGCAGTCAGTAATTCCATGTATATACTTGTATATATGTTGTGTGTGTGTATATCTAATGCATGTTAATCATTGTTCTTCTGTATGTATCAAGCATGATGTAACGATGTGGAATAAGGGGTGGAATGTCATGGTTTTATGATTTTTGGTACTGGTATTCCACATCATAACATCATGTATTGCATTAAGAGGTAAAGAGCTAATACTCCAGCCCCATGGATCATTGATGGTTCCAGGTATACCTGTCTCAGAAGAGAAGAAGCACTACATTCCCCAGAGGACTTTGCGATGCTTTGTATTTTTACGTGTTTTCCACTCAGAGGGAACAGATAAAAACTCTCTGCGGTCACGGGATACTCTCTTTCCTTCGGGATCGACTCAGCAGTGGGTGCTCGCTGCCGTATCGCCTTCAGCGTTAGCGTAAGGCCTTCGGTTTATCGGACACTCTCTCTTGCTCTTTTTATTTGATTCATTAGCCTCTATTCCAATTATATTGTATTATATGGTGTTATTTTGCTTTCTGATATCTTATTTAGTAAATTAGCTTTCCTCCTCAGATCATTGCTGCAGTTTTGTTTCTAGGCCCATCTCCCTTTTCCCTTTTCCCTTTTCCCTTTTTCCTTCCCCTTTCCTGGGGCGTGGGTCCATGGGTCCCCCGCACCAGTTGTCACGGAACCGGGCCGATCCAGCCCGGTAAACCGTTGACAGCTTGTCTATATAATAATGCATCACACCAGCCTTCCACCCCACATTATTCAATGGTTTTAACTAAAAACATTTATCTTAAACTGAGATGGATCACCACATGGGTGAAAAAACTTTCTGTTCACCACAGAGGGAACTTTGAAGACTAGGTTAGACTTGACAGCTTTTAGACATCTAAGGTTAGACAGCTACATTATTAATGCTCTGTGATACTAGGGCCACCATAGGTGATAAATAGAAGCCAAACTCATAAGTTCTTGCTTTGTCTTGATTTACAAAGCCTGGATTGGCTATTTTAAGGGTCTATGGTACTTTATGTCATTTTTAATGTGTTGCCTTCCTTAATTTGTTGA